>OX638313.1:66384085-66724745 GCA_951812415.1 Beris morrisii
TTACCGGTGCACAGCGTTGATTATCGAGCTGGCTCCCTGACTGTTTTCGGTGCTTTTCAAGACAATTCTTCTTGCTTTAGCAATTATTCTCGATATGTCCCAACCTGGAGCACCAGCGACAATGTATTGCCTGAAGACAGCGATATTTTATTACTACAAACAGTGGAATTTTATTACGCCAGCCACAAACTTAACTGAATTTGTTTACTGGGACTGCTCAGGTGCCTCAAGAATTCTAAAATCTCTTCCGTTTTTGCTTGGTGCGTTATTTTGATCTCCGGATTTTAATGTTTAATCATTAACGAGTTAAACTGCTCCAAGGTGTTTAAATTAAATCCCCGAAACATATCAAAAGCATTCCCGGTTAATCAAGTACAGCATGGAGATGAAAACGGTTTCAAGGATCCATGCATTTGAGAAAAAAATTATTAACGAAAAAACTATCTAGTAAAACTCGCCGTACAATTAATGATTGCAAGTATCTACATTATTCGGTATAGAGATCTAAAAATTTTTATTGAGTTTTTTGGATTAAGCCATATATAGCGATAATGCTGACAGAAAAAATTACGATAGTTGGAATATATTTCTCCAGTCTTTAAAAATTCCTTTTTCGTTATTCGAATTGAACTTTAGGTTCTACTTGTTAGTTAAATACTAAGAAGTTGAAAACGACTGCGCGTTGTATGTAAAGCTTCCAATCAGCCCAACTCATGTGTCTGACTAGTCGGCCATACAAATGGACCGATGTCAGACTCTTTAAAGGTCCCGGGAAGAAAAGACTCTGAAAATAGTGTCCTAAAATGGTACCTCAAAGGGAAGCCAGGCAAGCCATATACTAGGCAGCGAAACAACTTGGCGCCCAGAGGATTCCGGTTAGTTTTGAAAGGAATTGGGAATTTAAATATTACCTTTTTGACAATATCGAAACTAATTTATTATACCTTATAACTTTACTCGTTTTTTGCTGAACTGGTGGCCGACTGACCAATTGAGAGATTGAGACACGTAGCTTGGATCAAAAAAACCAAGATCGCTTATTCGGTCTCGGCACACTTTTATATGCTAAAAAGGGATTAATTCATAATTCTTACCTTCTTATGTGGTCAGTAAACAACTGGACAAATTATGTGCGCTTATTGCATTCGTAGTAAGCAATTTTGAGTTTTTGTTTGTGAAATGCGAGTCAAGACTGCGCGAAAAAGTGTTATGTACGTGAAATCTCGACTTGTTTTTTTTTTAATAATACCAAACTGGACTTACGTGATTAGCGATTAATACACAGTAGTGTACAGTCCAGTCAGCTTAGAGATGAGGAGATTAGAAATCGGGTCGGGTATTTAACGAGTACGTTTTGTTATTAATTTCCCACACCCAGTTACAGCACAGGACCAATAGCAAAATGGCTCGCTTTCTAAACATTGGTGACCTCGAAGTGATCACACGTCCATCGGCATCAACAGCCGTTGGCATCACAATACGCAACTAGAAGACATCGACTAACCAGCAAATATAAAGACCCTGCTCGAGTAACAGCAAGAAGTCATGAAACGGTTGGAAAAGATCAGCGTTAACTTGAAATAGGGACTGTCCAAAACATACAAACCAGGTTGAATCGACTGGATTTCGAGTGGAAGAGCTTAGCAGAGGCAGACATGCAGTTAGAGGACAAGCCCAACTGTTCCTACCGAAAAAAACCTAAACTAAGCAAGACGGCAACAATAAATTAAGACAAATCAGGAGGCGTTGAAAAATATAAAATAAAATAGAATCGACTGAACTCCCGAACTGAACAAGAGAAATAAAATTTGGAATTTATAAAATAAAAAATAATAATTAGATAAAATAAATAATTAACTACGTCTACGAGAATACTGAAGCGTATTTATCCGCAGCATTACAGGCCGCAATAGAGGCTGCATCTCAAGCATCCGACAGACGGCAAGGCACCAGACTGCTTACTGGCTGTTCAGTTTTTAACGAAGTTCCAACAGCAAACCTCAGCAAAAAACAGAACTCAAATCGTTCTAATGATTTCACTTTAAAATCTGATCAAAAACATTAAGACGAAACTTCATGTCCCGAGATCCAGGCAGTAATATGAGGAAAGACTAGTCTCACTCAGAAATTATTGGTCTGGCCCCAGACTCTGGAGTAACTACAAACCATCTCCTCATAATGGCTGAGGAGGTCCTACTCGACTATTCGAAACCACGATTCTAGGAGCCAGAACGACAATATCTGGATATTATGGTCCGATTGCAGGAAAATCAAACACGCGACTGTCCCGACTGTCCAAACATATCACATCATCATGGACATACATCTTCTGCTGTTAATCTACCAAAGATTAATATACCCAGTTTCTATGGAAATTATCTAAAATAGCTGCAGTTTCAGGACCTGTTTACTGAGCTAATTTTTTTTTTTTTGTTTTTATTTAATTAATGCATAATATGTGTACAATTTCTCTTAATATAATTAGGATGCACTACTCCCCCTTATAAGGAAAAACCTTGTGATAGGGGTGAGGAGAGTTAATTCCAGGATAACATATAGGGTAAACTACCCGGTTTCGGGCCCCCCAGCCTATTTCGGGCCACCCTGCTGCTTTTCTCTTTATACTAAGCTTCAACTAAATAAAAAAGAATTCAATTGCTAATTTGAGGTGCTTAAGATGTTCTGAATGAATTCTTTGTCGCTTTGTATACTCTAAGTAACCCGTGCAATCATTCTGGAATATTTGAAGATGACAAATCAAGTTTTCGCATTTCATTAGGTATTTTCCTAGTTAGTTTTAACGCATAGTTTTGTAGTTTTGTTAACGGTTTTAAAAAATTAATTAATTAAATAATATCCTTAATTGTTTCTTTAATAAAAAAATAGCATTATAGTACCCTAAGTTTAATTTCAACAACATTGCAACTATTTGCTATTATACAGGAGCCCGAAACTGGGCACGGTGTCATTTTTCATTCAAATTTATTTTTCTTAATTTTTTTTTATTATTAGTTAAAATTATGATATCAAAATAGAAAAAGTACATTACGACGAATATAAAACAATAATTTGTGTACATAATGGATACACAGTAACCGGTTAGTTTACCCTATATGATCTCCATATCGATTGTTTTATTATGTGTGGTGATTATTTAAGATTTCAAATTAATAATAAAAGAAAATAATAATACGTAAATTAAAGTTAACTCAAAAACTAAATGCAATGCAAGATAACAATAGTAGACACATCATAAAAAAAAAATTCTGGTTACTATCCAATATTCAATACAAAAAATAAAAACTAAAGACGAACCATTATTTCACTTCTTCTTCTATCTTCTCTTTTCACCGACAACCAATTAGCCAGACGCCAGCAAATTGGTGCATCTTCTATAGATCACAGAAGGAAACTACGAAGATGCATGGCAAACACTTGAGGATCGATATGGCAATTAAAGGATCATCGCAACAACAATATTTGGGCATAGCCCAGTAGCTAAGAAGCCTTCAGCCTTGTTACCTGCGAAATTTATTTCCAGGCAACAATAACAATAATAATAACAATATTGGATCACCTTATTTCACACCCTGTCTTGTCTGCAGACATGGCTTCAGGTATTGAGTTTTTAGCACTTCAACAAGTCAAAGGATGGAAACTCTTCTCCTGTTCCGCGTGTTATCATACCAAATGCAATAAACAACACAACACAATGCTCCATATTAACGATCATCAAGCAAAATCTGATTCACAGTAATCCAAGACAGGAAAAATTTCAGAAATTGGGGATCTGAATTCTCAAACCTCAATAACTACACAGCACAACTTGGTTTTTAGTACTCACAGAAATCACCACTTAACAGCCGCAGATTGAAATTGAAGATCTTTCTGGCTAATTCTACACATTACTCTAGCTAATTCTAATTTTAATAGAATACAACACTTGGATGGCTTAAATTAGGCAGTATATCACATACCAACTCATCCGACTCCTTTTGTGGAATTAGTAATTAACAGCTAGCTCAGCAATTCAAAAATTCTGGAAGGTAGAATATTGCAGTTCATCGTTCAATTATTTGATAACAGTGCTAGCTGGATTGGGCATCGCCCGAAGAAGCTTTCTTTCCATCGAAAGGCGACTACAAGCCCAACCTCAACTAAACGAACAATATTCAGCTTTTATAAACGAATATGTTGAGCTACGATACATGAAAAATATAATTAAGGATGACTGCGTCTTGAAGCCTGACAGCACCAAAACAAAACTTCGTGTTGTGTTTAAAGCGGAAAAATTTACCTTTATGATTTAACACGGAAAATGATAAAGGAAATTTTTCATATTTCACATTTAAGGTCTAAATGAAACTTTGGTATGTTTTAGGATTCGGTCAATAAAAATTTTTGACATTCGGGACATATGACTATGTAAAAAACCGATTTCAAATTTTTAATTTCATCGAACCAGTACAATTCGAGACGCCATTATGGCATGTTTGGTTGACGCGCGCTATGCTCAACTCCCTTTCGTGTAGCCCTGCGGGGCTCAGGGATTAAGACTCCCTTTTCGCGTTCATGTTTGGCTGACGCGCGCTACGCTCCAACTACCTTTCGTGTAGCCCTGCGGGGCTCAGGGATTAAGGCTCCCTTTTCGCGTTCATGTTTGGCTGACGCGCGCTACGCTCCAACTACCTTTCGTGCAGCCCTGCGGGGCTCAGGGATTAAGACTCCCTTTTCGCGTTCATGTTTGGCTGGCGCGCGCTACGCTCCAACTACCTTTCGTGCAGCCCAGCGGGGCTAAAGGGATTTAAACCCCTTTTCCGCGTTCATGTGTGACGAGAAACGTCAAACGGAACCGTCATGCCGGTTCGAATAAAATGTACTGGGTGAGCAAAATGAAAAATTTGAAATCGGTTTTTTATATAGTCTTACGTCCCGAATGTCAAAAATTTTTATTGACCGAATCCTAAAACATACCAAAGTTTCATTTAGAACTTAAATGTAAAATATGAAAAATTTCCTTTATCATTTTCCGTGTTAAATCATAAAGGTAAATTTTACCTTTAAAGCACCAGCCAAGACATTTTGAGTTCTATGGTGCGTGGTTGTGGATTCCTAACATTACCGGATTTCCCATAGGACTATAAGGTTCTGTAGCACAGGGCCCCCAAATTTTAAGGGGCCCCCACAAATTTCACTGGGGCCCGAAATTTTCCTATATTCAATACAATAGAATTAAATCTTGTTGAGTTGCCGCTGGGCGAGATTTGTATTCCCTGCTGGGCGCTGCGAGTGCGTTCAGAAATCAGCACCCTCAACTACCGCCAATCTAACACCGGACGCGGGAGGACCACCGTTAGGTGATAGAAGCCGGCGTGGGTTTTTTAGATTATGACAACTCTTAGTAATTTGGCGTGTGATAGCACCCAAAATCAGATAACCAAAAATGAAGCAAATGGGATTCTGAATAAAATGAAAGAATTCGATACTGGTGTCATAGTTATTTTTTAGAACAACATTTTAGAACGCTTCCATGCAACTAGCGAATCGATTCAGAGCGCTGATATTGATTTACTGACTGTATGTCAACTATATAGGTCTTTGTCAGGTTTTCTGAATAAATATCGAGATTGTTTTAATAATAGAGAGGCCGAAGCAAAGCAACTTGTGGATGATCATCTAATAGAAGAACAAGAAAAAGAGCACGTTTTTTTGATGAAGGCGATGCAATAGAAACGGAATTTTCTGCACGTGAAAAATTTCGCGTAGAAACCTTTCTGCCGATAATCGACTGTCTGTATCAGGAATTAGAGAAGAGAAGCGCAGCGTACAACAGCATTGAAAATTTATCAATTGCAGAAATTGAAGATAAATGTAAAGCTCTTATAAGTGCATATCCC
The DNA here is from genome assembly GCA_951812415.1 of Beris morrisii. Taxonomy (NCBI): domain Eukaryota; kingdom Metazoa; phylum Arthropoda; class Insecta; order Diptera; family Stratiomyidae; genus Beris; species Beris morrisii. The sequence continues at coordinate 66,389,983 of OX638313.1, forward strand.
AATGATTTAAAGATTGGTTTCGTTTATGAATTCTTACAATTTTCTGAAATTGTTAAGAACGAAAATATTGCAAAAACTAAGCTCGCACGTACGAGCGAATTACTTGAGGACGGTAGTTCAATTCTTCGCACGTTTCCAAACGTAAGGATTTCGTTGCGAATGTATTGTAACTATACCTGCAACAAATTGTGAAGGGGAAAGATCCTTCTCTACTTTAGCAAGGATTAAAAACTATTTGCGTAATACAATTGGCGAAGATCGTTTGAACTCAATTTCTCTAATGTCAATAGAGTTTGACGTACTAAAATCGATTGACTTTGATGAAATAATAAATGATTTCGCTAAAAGTAAAGCACCAAATATTCCCATATAAATGAGCATATTGTTAAAAGGAGCTAAGGTGAGTAAGCAATTAAGGAATTGATAAATATTTCAAACTTTTCAAAATTCTTTACCACAGTCTTCATGATTTGAGATCTGGTTCAGTTCAAAATCCACTTTTATCATATAAGGCTGCCCTGATGATACGCTTCCCAAAAACTAAGTAAAATCCGCTTTGATCTCCACTTCGAAGAAAAGAAGCAGTGAGCAGTTACCATTCAATCCACCAATGATAATCGTGAGAGAGAAGGTGATATTTTGATGTTTATTTAAATAAATTCGGTGCCAGTGAAATAATTGAAGATCTTTTGATTTAGAAAAATTCAATGGATCCAAAGCTTTCTGAAATTTATAGTGCAGTACCACCAACTTGACAATATAAAATACGTACCTGGCCAGCAACTTAACCGACAAACATTAAGGCCAGGTACGTAGTTTATATTGTCATAGTTATAATAGAATCCTTGGAAAAAAATTAATTATTGAAAATAGTGGGATCTTCTAAAAAATAATGAAGTATGTGAAATAAATGAGAGTCTGGCAAAGTTTTTGCAGTTCTGGTATTGTCACGCAATGGAAGAAAGCTGATATCTTTGGTGAATAAAAATTTTTTTTCGGCATTATGTGATACAAAAAAAAAATTTTTTTTTAAATATTTTTCCGATTAGGAAAAAAATTAAAAAAAATCATAAGCCTTAGTTGTTAGGGGCCCCCAAAAGTAAAATAGCCCCGGGCCCCTTCATAGGTAAATCCGGCCCTGATTCCTAATCAGATCACAATTTGTTTTGAACATTAAAATACCACCGGTTAAAAACTTCGTTCGCCAGGAACTTTTACCTTCCCAATCATTTATTCCACATCGAAGTAGAACTCTCTAATTAAATTGACTAATTTGACTACTTCAGCTGAAATACAAACAAAATATTTACCGATTGTGTACCGTCTCCAATAATATAGTGAGCAACGAAACTAGCGATATTTGTTATGAATTTCTGCAACTCCGTTTCACCTTCCTGCACTGTCATCTTACTCCCGTACAACATGAACATCATATTTCGTGAATTCAGGAGCGCCCGACTTGCCCTCTGGATCTGTTCGGTCGTAGTTAGTTTTTGACCGAGAACAATTTGAAACAATTCATGAACAATGGAACCTATTGTCATCTAAAAAGGAACGTTTTCATAAAAAGAATCTTTATATACACTATTTGAAGTTACGATTTTATTGTCTGCATCAATTCCACGAAACTTGTCCTGCAAAACACTTTTCCTTGGACAAAACAACGAACCAACGACCGATGTTCCCGATATCAGATGATCCGAGTTAGTTACAAATGTTCCCCCATCTCGGTTCACGATAAAACATTTGAGGATGTCGCTCCACACAGCACGGACAGAAACTACATCATTACTTTCGACTTTCGTGTGAGCCCAAGGTCCTTGCAGTCGACAAACGCCTTTGGCATCCAAATTGCTCTTTTCCGACAAATGCAAAATTAAATCATAAGTTTTGGCGTCCCGTAGGACGCTATCAACTACACATCGTTTCCAAACGGTCAAATTAAACGTCACGTCGAAATCCTGAGTGATTTCCTGATTATCTGCCTTGACTACCAGATCGTCTTCGTCACCATTGACATCAAAACAGTTCTCGTTATCGAATAAAAAGGTATAATTTTCCTGCTCAAAGTCGGCCACTACTTTTTTAAGACTGTGGTTGTCTCGAGCCTTTTTACATGAGCTTTCCGTTTTATTTGGAGAAATTTCCATGAGCGTACTGCGTCTTTTTATAGCGCTCATTTCAATGGCACACAAAACACTTTGTCAAGGATTGAAAAGTCTGTTAGAAATTTCAAAAGAAAATAACCTCAACTTAACTTATATTACAGTTATTCGCGCGCGAATTTTATTATTTGAAGCTGAGTACAAGACGTCACTCGTAACCACTGAGATATATCAAATGGAGGCCTTGATTTGCTATCTCACATGGCCGACGTTTTTAAAATGTCAATATCCGAAAAAGGTGTCCATGATAACCCGAGGTTCTGCATTATTGAACAAAATTTTGATGATTTTAAACATTCATTAGATTTAAAATTGGTAATGCAAATAAAATAATTTTTGATTGAAACATTTCTTTATGTTTCTTTCACAAATTCAATTCATTTTAAGTTTAGAGAAACTTCGAAAGTTATCCGGGGTACAAATTAGGATTGAGCCACGGATGACCTGAATCTTAAGAAGGAAAGAGTTAGTAGCACGGTATGCATGTATTAAGGCGAGAAGGAAAACAATGACAGAACTATCAGGTTAGGCAACATGAAAAATGAAATCCGAATTTTTAGGCGTAATTTCGAATTGAAAAATTAACAAATAATTTGAATCTGATAAATACTTTTTTGGATAAACAATGCAAGGTATTGAAAGAAAATGAGTTCATAAAATTGCAACTAAGCTGTGTAAATTGTATAGGTAATATTGGCTACTGCAGTACGAATATAATACCATGTACTTATCGGTATGGCGCCAAATTCAAAAATAACGTATTACATGCTCAACCGTTATAAATATTCCTGAAGCTTTTATTTCCCAAGAAATTTATTAATAAAAAAATTGAAGTGAACTGTGAGTTGTGTTATGAATTTCGAGCGCAAAACACAACTTCTCACCATCAAATCGAACAATTTGAATTGTCAGAACTGATAATTCAAATTGAAAAATTTTTAATTTTATTTAAGTTGTTGCCCATGTTTTTCGAAGTCCGAAATTTTAAGAAGGAGCGAGAGGGTACGATTTCGTCGGCTATTTCAATATGTCATATCGTATAGGGAAATGAGCCGATGAGGTATCCATATATTATATGTCAGTGCTCGTAACGTAATCAACTTCACCTGGGGTGTGTTCAAGATGTCAGCTATAGCTTCGAAAACATAGCAGAGCATTAGTGCTGCCAACTATTTTTTTGAAAATCGACCAGATGACAGTTCAAAATTAAAGTCACTTTATACGAACTAACACAAACATCCATGATAATGGGTGTTTGTGTTAGTTCGTATACAGTGACTCTATTCAAAATCAGCTAGATATTTTGGTCTAGTTACTTGATCGTAACAAAATGTTAATTTGATTAAAATGTATTGTAATGTATTGTATTTAGAAAATCGTCCAAATAACAGTTGAAAATCGGTTAGATACTCTTTTTTGTTCTAATTTGGCTAAAATCGGCTAGATATTCTTTTTTGTTCTAATTATTTGATTGCATCCGAATCACAAAAATTTCAATTGTCATAGATTTTTGGAAAGTTCCTTAATGTATGGAAGATAGTCGAATTCTAGTGCTGAATGGTAACAGAAAGTATGTAAATGTAGCACACTGAAATTGAACTGAAATCTGTGAAGTAAACATTAAGTGCGTTTATGCAAAATCCTAATTTGCTCCGTAGGATTTTCAGATAATACCTTTTTCATCCCCTACGAATCGGCTATAAATTCGGCTATCGCGGTGTGTTCAAGATTCCAGCAATAGCTGCTTCGAAAGCATAGCAAGACTGTAGCAACTGCCAAATTCAGCCATAGCAGAGCCCTCTCGGCGGTGGCAGAGCCCTCTGAGCCCTCATAGCAAGAAATAGCTTCTTCGGGTTTTGGGCAGCCAAAAGCAGCTTCTATAGCTTACAACAGCTGTTCGACACATACATACGCAAGTTGGCGTAACATATGACATACGAGGGCGGTCCGACAAGTACCCAGCCTCATCGCCCGATGGCGCCACTATCGCAAGAGAAATTCACTATCGTGTAGTACATTCTCGTAGACGGCTACTATCAAAATTTTAGCCGAATCGGACTCGTAGTTTTGTTTTGACCGCGCTTGGAAGCGGGCGTGTCCGCGGATTTTAGAAAAAAGGAAAAAGAGCAATATCGGTCGGCGATTCGATTCTTGTTTTTGGAAGGGAAATCGCGCAGCGAAATCAAAGAGCGCTTGGATGCTGTGTACGGTGACTCTTCTTCTTCGATGGCGACCGCCAAAAATTGGTTTAACGAGTTTCAACGTGGTCGCACGTCCGTTTTTAATGAGCCACGCCCAGGTGTCCCGAAAACGGCTACCACGGAGGATAACGTGACAAAAATCCACGATCTCGTATTGGCAGAGCGCCGATTGAAGGTGCGCGAGATAGCTGAGACAGTAGGCATCTCAAAAGACCGCGTGGGTCATATCCTGCATGAAATTTTGGGCATGAGAAAGCTGTCGGCGCGATGGGTGCCGCGTTTGCTCACTCCGGACAACAAGCGCAACCGTGAGGCCACTTCAGAGCAGTGTTTGACGCTGTTTAAGCGCAATCCGAAGGAGTTTCTGCGTCGTTTCGTGACCGTCGACGAAACATGGATTCACTGGTACACACTAGAGACCAAGGAACAGTGGACTTCACCCGGCGAACGTGCTCCGAAGAAGGCGAAGACTGTCCTATCGGCCGGAAAGGTGATGGCCACCGTTTTCTGGGATTCACAAGGTTTGATCTAATCGACTACCTGGAGGAGGGCAAAACGGTCACAGGGCTCTACTATGCCGAATTATTGGGCCGATTCGACGCCGAATTGCAGAAAAAACGGCCCCATTTGGCGAAGAAAAAAGTGCTCTTCCGCACCGGCTCACACCTCCGCCGTCGCCACTGCCAAATTGGTCGAATTGGGCTACTAACTACTGCCATCCACCGTATTCTCTAGATTTGGCCCCGTGCGACTTCTTTTTGTTTCCAAAGTTGAAAAAGTCACTCGCCGGGCAGAATTTTGAGTCGAATGAGGTGGTCATCGCCGCCACGGAGGCCTACTTTGCAGACCTCGAGAAAACGTATTTTTCAGACGGGTTAAAGAAGTTGGAGCATCGCTGGGTCAAGTGTATCGAGCTAAAAGGAGACTGTGTTAAGAAATAAATCGCCACTTTTCCAAAATTTTCGTGTAGGCTAAGTACTTATCGGACCACCCTCGTATATTATAATAAAATAAAGTAAAAATGAGCACTACTAGCAGTGTCCTTAAATTTTTCGCTTATTTCCATTGTTAATAAAACATTGTTGTGCCCAGCCAAATGGCAGCATCCGACGTTTGCATTTCCTGTCGACAATTATTAATTTAAGTCAGACCAGTCGTTCTTTGCCCGACACGTTCAAATTAATCAATGCAATAACAACAATGTAATAATCATAAACAGATCGCGCTATAATGCTCGGCCTGAACTACGGTATTGTGACGTCACATGTTGAGACTGAAATATCCCCTGGATATTACAGTCAGAAAGATGTGTTGAAGGTACGGATATTACAGTCAGAAAGATGTGTTGAAGGTACGGAAAAATTCTTATGGTTTTAACTGAAAAGTTGTTCCGCCGTTCGTTAGAATGCCGCAGTAAAGAACAGAAGTCAAGGTATAAGTATATAATTACCCTTTTAAAGTTTTTAGCTGAAAAAGAAGGTTAATATTGAGTTTTGTTAAGATAGGTTTTACCTACGAAAATAAACGAAATTACTGCTGCTTTAAAATATACTGTTTAATTTTACTGCAGTTCGAACAGAGTTTCCTGTTATATTTCAAAAATTACTGAGAGCGAGTAATTACAGTCAATACCTTAAATACTAAGTTAATGCTAACTATAATAAACGTAAACAGGCCAGTCGTTCAACCCATTACAAAGTACGCGCAGCGGAAAGTTGCCGATCAAGAGGGTCGGTAGTTTTTGGTGACCCACAAATGGTGGAACCTCTTACGAGTGCAATACGCCCATTTGTGGGTCCCGACAATTTGATATAGTTGCAATTTAACCGCGAGGTGAAAAAAAAGAAACATAAACAAAACAACAACTCAACCATTTCCAGTACCTGTGGCGTGCGGCATGTTACGACACAGCACTAGAGGCAGACCCGATGGAATCCCCTTGCTGTGACGTCACAATAGCGTAGTTCAGGCCGAGCATTGTAACGCGATCTGTTTATGATTGAGTTGCTACATTGTTGTTATTGCATTGATTAATTTGAACGAGTCGGGCAAAGAACGACTGGTCTGACTTAAATTTATAATTGTCGACAGGAAATGCAAACGTCGGATGCTGCCATTTGGCTGGGCACAACAACATCATTTTCCATTTTAAACATTCAAAATGACGTTGAGACGAAACTAACAGCTACACACACATATGAATACAATATATAATATATGCAATAGCTGCTTTCTTACTACAGTCCAGAGTATGAGCATCAAAAAGCAGCTACGCAAGCAGCTTTTTAAAAATCTTGGACAGATCTAGTATCAAGCACGAGAAAGCAACTTTTTGGTTTCTTTGGACACACAAAAGCATACAAAAGAAGCTAATAGCAGCTATAGCAGAAATAATGAACAGAGCCCGGCTAAACTTTAATTTCTTCAGCTAAATCTTGATGAAATCGGCTAAATTTAGCCGATTTTCGGCTAAATTGGCAACACTGCAAGACTGTAGGTTTGTTCTTTTTGACTAGCATTTTATCTGAACATGTGCTATCACCATGGAAGTACAGGGTGAGCCATCTAGTGGTTTATTTTTAAATCATAGGTTATTTTGACACTGAAAGCTGTTTCCCGCTCGAAATCTTGACAGAAAGTCAGTATCATACCTCCGCGGAAAAAAATTAGTCGCTTTACGCTTGAACAAAGTGAGTGCTGTGTAGCCCAAACAGTGCGTTTTTTGAAAAGAAGTTTTGGCCGAAATGAAGCATCCACCGCGCCTGCTGTACGCAAGTTTGTGCAAAAAGTTAGTGAGACTGGCATGCTAGTGGACAACACTCATGGCCCCCGTCGTCGTACGGTGCGAGCAGACGAGAATGTGGCTGCTGTAGCCGAGAGTGTGAGACTCACTCCACGAACAGTTATCGCTTCTCAATTTGGGCCTTAGAGCAGCATGAATTGGACAACGATTTTAGGCGAAAAATCATCTTTTCTGACGAGGCACATTTTCATCTCGGCGGCTACGTTAACAAACAAAATTGCCGCATCTGGGGCTCGGAAAACCTGCATGTTATTGTCGAGAAGCCAATGCAACCACAGAGAGTGACAGTTTGGTGCGGATTGTGGAGTGGTGGCATCATTGGACCATTTTTCTTCGAAAATGAGGCTGGAAACAACGTTTTGGTCAACGCTAAACGTTACAGAGCCATGTTATCCGACTTTTTTTTTACTGAAATTGAAGACATGGACTTGGACGCGCCATGCCACACAGCCCATGCCACAATCGATCTTTTACGCACCAAATTCCCAAATCGTGTTATCAGCCGTCTTGGCGATGTCAATTGGCCGCCTCGGAGCTGCGATTTGACCCCTTTGGATTTTTTTTGTGGGGAACCGTGAAGGACCGATGTTATGCCAACAATCTAGAAACGATTCAAGCACTTAAGGCCAATATCAGCCAAGCAATCCGTGAGCTACAGCCCGAAACCATCAACAAGGTCTTGGAAAATTGGAGTTACAGAATGGCGCAGCCAGCCGAGGTAGCTACTTGAACGAAGTTGTGTTCCATCATTAATGGGAATGTTTACTCTTACTTATAAAGCCATAATGCATGGAAAAAAATTTAATTTTGTTCATTTTATTGCATTTTTAAAAAGAAACTTGTATTTGGCCCACCCTGTATATGGAATGACTGATTAGATTTTTCCTAATGAAATCTGTTTGTGTTAGTTAATGGAAGTATAAATCTGTGGTAAAAAGTGATAACAGCTTATGTCGAAATAAGAAAAAATCATTTTTAAAGTTTTCCATTGCATTTTTTCAAAAAAATTGCCATTGTTTGATAGATTTTATCTCATAGATTATATTATTATTGGGTTGTATTATTAAATTCAATAAAATAAGATCTCCTAATATATTTTTTATTACTTTATTTATCAATTTTGATACACGTAACTGCCTAATTATTTTCTCGACTTAAGCTGTTATCGCTTTTTACCACAGAAATATTGGTAAGCCTTTAGCCAATCAGCAACATGAAATGTGACATTCTACACCCAACATGTTGTTTGCATCATGCATCTCACTTCCACTACAAAGTGTTGTTCTTCAGTCTCTTTCTTTTGACGCTGGACACCCAAGAGAACCTATTTGTATCTCACTTTCACTCCAATCCAATTTTCAATCCTTCTCATGAAAAATTACGCTCATGTACACGGATTTTACGCGTAGCACCACCGCTTGCTTGGGGGTAGGCACGGCCATAGAGATATAAATACTGGAGACAACAAAACGCCGTTTTTGTATGAAGCACTTTGAAGCATTTTGAAACCAAATTGAAGATTTTTGTATGGAGAGTTTGATGCCAGGTGGCAGTGAAATGCAAATAGTAGCCTAGTATTCAAATGTTTGGTGTTTTTCGTGTTCCAGACCGGAGTATAATATAAATGTGAGTAAGATGCTAATAAAAGCACAGTGTTTATTGCCAGTCCTTTGCATGGAATCGTCCGGTTTCAAAACAGTCGCTGCCCGTCATCTCCATTACATATATATCTATGGGTAGGGTATACAATACTGATCACACAATCGACCACCAAATTCGAGTCTCACTTGGTTTTATTTTTTTTAGTCTGGTTTGGGATCAGAGAGAGATCTGAGGCAGTGGTATGAGATCGTGGGAAATTTCCCATATTGTGGAAATTTCCGATCTCTAAAAATTAAAAAAGGGAATAATTGCCTGGGGCCCTATTCTCGAGTTCATTCGACCAAGTTTCGTGCACGAATTTCATCAACTTTCGAATGACTTGAAAAAATTGATATTCTCGAGTAGTCACACGGCGGTCGCATGCGAATCTTTTCGCATGATATGCAACGAGTGGTTTCTATCATTCGAATTAAACTTTCGTGCACGAAACTTTAGCCGTTACTATGTCAACTGTCAAACAATATTTGAAATGTTTATAAAAATTAAATTTAAATTTAAAAAAGTGAGTTTGCATTTTAAAAATTTGAATATTTTAAATATTTTGTTATACATATATAAAAATATGATGCAACGCAACATTCGCGGGACATTTTTGTCTGCATTAGAAGATGCAGAAGATCATGCCGAAGTCAGAAGACAATTTCTTCATAGAAATGATGCCTTTGATCTACCGAATCGACATTTCGAAAAGATGTTCCGATTACGAAAAGAAATGGCTGAAGAGTTAATTAATCTTGTTGCCGAAAAAAGTGAAGTGCAAAGAAGAAGTTCTGCTCTGGACCCTACTATAAAGGTAAGACATTAAGGGTAATCATTATTTAAAACAAGTTATTATTTACAAAAAGCTATCTTTTCTAAAAATTAATAAGGTAGAGTATAAAAAATAATAATCTCTATTTTAGGTACTAACTACTTTGAGATTTTGGCATCTGGAAGCTACCAATTGGACATTGGGCAAAACATAAACATGGCGATTAGCCAACCATCGGTCAGCAGATGTATTCGCGATGTTACCAACATTTTGAATGAGCCGGAAATTTTCAATAAATATGTACATTTTCCAAAAAATATGCAGCAGTTAAACACTATTCGTAATAGGTACGTCTAATCTTGCAATGTAACTTTCTTGTTTGCTGTAAAATTTAACATTATGCTAATGTGATTTTGTAGATTTTATGCCAGTCATCAATTCCCTGGAGTTATTGGTTGTGTGGATTGCACTCACGTGGCAATTGTTGGTCCACCCGCAAATGATTCAGTATATCCTGAGCACATTTATGTAAACCGCAAGGGATATCATTCTATAAATGTTCAATTGGCAAGCATTTAGATTTATTGATATCATAAAGACTTTGCCTTATTTATTATTATATTTTTAAAGATATGTGATTCAAATTTAAACATTATTAATGTCAATGCACGATATCCTGGAAGTACGCATGATAGTTATATTTGGAACAACAGTGCTGTCTTACCATTAATTAGGAACCTTAATAGACAGGGACTAAACAACTACTGTCTTCTAGGTATAATATTTTTAATATTATTGCTTTTATTTAGTAAATTGTTATTTAACAGGCGATTCTGGTTACGCCTTACGGCCTTGGATGTTAACACCATTAGAGAGTCCACAGCCAGGAACACCGGAAGCTGCTTACAACGATTGCTTGACAAGTACTCGTTCTATAATTGAGCGATGTAACGGTGTATTAAAAACGAGGTTTAGATGTCTGTTGAAGCATAGAGTGTTACATTATTTACCACCTGTGGCCTCAAAAATTATCAACACCTGTGTGGTTCTTCACAATATGTGCATCCAAAGCAATATGCCGGATGTTTTTCTAGAACCGGAAGGAGAAAGCTTGGATTTTGGAATGTATGATCCAGAAGTTAACGAAATTTATATTGCTGATGGAGCACACCGAGTAAATCCAGACTTGGCTCAAGCTCGAATTCTTCAGCAACGCATAATCCGAAATTTCTTTTAACTGCACTGTTAACTGTTTGTCGGTGCTTCGTTCAATATTCTTCGTTCTACGTTACTTCAAGTTCAATTGTAGATCCTACATTTATGTAATGTTATTCGTTAAAAAAAAACAATTCTTAAGAACAGTAAAAATATTATTTTTTCAACAAACATTTTTTTTAAATTTTATTATAACACAACACACACTCAGCAAACAAAATAACACATCAAACAAAATAACACATCAAACAAAATAACACATCAAACAAAATAACGCAACAAACAAAATAAACCCATATAATTTTTACTGTAGTTTGCTTTCCAGTAAACTCGCGATGCTACTTGCAGCAATAGCAATTTTCATTTGAGCCTCGGATTGGATTTCCGTGGCAGCTGCAATTCGTTCTTGGGCCACAACTTGCCTCTCTTTTGCTGAAGCTATGCGCTCTTGAGCCTCTACTTTTCTTACTAATAAAGACAGCTTCTTAGCATAATACTTCTCTCTAATATCGCAATCAGATTGAGACAGTATCAACATGTCATTACATTGTTGCTGCGAACGCTCTAGCCTTTTCGATGGCGCAACCATTTTTCTTTTCTCTACAATTAGGGTTGCAATATATTATTTGAAATGTATGAATACAATTTAATGACTCACTGTTCACCTGACTGCGTTGATGTTGTTCCTCCATATATTCTATTTCCTCATATTCCTTGTGGAGGCTTGCATGCTCAGTACCATTTTCTACGAGAATTATGTCACCACCTTCATTATCATCAATATCATCACTCTGTAATATGGTGCGTTAGATTAAATAGTACGAAAGCATACGATAAAAGTGGAATGATGATACTCAAATTGACTTACAAATTCAACAATTGACTCAAAAGTCGTTTGATCACCGGTAACTGCTGTAGCGTCGAGCATGTTTGCTATCCTGTTGCTTGTTGAATCCAAGCTTACGGCACTTTGTCGTCCTCCACCCGTGGCTCTAATATCTCTAAGAACGCCTGCTTGTAACCCTTTTGTTTTATTTTTCATATCCTGCCAAGTCTGTAAATTACATAAATAATTATCTTGATTGCTTCTTTATAATGAATAATCATACCTTGCGCCATTGCTTCCAATCCTTTTTTGCACCAGGAATACTATTTAAAACTGCCGTAATGTTACTCCAAAGCTGTTGCGCGTTTTTATGAGTAAATTCCGCATTGAATTTACCTTTTATTAGTTTTGGATTACTTTCCAAAAATTCGATAATTATAGTTTTCTGCTCCGCACTAATATTTCCAACCCGTTTTGAATCCATTTTTTTAATTTGAAACTAACGAATTTCTGTTTTGACGTGTTTCACTTGTCAGAGGTCACAGTGGCTTACCGAATTCACGATAAATAGCAAAAAACGTGTCTGGCAATACCACTTCCAATTCGTGTACGACCATTCGAATGAAAAAGTTTCGCATGACATTCAAGAATACCAATTTTTATGGGAGTTGGTTCGTGTACGAAACTTATCATTCGAATTGATCGTATGCGACCAAAATTCGAATGAACTCGAGAATAGGGCCCCAGGAATACTATTTAAAACATCCGAAACGATACCCCAAACTTGTTGCGCGTTTTCATGGGTAAATTCCGCATTGAATCTACCTTTAATTAATTTTGGATTACTTTCCAAAAATTCTATTAATATCGTTTTCTCCTCCCTACTAATATTACCAACCCGTTTTGATCCATTTTTTTAAGTTTGAAACTAACGGATTTCTGTTATGAAGTGTTTCACTTGTTAGTGGTCACAGTGGCTTACCGAATTCACGTTAAATAGCAAAAAACTTATCTGGCAATACCACTTCCAATTCGTGTACGACCAATCGAATGAAAAAGTTTCGCATGATATTCAAGAATACCAATTTTTATGGGAGTTGGTTCGTGTACGAAACTTATCATTCGAATTGATCGTATGCGACCAAAATTCGAATGAACTCGAGAATAGGGCCCCTGTTCTCGAACAAATTCGTGGGAATTCAGTCAAAAACAGTATTGATGAGTGATGACTTTACTCTCTACATACGAGATAGAGCTTTGAAATTGGGAATAAAAGGAACGGTTAAAGAATTTTATCTAACAGCTTTTAAGGAACCTAAAAACAGATTGCCATTAGACCCTCCAATTTTAAAAGAAATTTAATTCTTAAATCCACAAATAGCCCTTGACAGTACAAAATGCGAAAACCGACGAAGTGTCCTCTGGAATTAGCACCCCAGTTGACGTGGTACTTGCTGTGGACATTGTTGGCGAGATGGATGTAGAGTGTGAAGCCACCCTACTACTCACACCGCCTTACCATCATGAAGAAGGGAATCTGCTCACCCCATCTCTGTGCAGAGGAGTGGTTGTAAGCGCGAACGACATCAGTATCCAGGAGCCAATGGTACCAAATGCAGAAGTTGCTCCTGTAGACCGATCGAATCGAAAAGGCAACACGAATACTTCTCTGGAGCCTCTAAGAGACGTATCAAGGCCAAAATTGTCAGTGGCGTGAATCCGGAAGAATCGCGGAGACAAGTCAAAGAACTTGTGGCAAAACGCGATTTGGAAGTGGCCAAGACACACACTGGCAAAAGAGAAAAGATCTCAAAAAAGGTGCAGAAAACAGAAAAATCTGCGGCAGTCGTCGACACGATTCAAGATAAAAAACCAAACCAGTTGTCGATGACATGGTTCAAGTCTCCGTGACAAAGACCAAACCAGCCTCTGAAGAACGCGCCAAAATAGCAAAGGTGAAATGACAGAGCTCGCTTAACCCAACGCTGAGAACCTCAGAGCGTCTCAAATAAATGTGGCTATTATGCATTCTAAGCACCCTGAGGTCACTCTTACCGAAGACCACATGAGACACGTCAAGCGATTAATCATGGACTAGGTGGACAATATTGTAGCTGGCGGACCTCATCCACAATTTGTTGCACAAAGTCAGTCTAGTGGCTCGCCCTGGAAGGATGCGCAGCTCGTTGCGGTAGATAGGTCCGAACTACCACAGGCAACTACTTGCGTAGCGTATGTCCCACCTACGCAAACAAAACACAGGCCTCAGGACCGAATCATGTCGGGTTCTCCGCATAGTGAAATAAAAGATTGGCGGACAGACCTTTGTCTTCTCTGTAGACGACGCCTCAATAGCTGAGCTAGAATCACTTGTGTGGTGGTATATTCCTGAACTTTTTAGACATCCAAGTGAAGATCAGGAACGGAAGGGACAGAGAAAGACAACACTGCAAAAGTGACTACCGAAAATACCACAGGTATCAGGACGGAAACTGCGAAGATGCCCAGGTCAGAGATATTAGCTCTCAACCAGGACCATCCCAACCAGCAGAAAAAGCAGATGTCCAGAACAGAGCAATTAACACTCAACCTGCAACATCACAAGCTCCAATACCCATGGATGTAGTGTCTAGAACTGACGCAAACTAAAATGTTCAGGACAAGTACAACACGTCCCAACCCGGCCCGTCACAAGGTAACTCGGAGTGGACAAGAGTCCAGCGCAGAGACAAACCTCACGCAGGCTTTTCTAAAGGCCCAACATCTGGTGCAGAATCTTCCGCGTAAAAGCAGCTCAAGCCACAGCGCAACACGCTCAAAGGTCTAAAAGCCGAAGGGAAGGTGGCGGCTAAAGGCTCAGACCCAGCGAAACCACCAGTGCCGTGAGCATTGCATATGCGGATTCAGGACATCAGAGATACTGCTCTGGCGGCAAACTTTTAGAGGGCCAAACCGACTGCCGATCAATGACCGCCTTCAGATGCCTTCAAGTGAACCTGCAAAATGCGAAAGCATCGTTAGCAGTCCTCTCCTGCAGGTTCACTGAGGCTCACCTTGACGTCGCTCTTATCCAGAAGGCATATTTAACGGAGGACCAGGTAAGAAGCTTGACCGCAGGTGAGTTCTTGTATGACTCTACCAATACTGGTAGACCCAGAGCATGTATTGATTGATTGATTGATTGAATTTATTTCAGTATCCATGAGCGTAGCTCGTGCAGATAGTGCGGATAATATTAAATACAATATCTACATGTGTTTTTAAAATCGAGTAAAAATTTTCATTATAAAAAGAGAAATTCATTAAGAAAGAGAAAGAGAATGACGTGAAATTTAATGGTAATAAAGAAAAAAGAAAGGAAAAAATAAAGCTAACAAAATGTCAAACAAGAAAGAAAAATAGTACTACTGTGTGAAAGATAATACAAAGATGATAATGGTAATGATAAAGCAATGAATATTGAAAAATAAAATAATACATATGGTGTTTTATTGAAGCAGATATTTTTTTAAATTATGCTTTAACTTGTTGGGTTGAGATTGAAGATCTCTGGGAAGTTGGTTGTAGTTTTGTATCGCCTTGTTTAAAACTGAGCAGGATCCGTGTCTGGCAGTACGTAAGGCAGGAACGTATATATCGGCAGCCCGCCTAGTGTTGTAGTTATGGTTGTCACAGTGATAGGAAAATTTTATGTCGCTGTTTGTAGTCTGCCGCTTAATTTTGTTAATTTGGTCTGATGATTCCAGGTAGTAAAGTTGTTCGACCGCGAGCAGTTGATATTTGGCATGAATGGTTTTCGTGTGTTCTCGAGAGTTTATGTTATATAGATTTTTTATTGCTTTGTTTTGCATTTTCTGGATGCACTGTAATTTGGAACTAAAAGCCGATCCCCATATTATTATCCCATACTGCATCTGACTTATAAATAGAGAAAATAATATAGTTCGCTTTAACTTTTCAGGCACTTCTTTCCCGATTTTACGGAATATTCCTGCAATAGAAGCCAGGTTCCGCCTTAGTAGGTCAATGTGGAGGTCCCACGTTAGCTTTGAATCCAGTATTATACCGAGATACTTGAAGCTATCAACTTCATCAATTATTTCGCCGTTGAAAACAATGCTAATATCAGTTGATAATGACTTATTAAAAACGACATATTTAGTTTTTTTTGGATTCGCTGATAGCTTGTGAGCATTAATCCAAATATTGATCTTATCGAGGTCGCAATTAATACCATTCTGCAGTGCATTAATGTCGGATGCAGCGTAAATTAAAGCTATATCATCTGCATACAGCGAGATGCTTCCTTTTAGATTTAAGTTTGTTATGGAATTCGTATAAATGTTATACAGGATAGGCCCAAGAACACTACCTTGTGGGACACCACTGCTGACGGGAAGAAGAGAGCTATTCATGTTGTCAATAGATGTATACTGGAGTCTAGAAGTAAGGTAGCTCTTAAACCAGTCATACGGCGTTCCTTGTATACCGATCGCAGATAGTTTTCTTAACAGAATTTCGTGGTTTACCGTATCGAACGCTTTTGATAGGTCAATAAAAACCGCAACAGTAAGGAGTTTTCTATCGCATGAAGACTGAAGTTTGGATACGACGTCAAAAAGTGCTGCTTTGGTGTCCGACTGCGACCTAAACCCATACTGCTTCTGAGATATAGCTCCATGCATAGTTAGGTGATCTTGTAACTGCGACTTGACAATTACTTCCATAATTTTATTAATATTCGATAGTATGCTGATCGGGCGGTAATTGGAACAGTCGCTTTTAGAACCTCCTTTGAACACTGGGATGATCTTGCTGACCTTCCAATCGTCTGGGACAACTCCTTCGGTTAGAGAAGAGTTGATTATTGCGGAAATTGGTTCAGATAGAAGATCCTTGCAGTCCTTCAGTCATTTGGTGGGTATCTTATCATGGCCAGCAGATTGGCAGTTTTTAAGGTTTGTGATGACAGTTTGAATCTCGTTTACAGTTGTGAGCGCAAATTCAAATCGAGACGTTTCTATGCGATGCTCGTGTAGCGGAACCGAAATTTGTCCCGACACAGGAATTCGGTCAATTATGGAGATAAAATAATTGTTAGCGTCGTTGATTATTTTCAATTTAGACTCTTCATTGGGTGCACTTCGCAAGAGGTCGGATTCCTTTCGAGGCACGTTTCCATTGTATATGCACTCCTTTATAACACGCCAGGTAGCTCTCGGGTGGTTAATGCTATTCGAGAATGTTTATGCGAATTAAGTTGTTCGCTAGTGGCTCGGTTTCTCCAATAGTGGAATTCTCTGCGCAAATTGAGGTTTCCCGGGTCACGGGATAGTTTGTTGTACCAGTAATTCCTTGCGGCGAAGCATTTAGTCAACTCGGCATCTATCCATGGCTTGGAATAGACCTTATTGGCCTTGCGAGGTTTTATTAGTCTTTGGCTGACCTCAATCCGCTTTCGTAGGACTTCCATGAACGAGTCCAACATAACATTCACCCTTGCTGTCGCGTTGATAGAGATTGGAGATTCCCTTAAAGAGTGTTTAAGTTTTTTGTAATCAATTTTTTTGACAATGTTCGGGAAACACCGATCGAAATTATCTGGACGCTGTTTACCAAGAGTCACATTTTCCAATTCTACAAATATCATTTTGTGATCAAAGAGTTCAAACGGCACTAGTTGTATGTTTACTATTTGTGTGATGTCATTGGTAAGCACATGGTCGATATTCGTGTTGGAGGCTGGTCTAGTTATGTGTTGTGTATTGCAAAAGTAAAAATGGTTCGATGAGACCGTGTCAGTGTAGTTCTTATTGTTCGTGTCAGTAAAATTTAATAGGTCAAAATTGAAATCACCCGCAATGATGGTAGGGGTATTAGAGCTTTTAAGTCTGCTGTCTAGACTAGAGAGGAATTCATTGACCTCAAACGAGTTTTTGCGTGGCTCCCGGTAGTATCCAATAATATTGATTTGCATGTGTGCAAGTGCAACAGCAACTGCAATACTGCTGTCGTGGTCGTTGCTATCTTCAAATAGGAGATGATGCTGCAAATCGTCGTGTACTAGTATTGCAACGCCACCAGCGGCTCTGTTTGGTCTGCAGGAGAAATAGCAGGAATAGTGATCAATGCCAAAATATTTACTTGTTGTCATATTGAGCCAGGTTTCAGCGATAACGATTACATGCATTTGTGATTGAGCGCGATTTAGTGTATAGTTAATATCTTCCATTTTATTCTTCAAGCTTCGTGCGTTTAAATATAGAAGTTTGAACGAGACAGCACTTGTAAATTTTAGGGTTCGCAGTGTTTTTTCATAGGTGTTTGGGTAGAATGATAGGGTGGAATTAACGTAGTCTGAGTTCATCTAGTTGAGAGGAATGTTTAACGTGGATTACTTTTGAGTTTTCACTTATTCTGATCAACACTCTACCATTCCTAACCCAAATATATTTTATAGTGTTTTGCCGTTTACAGTCCCGTGATATTTTGTGCAAATAATTGTTGCGCGGTGTTAGTGCCTCATTTATGTATACAGGCCGTTGATCGGAATTGTGCAATATTTTGTTTGATGTCACCTTTAGTTTCCTGTTTTTGTAAGTACTAACTCGCGGTTTATATTCTCGTTCAGCTCTATGTATATTTGGGGAGGTTGTCCCGACCTATCACTGATATTCCTTTTATTGACACGGTGTGACTTAATGCATGCGTTGTCTATGCGCGGAATTTGTAGCTGCTCCAAGATATTAGCGCAAATTTCATCGAGATTCTCTTCGGCCGTGTACGCGATTCCGGATACAATTATCGAGTTTGCCAACTTGTTTTGTTGTTCGCTGTCGGCGCTGTATTCCAGAGCTTTGACAGTTGAAAACAATTTGGCATTTTCATTACGTATGTGAATATTTTCCTGTTGTAGGTCTTCCACAATGCATTTATAATTATCGATAGTGCTTTGAAGTGCGCCAATTTTAGCTTCAAGCTTAGATTGATACGCCAATAGATCGACCAGTTTTTTATTGAGGGTATTTAGATTGATTGGTGTCATGTTTTGCATACCTTGTAAATCCGAGTCGCTTGCACAGAGGGAGTCAACACTGTTGCGACGAGTAGCCGCCATAGATGATCGCCTTTTCTCACGGTCTACCTTACAGCCACTGCAAAAGCACAATTTGGCTTCGTCAGCTTCTAATTCGGCTAATTCTTTTTTGCTGAGGCCAGAACATGCCTTATGGAAAACGTTTCTACACTTTCTATCACACACAATCACTTTGTTGCTTGATAAAATAGCAGGTTTGTTACAGGGTTTGCACAATCGCTTTTCACTTGTCGCCATTTTCTTTCTTTCTAAAAACAATATACAATATACGATACTTTCTAAAAACAATACTAGATATGTTCCAATTCCAGGATTCTGTATTAAGGACGTAGTAGCGGCCTTTGTAGAGCTGCCGGTCCCGGAGGGCAGGGCAAAGATCATAATTTGTTCATCCTACCTTCCCGACGATTGCACAGAACCTGCGTCGCCCGTCATCAAGGACATCGTCGACCTATGCCGGAGGACAAACAAGCACCTGGTACTTGGCTGCAATGCCAATGCACATCACACTACGTGGTCAAGTTCCAAGATAAATGAACAGGGTGAGTTGCTTCTAGATTTTATTTACACTAACTACATGCAGATAAAATTGACTTTGTGCATTTATGAAAATACTGTTTTAAATGAATATATGCAAGAATATTGAATGGTAATAAATTTGCATTGATAGAAGTGAAAGAATCAAACAAATAAAAAAGTTCGGAATTTTAGCTGGCAATTTTTTACACTAACCCGTTCTTTTTGCGCGGTCTACACCCTACACTTTCAGTGTAAGTTGTATCGCATTTTCAGTGTAAGTTACACTAAAATGTGAACTTAACCTGGCAAAAAGAACAAACCTAATTATCCATATTCAGAGCAAGCCACGCTTGGGGTTACATACCCATATCCTGGCGTAACGTTAAGTTACCAAAAACAGGGCGCCGTTTAAGCAACAATCCTAAGTCGTATCGTCCTATCAGCTTAACGTCATTTCTCCTGAAAACTATGGAAAAGATTATTGATAGGCATATCAGAGATGGGGCTTTGAGATCTCAACACTTACATTCCAATCAAGATGCATATCAACCACGGAAGTCTACAACCCACGAATTACAAAACCTAGTCACGAATATCGAGAAATCGATCACGGACAAGGAAATAGCTGTGGGTTGCTTCTTAGATATCGAAGGGGCTTTTGATAACACTGCCTACGAAAGTATCTACTGTGCTGCACAAAAGCGTGGCATTGATCCAAAAACCTGCAGTTGGATCAAAGACATGCTAGAACGCAGAAAAACAACTTCGACACTAGCCGACTCAACAGTCACAGTCACAGCTGTGAAAGGCTGTCCACAGGGTGGGGAACTATTACCCATCCTCTGGTGCTTAGTAGTGGACGACCTTCTTCAAGACGTAACAAAATCCAGAGTCACGGTACAGGGCTACGTTGACGACTTTGCCATCCTTGTTAGAGGTACATTTGAAGAGACGGTGACAGAGTTAAACTAAACACTCCCACAACTGCCCTAGAGGTGCTTCTTAACCTAGCACCTCTACATTTAGAAATACAGAAAGAAGCTAGGTTCACTCCATACAAGCTTTTGAGCTCGGAGAACGAGTTAGAGCGCAAAACAGCTTGCCCAACTCTTTCCGCGGAACTCAACAAGGACCCCATACTAGCGATACCTCTTTCTGATTCAATGGTACCAAAATTCAATTTTACAAGGCCATTCAAAGTTGACCCAGCTAAAAAGAAGGATTGGGCCACAAACAAACCCACTCCAAAACCAGGATCTATAATCTGGTATACAGATGGATCTAAAACGTCCTAATGTTAAATTCTACTGTAGCATGCACATAACATCCACTGTTTTTCAGGCGGAGACTCATGCTATTGAACTATGCATTAGAGAAAGTATCAGCCGGGGTAGAATGGATTATAGAGGGCAGATGGAGAGGCAAGCGGATCTGCATTTGCAGCGACAGTCAGGCCGCTTTGCCATCACTAGATAATCCAATCGTCTTTTCGAAGATGGTACGTAAGTTTAAAGAACGATTGAATTCTATTGGCAGATTCAATGACTTAAAGCTCATATGGGTTCCAGGCCACCAGGGTATAAATGGCAATGAAATAGCTGATGCATTAGCAAAGGCTAGATGGGAGTCAGTCATGGTCGGACCAGAACCAGTTTTCGATGTGCCTGTTGACTCCATTGCTACTTGGTTGAGTAAATCACACATTGAGAGATGGCGGCTTCGTCCGGGAATGCGGCAGACCAGAAACCTTGTTGAGGGACTAAGTGGACGAACCGCTGTTTTTCTTCTCAAATTGAGCAGAAGAGAATGTGGTAGTATGGTTGGTGTCCTCACAGGGCATAACTCTTGTGGCATACACCTGATCAGAATAAGAATCACTGACGACCGCATGTGCACTGCTTGCGACGAGAGCGACGACACAACGGAACAATTTCTTCTAGAGTGTCCAGCTTACTTGTTTGCGAGATTGCATGTATACGGCGTTGATGTAACGAGGATGGAGGGAACTCCGCTCTCGCTCTCTACCTGAGCTCTTACAATTCGTAAGAAGAACGAAAAAGTTCGGGTAGAGACTGGAGGATTCGAGTACAATAGGCCGCGTTGGCCTGAGTGCTCAAGATGCGCTGCTTTGCTGCGTGTCTTCACCCACACCAAACAACAATACAACATCAGACGGGGTTACAAAAACCAACAAATACAAGGTGCGCCATCTTTTATGTCGGTATGTAAACATTGAATAACTTTGACATTTTTCAACAGATTGACGTGATTGGACAAGTTTTGGAAACGTCAATTCAGAAGAATATTGCCGACAGACCGTCCACGTCGCTTGGAATACAGCCAAACAGTCGCTCGAATGGTTGACACTGAACCTGATTGTTGGAAGCAAATTTTGATGACCGACGAGGCCCATTTCACACTCTTTGGCGGCATTAATAAACAAAATTGCTGCATTTGGGGAACGGAGAATCAACACGAGATCCATGAAACGCCATTGCATGATTAAAAAGTGACTGTTTGCGCCAAAACCATCATTGGGCCATTTTTTTCCGACAAAACGAAACAGTCGATAGAAAACGATATCGGTGGATGTTAGCTCATCATGTCTGCCCGCAAATGCGTGAAAAAGGTCTGGATGGTTACTGGTTTCAACAAGACGGTGCGCCGTGCCATACTGCAAATGAAACAATTCAGTTTCTGCAACGAAAATTCCCTGGACGTCTGATGTCGAAAAGAGGCGACATTGACTGGCCACAGAGATCTCCAGATTTGACTACTCCGGACTTCTTTTTATGGGGTTATTTGAAAAGCAAAGTGTACGCCAGCAAGCCTCAGAAAATTGACGATCTCAAAGCAAACATTCGTGTCGAAATCATCGCTATACCGCCAGAGATGCTCGAAAAAGTAATATACAACGCAGCAAAAAGGCACATTTTGCTGTGGCCAATAGAGGCAACCACTTGATTGATGTTGTATTCAAAAACTAATCCAAATAAATTTTAAAGGACCAAATTGAATAAAAATACCTCACATATAAAAATCAGTTGTTTTTTCAAAGTTATTCAATGTTTACATACCAATATAAAAGATGGCACACCGTGTATATCTGTGGTCACAGGGAATAAGTCGGTAAGTCTAAAAACGAACCTATTCAGGGCTATTTTTACTATTGAACTATTCCTATAAATCCAGTTTTTGTGAAAAAATTAATTTTGTTGACATCAATGTGATCAAATAACAAATAACAATAACTTCTTCATAGTGCGTACAAGTCTTGGGAGATGACCACAATACACTTATCCCATTTTACCATTCTTCGACTTACCAAGTTATTCCCTGTGACCACAGATATATTCTCTCGAAGAGCAAGGCAGCAATAATGGCCCTCAGTCAGTTCAAATCTACTCCAAACTTGTTTGGAAATGCCTCCAATGCTTGATTGAACTCGGAAACAAGAACAGAGTTAACCTCATTTGGATGCCGGGCATGGAGGTAGTAGTATAACTGGAGTGGCTGTAGTGTGTAAAGTTCCTGTATGTGAGACTAATTCGTTAAGAGAAGGACAAATCATCGGGTACGAAAGAGAGACAATGATAATTTTGTGCTAGCCTGTCAAATTTTTTTGCTCAGAGTTGTTTCCATCACAGCGTCGGCGTTGAAAAATAGAATACCTCTTTCATGTTGCGCCCCGCAGTGTGACTCGATACCGGGCAATAGACACTCAAAGCTTTTTATGCCAAAGCATTCGGAGAAAAGAACATCTTGGTATCTGAAGTTAAGCAGACACCAGACCCGAGCTCTGACTGGACATTGTTACATGAGGAAGAATCTCCATAGGATTGGTCTCTCTGAGACTAGGTAGGTAGGTACGCGTGGCTACACGTGTGAACACGACAACACTCGTCAAACCATTTAGAGCTTGCTATGAAGCGTTGGATTCTCGCGTCCTCCATTGCGGCAAGGTCACTAAGACAGTTGAAGAAGTAAGCTCCAAGATGGTCTTTCCTCCTAGCGGATAGAGCTGGACAGGTACAGAGAAGGTGAAGGAATGTCTCCTCCTCTTCCTCCTCATCCAGGCAGCTTCTACAGAAGTCGTTTGAGAAGAGGCCGAGTCTTTTAGTATGCCGACCTATAAGACAGTGTCCGGTCAGGACACCGACTGTGATGCTGATACTCGCCCTTTTGAGCAAAGTCAGCATTTAAGAGCGTTTTAGATCCAGCTTCGGCCAGATTTGTCTCGCAGTGTGACATGTAATACCATCTGCCCATCTTGAGTTGGTTTCCTCAATTGAGTTCAATCCCAGTAGCAGTTTACATGTAGAGAGAGGCACACCCAGATACCGATGTTCCGGCATAATCTGAAGGGTGCTACCGCGCCGAGCGAATTCGTAAGCCATGCAGTTCCCTGAAATATCCCTGTGTCCTGGCACCCAGCACAGAAGAACATTGAACTGTTCAGCCATCTCCTTAAGACTAAAACTTGAAGAATTTGCGATGACGAAGACAAAACACCAGAGCACATCTTCTGTGAATGTAAGGATTTAGCTCACAAAAGACTTCGTCCCTTCGGTCAGGGTTTCATGAACCATCGGAATTCCTGAATATTTCTCTTCGTAAAATACTGAGCTTCATTGAAAGCGCAGGGATTGAAGAGGAATAGTTAATCCGGAGGACGTCACAATAGGCCCAATTGTGGCTTCAGAGACAGAGGTTAACCAGACCAAACACTTTTACCAATCTAATCTAAGTTTTTATATTTTATTCTTTTTGTTATTTTTCGTACAGATAATAAAAATAACTTTTAGGATGAAAATTGCAAATGCCCGGCATTTAAAACCGAAACCTCATTTGATGGTCGCAAACCTGTTACCAATAGAAAATGTGGACATTGTATGATATCAAACATATAAAGTGTATAAGCTTAAATCAGCTGTTTGCTCATAGATGGCGTTAGTGAGCGTGTTAAGCTACCATGGACACGTCACATGTTTTTTTTTTAAGAGTTTGACATCTGTGAACTAGAGTCACTGTATACGAACTAACACAAACATCCAGCCTGTCCGAAAAATCTCGTCGCGTTCTTAACTGATGGGCTGCAAATATCTTCCTCCTCAGTCTGCTGCCGTTGTACTGGAAATTAAAAGTTAAGAGTTACTTATAAATGAAATTAATATTTATTGTTAATCAAAATACGTACCTTTGGTAATGTGGACATTTCGTTTGACATCCCACAATTTTGGGAAATGTCAATCAAAATCATATGGGTTACATGTACATACACTAACACTATGGAATTTTAGAACCTGCGAATTTTGAAGTTCCCATAAAGTGACTCTACTGTGAACATTAATCAGTACACATCGTCAGCCATTTCATAGAACAAAATACATTTGTCCTTTGGTAATAATGTCTAGTTTTTTGCCAGAAATTTTATCACGCACACATTTACATTTTAGTATATCATTGACATTTCGAATTGTCAAGTTGTGTTGTTTCGCGGCCGCGATCTTAAAAGTTAAATTTTCCGGCAGAATACCGCAGAAATTAAAAGTGATAGTGTTTCCAAAGGGATTGTGTGGAATCTGGTGTTGAGTTCCGTCGAAATGGAATAAATCGGTTCTTCTTTTCAATCGCATGACGGCGGCCGCCTGCCTGTCCGAAAAATCTCGTCGTGTCCTTAACTGATGGACTGCAATATCTTCCTCCTAATTTTGCTGCCATTGTACTGGAAATTAAAAGTTAAGAGTTACTTATAAATGAAATTAAAATTTATTATTAATCAAAATACGTACCTTTGGCACCGCCGACTTAAACTCAGGCCGCGTACATATGACAGTTCGTCGTGAGAAATGCCTCGTTTTTTATGTGATGTGTGACGTCACGGATAAAAACGAGAAAATATACCAGTTCATTGGAGAATCTTTTTTGGAACTAATTCGTAACAATACCCGAGCGTTTGAGCTCCTCCACCCTGAACCTCAACAAGGGGCCATGACGGATGTTGTTTTAGGACAGTCATGGCTGAGGTAGGGTGGGCAGATAGGGCGCTATACCACCTAAGCGCCCTGACAAATCGCGAAGTCGCGCAACTCCACCGCTTCTTGGTCTTTCACGACCTAGTGGGAAAATAGTCCCAATTTTAAATCACCCTGGAATAAGCCGGAACGAAATTTTTTGTTGTACAGGCCAAGGGTTCATGGTCTGAAATCTGGGCAAGAACCCCCCCACAACTGCCGTAGCTAGTCCCGGCCGCCAGCAAGCGTGTCGCTTCCGCTCGGATTTCAGCCACCAATTCGGACGTAGGAGGAATTGGCCCACTCTTTCCAGAACCTTCCCTTTCCCTCGAATATTTTGACTTTTTCAAGTCGAAATATGCACTCCAAGGCCTCCGTTCACAACAAAATAATATATATTATAATATTTTATTATCCCAAAGCGCGGTGTTTTAATACAAAACTTTGGAATTGACGAACCATCCAGAGTCGATACTGAATAACAAATGTTCAGAATCATAGCAATATAACAAAAATTATCTTTCAAAAAATAAGCAATTTAACTGCACATTTTTTAAATGGCGGAATGACGACATTGCTGAAAATTGTGATATTTTTTTCGACCTAATTTTTTCTATGAAAACTCAATTCCATATGAGAAAACTTGACTAATTCTCATTTTTAAATATATTAATAAACTATTTAACTTTGCTTTGCCTAACAAAAGCTTGCACTTTAATAGAAAACTTAGTTTTTATCATCCAAGTCATGCATCCGCCATACAAAATTGTTGCGATTTATATGGAGCTGTCATGTTTGTTATGACTCTGGTTTTTTATGTTCAATTCAGCTGCGCGGCTATAGTTCAGAGGGCTCTGACCTTTGGTAATGTTGACATTTCGTTTGACATCCCACAATCTTGGGAAATGTCAATCAAAATCATATGGGTTACATGTACACACTAACACTATGTCATTTTAGAACCCGCGAATTCTGAAATTCGCGGGTTCTAAATGTTCTAAATATGTACCAAAAGTGGATATTGTCCGTACTCTAGATAATGGATGGTAGTGTGAGTTCGTACAAAGTGACTCTAATGGTGACAGTGTTTTTATCGGAAACAACGTGCAGAGATTGGTTTCGTCCGTTCAAAAGCGGCAATTTTGACATGAGCGATAAGAAGTGTGAAAATCGGCACAGGAAGGTTGAGGGCCATCAATTGCAGGCTCTTTTGGACGAGGACATACCCAACAGCAACAAAAGCTTACCGAGCAATTGGGTGTTACTCAACCAGCCATTTGCATGCGTCTACGTGCCATGGGAAAGGTTCAAAAGATCGGAAAATGGGTGCCGCATGAATTGAACGATAGGCAGATAGCGACGCCAATACACATGCGAAATAGTGCTCGCCAGATAAAAAAGAAAGTCGTTCCTGCATCGGATTATGACTGGCGATGAAAAGTGGATATATTTGGAGAATCCAAAACACATGAAATCGTGGGTTGCTCCCGGCCAACCATCAACATCTTCTCCAAGACCAAATCGCTTCGGACGGAAGACGATGCTGTGCGTTTGGTGTCATCAGCAGGGTATCGTCTACTGTGAGATGTTAACACCTGGTCAAACTGTCAATACCACCAACAACTGATCAAATTGCACCGTGCTCTGCGTGGAAAAAGGCCGGATTATCAACAAAGACATGACAAGCTGATTTTCCTTCACGACAACGCACCATTGCACACGTCAAAAATGGCCCGCAACTACTTGGACACACTCAACTGGGAGATGTTACCCCATCCCGCTTATTCACCAGACCTGGCCCGTTCTGACTACCACCTGTTTTCGTCGATGGGCTAAGCGCTCGCTGAGCGGCACTTCGATTCTTACGAAAACGTCCGAAAATGGCTTGATGAGTGATTTGCCTCGAAAGAGAAGCAATTTTTTGGCAAGGTATCCACAAATTGCCCGTGATAGAAAAAATGTGTAGCTAGCGAGGGCAAGTACTTTAAATAAATTTGTTATCGCTATCCATGAAAAAAACATGTGTTTTTCTGACTAAAAAACAGCGGACTTAAACTTATACACCTGGTAAATGTTACTTACAAGCATCACATTTAAGCTGTGAAATCCTTTTCTATTGTAATACAAGGGTTACGTTTCCATGTCCGGTTTTATTAAAGCAACATGGGTTTCATCAACGCACCCTATAGCAACCGGAAATCAAAATTTTTCGTAAAATAATTGCTTGGGTTGGTGTTTTTCAGAATCAGTATACTTGAAATTAATACAGGCTAGACAAATATATGTCTATATTGCGTCGCATACTTCTTTTAATACAATGGACATTGTCGGTTGAGCAAGAGCTATGTTGTGATCATACATAGTGCCACGTTGATATCCTCCTTCTGCGAAGAAACGCAACACTGCGGAAAGTTTTATTATATTCAGCACCGCAGATGACAACACTTGTGATTTGAATTTCCCTTCCAAATTTTCAAGGAGCATAACAAATGCTTCCTTCGATAATCTGAAACAACGTAAAACCTGTTCTCCATTGAATATTGTTTTAGCTGCAAATTGTATCTAATAAATTCTTACCCATAGTTGTCCATATTCAAAGGATTTGTTGTACCCAGCATTGTAGCAGCATCCCTATACCCTGATCAAATCCAGATGTTTGGATTTCCCCTCGTATCCGCATTGCCGGTAGGTCAGTTTCGTAATAATTAACGTAAATAATTCTGTTTGTTTACTGACCTACTGGAAATGCCGGTAGTGTTAAGTATCTTTAAGTAATATTGCTAACCTATACCTAGTTGCAAAATAACCCAATTAGAAATAAGGCGAAACAGCACGGTTGTATCTCTCTTCTTATCGAATGCTCTCCAATATACTAAAATCCTCTGCACACACCACTGAACGAAGATCGAAATCGAAAGCTCTAAAGCTTTCGAGAAGATTCCACAACTGAACGATCATTCAAGTACAACCTAGACTGCATCCAACTAGTATATAAGCAGGTGAAGCGTTCAGCGAAGACACAGTAATTCTGATTACGTCGACTGTGACAGCCAGCGGGTACACGTGACCGTGTTGAGAGAGAACGAAAGTGAACGAGTCAAGCGATATATGGTATAAGCGGGCGGTATTGCCATACAGTGCGAATTATTGTGCGAATAGAATTTAAAGTGCGATTAATAAATAATCACTTATTTTTATTTTAACCGAATTGTGTTTTACTTGAAATCCCGGCGAACCCCTAGATCGCAACAATTGGTGTCAGAAGTGGGATTTCAAGGATTAATTCGGGTTGAAATCGCGAGTGGAAAAAGTGAAATTAAAATTCTCGAACGGACAAAGTGAAAATTTTGTGCGCTGTGAAGTGAAGCTAAAATTCTCGAACGGACAGGGAGAATTTTGTGATACCGAATATTCTCGAGTGCTCTAGTGAGCGGTAACTTTAATTAGTGAAGTGGAAAGTTCTCGTACGGACAAAAAGAGAATTTGAGTGAATTTGTATTGCGGAAAAACCTTTAACGAACAAATAAAAGATAGTGAAAATGCCGCGTTATTTAAAAGACTTAAAACTAATGGAGCTGAAGGAAGAGCTCGGTAGACGCGAATTATCTACAACAGGGAACAAGACTGAACTTGTCAGCCGAATGATCGAAGTGCTTGAGGCTGAAGGCAAGGACGCAAACAATTTCGAGTTTCCAATCGAAGAAGCTCGCGCAGCAAGCAGTGATGAGCGTTCCGAGACATTAGACTCTCTAAGGCAATTGATGCAAATGATGAACCAACAAAGCCAGAAAATGGACCAACAATCAACGGACCTCAACCAGACATCGAAAGACATTAATCAGAAGCTAGATCAGACTTCGAAGGACCTCAACCAGAAATTAGACCAACAAAGTGAACTGTCAGCGGATCTTAACAAGAAGTTAGATCAAACATCAATAGACCTCAACCAAAAATTGGAGCTACAAAATAATAAAATCGAAGATCTAAATCAGACGATGGACGCCATGGGTAAAGCAATAGAAGAAAATGTAGAAAAGAAACTTCGAACATTAGAAGATCAAATGACGGAGAAGACATCAGCAATTGTAGAAGAAGTTGAACGCCTAAAAAGGGACTTTGATAACGTGAAAGCAACTGGAGTCATCAAAACAGAACACGTTACACACAAAGATCTCAAAGCTCCAATCTTCGATGGTCAAACACCGTGGGCTATCTATAAGACCCAATTTGAGGCGGCCGCGAGAAATAATAATTGGAATGATTTGGAACGAGGAACGGCTTTGATATTGGCGCTAAGAGGTCCACCAGCAGAAGTTCTCCAAACAATTCCGCAGGAGCAGCAACAAGATTTTTCGACGTTGGTACAGACATTGGATCTTCATTACGGCAGTGACCACATGCGAGAGATCTACAAAACACAACTCTACAACCGAACCCAAAAGAATGGTGAAACACTTCAAGAGCTGGCACGCGATATTGAACGACTTACACTATTATCGCTTCCTAATGCGCAAACAGAGCAACGCAACGATACAGCTGTTTTCGCATTTAACAATACTGTACAAGACAGAGAGCTGCAGCAGGCGTTAAAATTGGCAGGAAAGAAAACAATTGGCGAAGCCTTAGTATATGGGCTTACGTTCGAAGCTGCCAAGCAAAGCTCGCGAAATAACTACCGAGTTCGAGAAATAACGGAAGAGTGTGTATGTCAGAGGGCCGAATACACCAAACGGAGCGAAGGATCTGGTGCACCCCGATGCTGGAATTGCGGAAAGGCGGGACACTTAAGTCGGGATTGCAGATCAGCGGATTACACTGGAAGAGCGATACCCCACCATTGCCGCAATGAAAACACAAGTCAATCTTACGTGAGTCGGAGATTGGAACACTCTAGGCTCAGCGTTCTCCGATGTTGGCATTGCGGACAGGACGGCCATTTACGGCGTGATTGTTGGCAACTAAGAAGAAACAGAAATAATTACGATGGCCACACTTCAAACCAACCGCTATGCAATAGCTGTAATGAGCGGGTAAGAACTGTTGACACCGATTGCCGGTGGAAAGGAACCGAAAGACAAGGCAAACGTCGCGGAGCGATGCGATGTTGGAACTGTGGACAAGAAGGACACTTAAGGTTTGATTGTCGAAATCCAAAGAGAACGCCGAATTATTGTTCGGATTGTACTGCCGAACAAAGGAGTACCAGAGGCGCAAAGCTACAGAGCCAATTAGAAGAGACGGAAATAGGCTGGCGAAATCAACATCAGCGTATTGTGATGCAGAATAGTCAACAAGACAAAGAGGTCGTGGGGAACTTGCGACGATTAAAAGTTTGTGATCGACAGCAGGCAAAATATTACCAAACTCGGGACAAAATCTGTTTAACAACTAATCACCAGAATGCAGAGCATTGTCAACGAGCGAAATCGTCCAGCTACAGAAATGGCGATCTAGTATTGTTGCACAGCACTGGAAGACAGAGGGAAACATCGTCAAAACATCAGTGCAACTGTAAAGGATGGCATCGATTCAGCACGCAACTAAAGGAGGGAATACCACGGACCAAAATGAAACATGACGTCACTGACGAGGGAGCTACTCTGTTCGGGACGAACAGAAACTAAGGAGGGAGTAATGTTACGTGTAAGCCTGGCAACCGCGCAACCGTACAACTCAATCGTTACACATAATGAAAACAACAACAACCGAATACCTAGTTGCAAAATAACCCAATTAGAAATAAGGCGAAACAGCACGGTTGTATCTCTCTTCTTATCGAATGCTCTCCAATATACTAGAATCCTCTGCACACACCACTGAACGAAGATCGAAATCGAAAGCTCTTAAGCTTTCGAGAAGATTCCACAACTGAACGATCATTCAAGTACAACCTAGACTGCAATCGACTAGTATATAAGCAGGTGAAGCGTTCAGCGAAGACACAGTAATTCTGATTACGTCGACTGTGACAGCCAGCGGGTACACGCGACCGTGTTGAGAGAGAACGAAAGTGAACGAGTCAAGCGATATATGGTATAAGCGGGCGGTATTGCCATACAGTGCGAATTATTGTGCGAATAGAATTTAAAGTGCGATTAATAAATAATCACTTATTTTTATTTTAACCGAATTGTGTTTTACTTGAAATCCCGGCGAACCCCTAGCTCGCAACAATACAATTGTTTAGAGGTTCAGATTTCGTCACACAATGTGCGACCGAGTCCAAGACCCGGAATCCAATGTCAGCAATGTTTTGCCGAATGACATGTAACTGAGTATTTTCCCAAAGCGGAACACAAGACTCAGTTCCGTGTCAGTCGGCACTTTTTTAATATATAAGTTTAGAGTTAGCTAGTTGTAAGTCTCAGTCTTTGTATACACGCACCCGAAAAAACAACAATTAAAGTATTTTTTAAACCAAAGAACAACAAGACAATTATTATTTAGGTAAGGAACCTTAATAGTTCTATTCTTACAGGTTTCTAAACGGACTTGTCGGCCCATCATTTATGAGAAGCCACGTCCCACCAGTCTCCACCGTTGGCACTCTGAAATGAAATGCCGGAGAAAAAGCTTTCGACATAGGTCCCTAAGTACCTTGGGGATTCACCACTGTGTATAAATCGGGTATCACGGATACCCGCAACAAACACAACAGATTTGAGGAATCCCGCAACCATTTTCTTTCCCACATCAACGATTGTAGAGCTGCTCGATTATCCTCATCATAACAAAAAATAAATCGTACGAATTCATTTCACCGAATCGGCAAAAAACACTAAATTTTAATCCCGATAATCCAAATAAAACGTGAAATTTTAATACGTTTGACAGTTAGAGCTATTCACAATTACACTTTTATGCACAGTAACACAATATTCAGACATTTTACATGACTTTTCTGTGGCAATACTAACAATCGATCGACACTTACAATACCAAATTTACGGGTCTTCATTACCGACCTTCTACCGTCAACTCTCAATCCAAGTAAAAGTTTACAGCAGATGACAGTAAAGAGTAGATAAGAAATACCTCGCACCTCATTAGTGTGTTCTGGATATGTATCATCAAGTAGAGAAATTGAATTGATAGCAAAGGAAATGTTTTCATTGTAAGCACAAAGGACATGCACTAACATACAAAACATTTTAAAGACGGCATGATATTAAGCACTTTTACTTTCATTAATAATAAATGCATTCAAAATTATTTAAATAATAAAAAAAAATATTGATAAAATTATTTATCGATGAACAGTGAACTATTATTGTTTCCGTTTAATAAAATACATATGAATGTATCTCTATGATTCATTAGTGTTATTTTATTTATTTAATTTTTTAAATAAATCAATAGAAAATATACGTTATTATTTGTATATAAAATAATAAGAATTAATAATAATAATAAAAAAAATATCTTGTTTGACCTTAAATGTTATGATCAGTATTCACATATTTCCACAATGAAACTATTTTCGTTTGCTTTCAAAGTTTCCTCACAATATATTTGCATTTTTATTGTTCTAATTACCATTTTTTCGTTTTCGCTTTAGCTTACTTATTATTGTTATCTATCATAACGACATTGCTTTTACACGTTTTACTTTATTTTCCTTATTCACGTTTTTGTGGAAGTATTTACTTAAAAGTAAAATTTAGGAAAAATATAGCATGTTTTCTTTATTTTTTATATAATTTAAATCTTACACTTTAGAATTATGTATTTATTTCTCATTCTCATTTAATTCATTAAATTAATTTTATTGTTATTCTCTATCCGACATTTTAATAGGTTTTTATATATTTAATTATTTTATATATTTCTTTATTTTTAACGCCTATTTTTTTTTGATAAGTAAAGCCGAATTTAATGGAACCAAAGTACAAATGTAATTAATTCAATGTTTCAAAGACTCGCTCAAAGATATTAATTCAATATTTTGAGTATATAAAATCGAATTAGTCAAACAAAATTTTATTGTTGTTTATTAATAAATATATATTTTGGTATTCTTGTCACGAAAAAATTAAGGAATTTTCTTTGAATTGTTTTCAGTAAACGAAAGTTAAGATGATTTGATTACGTTTTTTTCTTAGTTTTGTTATCTTCATAATTTTAGAATTTTTCTATAATTTTCATTCAGATGGCCGTTTTTCACTATTTTTCCTTGTGAATTCTTCGGCATTTTTAAAAAACTTTTTCCGATCTTTTAAAAATTCTTCGGCTAAATCTGCACGCAGTGGATGCTCTGGCTCTGGATCGTTCACAAGTGCTATTAGTGCTTGGATTACTTTGAAAGGGAAAAATCAAGAATTAAATATTGATTGAAAGTAAATTTTGTACATACCTTGTTCCGTTTTAGTTGCTGGTTTCCAATTTTCTGTGCTAATTATTGGCAAGCATACTTGACCCTTTTCATCGATATTCGGATGATAAATTTTGGTCTTAAAACATATTTTTGGTGGCTTAAATGGATATTCAGCGGGAAAATTGACTTCAATACGAAAGGCACCTTTGTTGTATGGGGGATTTTCCTGTTTTTAAAAAGTACATTCATTAATACTTTAAGCCAAGTGTAGTCTAGTGGTAGTGTACAAGGTCTTGAGAACATTGCTTCGGCGATGTCGTGGGTTCAATTCTATTTGCTTCGAAATGTGAATATAAATAAAGAAAAGTGCAGAACGTTTAATAGGGTCACTACTAATGTATAATACTGTATTCTGGCAAAACGAAATCGAACGAAAAGGTACCTTCGAAGTAGAGTGAAATAAATTCTACAGTTCGCTACTAGATCTCAGTGTCATAAAAGCTCGCGAAATTGGAAAGAAATTAAAATATCGAAAATAACATTATGAAAATATCAAGTTACGTCTGTTGCCCTTTCAGTAAAATCATAAACACAATTTTGTGAGATAATATGTATATGATAGAAATAAAATTCTTAATGTCATATCTATTCCAATACCATTCAAAACGTGTATCGGTAATATGCCGAAGAAAATACAATGAATTTAAAATTAGTTGGACGAATTTTGTACATTTGTTTTCACTCGAAGAGAGCTATTACTTTGTGAAGAATTAAGTTGTGTCTTCGCTGTGTATCTTTCTGAGAGACACGGAGACGGACGATATGAGAAGATTTGTTGGTTGTCTGTCTCACTTATGCTAGACTTTTTTCATCCTTCATTCGTTTTTAATTTTTCTTATTCATCTCTCGAATTGAAGTGCAGTGCACTAAAATGACTGATTTACTTCAGTGTTCTTTTAGAGTAGTTCACTTGTGAACTGTACATCTCTATATTTTACAGTTTTTTTATATATGGAAAGTTTTGAATAATTAAATTACTGAAGTATTAATGTTTCTATATTTATTTATGTATTTATGTCTATGTAATTTGTAATAAATATGTTGCTAATATCTATTTTTATATATCAATCTTATGATTTGTTTACAAAGATTTAAGCCAACAACTATCAGAAGGTGCCAATCATTGCATTTCTGATGGGTGTCAATAACTATAAGAGGAAGCCTAGAATTGTCGACAACCTAAATGAACTACGGTTTATATGAACTGCTAACTTCTATGCATATTAGCTGATTTACATCGCAAGATTTCGATGTGGATTTCGCGAAATCTTGAATTTTCAACAAATTTATATCGAAATCTTTTAGATTACCCGTACATACATGCATACATTAGAGCAAGTCTTGCCAAACTACAGAGGACAGTCTGCATCGGTGCAACAGGTGCCTTGCGTAATACGCCGGGTGCGGCACTCGATGCACTGCTCAACTTGCCACCGCCATTGTTGTTCAAGCGGACGCAATGAAAGCTACACACAGTCTAATGAGATTAGGCCTGTGGATAAAGGAGCTTTGCACGTGTCATGTAGAAATCGAAGGTTGTCTGGAAACTTCATCTTCGATATGCCCTCGGATGCCATGGCTTCAACGTGTTACTCAAAAGAAAATATTTGGTGTGGATCCCGAGTAGGTACTCTTTCGCCCTAGGAAAACATTCTTCAGTATTTCAAGCTGAAGTATATGCGATCCTTAAGGCCAGGTATCAGTCGAGAGGCCCGAAAAATGCCTCAATTTCAGGATTTTTGTTTGGATATAATAAATATATATGGAAAAAACTATTGGCGGTTTTTATTGAGGTACAAATGAAGAATAATTGTGAATTTTTTCATAAAAAAATATTGCAAAATGGCGGCTCCAGCTCCCATGACGTAAGGCCGCGATCGGCGTGAGTTGATGCACGCGGTAACTTCTACAGCCTTGCCAAGTGATTTGAAACCAAAAATCCAAAAAATTTATGAAACTAGAGTAAGCCCTAACGTTTTCCAGTTTTGAAAAAAAGCCCTGAGACTAAAATGGCAGCTATTTGAAAAAAAACACCACTTTATTTACTCTTTTTTTGGCTTAAAAGCACAAATAAAAAAATGTGCAAAAAAAACCGGACGTTAGGGGCCCCAAATTTAATTTACTTTCTTTTAAGCTTTTATTCATTAAAATCGGTTCATTCGTTGAAGCTGTAGAACGTACCGCTGCAAGCCAATCGTATAATACTCTAGATGAATACTGATAAAGTAGAATTACGTGTGTACATGTTGTATGTCCTTTATTCCCCCATCCCATTAGATTGCTACTCAAAACTAAAAGACAATATTCAGTGTTTAATTTCATTTCTTGAACTGGGTAAGTCATCGAAAAAAAATTTCCTTTTTGAAGGACTTTCACATGGGAGGTGCAGGAAGGACTCACTCGATTTCTTACATATTTATCCTTTTCCTTGAAACCATTTAAAAATGAACGTGTACAAAATTTCAAATTCGTAGCTTGAAGCGTTCAAAAGTTATCGAAAAATATTGTTGAACACGTGTCTTAAGGACATTTTGTATGGCAGCTACCAGAAGGAGTAAACGGATTTCGCTGATTAGTAAACTCGAACTTCGTTTTTACTCAAAACTAATTTGTACAAAATTTCCAATTCATAGCTAAAAGATTACTTGAGTTACAGTGAGTTTCGTAAATTAAGTGAATGCATTTTGACAGGATATTTGTATGGCAGCTACACGAAGGACTAATAGGATTTTCTTCATAATCATACATTTAGCTCCAACCATTGGAAAAATAACACATACATAATTTCAAAGACGTTACTTAAACCCTTCTGAAGTTATCGGCTAATATTTTTCAACACGTCTTTTAAGGACATTTTGTATGGCAGCTACCAGAAGGAGTAAAAGGATTTCGCTGATTAGTAAACTCGAACTTCGTTTTTACTCAAAACTAATTTGTACAAAATTTCCAATTCATAGCTAAAAGATTACTTGAGTTATAGTGAGTTTCGTAAATTAAGTGAATACATTTTGACAGGATATTTGTATGGCAGCTACACGAAGGACTAACAGGATTTCTTTCATAATTCTACATTTAGCTCCAACTATTGAAAAAGTAACACATACAAATTTTCAAAGTTGTAGCTTAAACCCTTCCGAAGTTATCGGCTAATATTTTTCAACACGTGTTTTAAGGACATTTTGTATGGCAGCTACCCGAAGGAGTAGGACGATTTTGCCCGTTAACGAACTTAGCCTTACAAATTCAACCAAACACCCAGATTCAAAATTTCAAGATTCTAGGTGAAGGCGTTCTTGAGTTATCGTGTTCACGGACAGACGGACAGACGGACGGACGGACGTCAAGCGGATTTGAGGTTTTTGGCCACAAATAAACAAAAAATAATATATAACTTTTTTTCGTCCGAGGCTTGGTTCTATGCGTTACAAACTTTTGGGCTGGATTAAACTTATAATACTCTATATGATTTCATCTAGAGTATAAAAATGCATTCTTTCATCGTCATGAACTGATACCTGGCCTTAAAGCAGTAGAATGGCTTATAGATAGCAGATGGAGAGGCAGGCGGATCTGCATTTGCATCGACAATCAGGCCGCTTTACAATCCCTAGATAATCCAATCGTCTTTTCGAAGATGGTACGTGAGTGTAAAGAACGATTGAATTCTGTTGGCAGATTCAATGACTTAAAGCTCATATGGGTTCCAGTGCACCAGGGTATAAATGGCAATGAAATAGCTGATGCATTAGCAAAGGCTGGATCGGAGTCAGCCTTGGTCGGACCAGAACCAGTTTTCGGTGTGCCTGTTGCCTCCGTTAGGGCTGCCATTGCTGAGTGGGTGAGTAAATCACATATTGAGAGATGGCGGCTTTTTCCGGGAATGCGGCAGACCAGAAACCTTGTTAAGGTACCAAGTGGACGAACCGCTGTTTTTCTTCTCAAACTGAGCAGAAGAGAATGTGGTAGTATGGTTGGTGTCCTCACAGGGCATAACTGTTGTGGGCTACACTTGGTCAAAATGAGAATCATTGACGACCCCATGTGCACTGTTTGCGACGAGAGCGACGACACAACGGAACATTTCCTTCTAGAGTGTCCAGCTTACTCGTTTGAGAGAATGCATGTATACGGCCGGTGATGTAATGAACGAAAAAGATCGGGTAGAGATTGGGGGATACGAGTACAATAGGCCATGTTGACCTGAGTGCTCAAGATGCGCTGCATTGCTGCGTGTCTTCCCCTACACCAAACAACAACAACCCGTACATTTAAGCGATTTTAAAATCCCTTCAAATGATTGGATTTTGTGGAAATCCGACTCGAAATCTACTAAGATCGACCTGAACAGCCCTGAAATTTATGTTTCACCACGTTCACAATTTCACCACAATGTTCTTCACTGTCACATATTAAAATTATAAAATTACTTGCTCGGAATGCAAGCATTGAAATTTAATAATTTTTTTATTTGATTCACGCTGATGCTAGTCGATTTTTGAAAGTTTATGCCTAAAATGGACTGCAGACAATACACGTGCTGAGCCTGAATCTAGGATAGAGTTATTGATATATCCGGAACATATTACAATGCCTCTAAGTATAAAAAGTTTGGTACTGAACATGCTCATTTGAAAGGTCTTCCCTTCGAACCCTATTATAATGGAACTCCACGAATTTTAATAGGTATAGACAACTGAAGGTTAGATGCAACACTCAAAATCCGAGAAAGCAAACCAAATCAGCCCGTCCCATCAAAAACTTGTTTAGAGTGTACCATACATGTGCTTAGCGATAACTCGGAAAAAACTTACAACTTTCACGTACGTGAATGTAGTCCGGATAGGGATTTACACAACCTGGTTAAATATTTTTTCTAATTAAAGAGCATTGGAGTGAAAATTCTCGATAGTGTCTATGAGTCGAGAAACGATAAGCGTGCTTTAGACATTATGAAATAAGTGATCTTCTTTGGTAATTTGATGTTATTCTACCGAAAAGCCTTTCTATGGCGTATCGTCGCTTACTATGTATAAAAAGGCAAATGAGTAATAATGTAGACCTTCAAAGGAACATGCACAAAACCATTGGCGAGTATGTTGTAAAAGGTTACGCTCGAAAACTTACAAAAGAAGAACTGTTAGAACCACATCCACGCACATGGTATCTTCCGATATTTTCAGTGACTAACCCGAACAAAATTCAGAGTTGTATAGAATGCGGGAGCTAATTTGAACGGAGCGTCACTGAATTGAACTCTTCGAAAGGGATCTGATCAACTCACATAGTTGTTGAGTGTATGTTCAGATTCCACAATTAATAATCACTATATGTAGATAACATGCTTGACAGTGTAGATACAGTAGAAGAAGCCATTGACTTAGCAAAATTTGTTAAATACATCCATCAACAGGGTTAATTTTAAATAAAATTAAGTTTTATAAAAGTTGCAGTTGTTTGAAATTGTACTACCAAAAACGACATTTCATCTGCAACAACCTAATAGTAATTCAGAGTGTCTCATCTCTTTGGTGAACTATAGGTCCAAATCAATTTGGTATATTTGTGTGGAGGTTACATTCTTAGCGCAAAGACGTTCTATTACAGGAACGATAGAAGAAGCATACTATTTTTATTTTGGTTGGCAAGTGGAAGATCATTACAAATCCTGGGCTCCCCATATATATTTTTTTTTTTTATTTATTTACATATTTTTGTATCAATAGAAGATTCCATAGAAGTAAAAACGAATTCGATCACATAACCCCCCCCCCCCCCCCCCGTTTTCCTTTCTACCCTCTTTCACAATCACCCCCAACATTTTTTCCCTACTAGAGGTCTACTAACTCCAACTCCTGTAAAATTTTCAAGATCATATCTGGTACGGTTTTTGAGATATAGAAATTATTTTTTTTTAAAAAATTGCTACCCGCCGACTTTCTTGCTTCACCTCCCCCTCAAAAAGTTTACATTCAGTAGACTCCACTTGTGATTTCATATAAACAAACCAAATTTTATCTTCCTGTTGTAAGATATTGTAATCCAAAGTTGTTCACCCCCCACCCCCCTTAACAATTTTAGTACTTGTCTAATTTCAAAATATCTCTAAAGCAAATCACAAAGTTTCAACCTTCTGACATCAATCGTTTAGGAGATATGGATTTTACAATGGTTCAATACCGGCTTTCAAGCGTTTCGGAATCAATGTTTCCCCCCCCCCCCTCCCACACCTCTTCACCTCTATCTACGATTTTTTTTTTGCAAATGGCTCCACTAACATAGTTTTACATAAGTTCCAAGTTTCAGCCTCCTAGCATAAGTGGTTTCTGAGATCTTGAAACCAAAACTTTTCGTCTAAAACGCTCCCCCCTCAGGTGTTGTCTAGTGTTATCCTTGTACTCCACGATATAGAGATTTTTAAGTGGATATTGTCAGGTCTGGGGATTAATACAGGTTATGAGCAATTAGTTTTTTTATTTTATAAATTAGCTTTGCTGATTGGAGTCGGGTTATTTTAAGCATACCGAAAATTTTCGATTTTGAGTTGGAATTTATTAATGTCAGTTTTTAATGGATCTTAGTTACGTATTCTGTGGTATGACTAAACGTTACACTGAATGATCCAAGGTATTTATTTGTAGCAGTAATATATTCGTTAAATTTAACGTTAACTCTTTTAAATTCTTTCAGACATTTATCGTTTACTAGGACGTGTTCGTTATCCATGTCTCGATTTCTTTTTTGAACCACATATAACAACACTTATTATTTTAATTACAAAAATTCTATTGTATTTGTATAAATCAGTATCAGGTACGATGTCTTGTTGCATTTGAGAAACAGTACAATTTCCCGATGAACTATACATTCACTAGTAGCGGAGCGGACTTAATATTGAGCTATGAGGAATACCATATTTCACTGTTGCAGGCGATCTATCGATTGATATTTCAGGCGGAGATAGATTAGCACTGATATTGGACGATAGTGACCACAAATAGTTTTGAATCAGCTTACGTATAGTCTGTCACAAAACAAGAGATTTTTTTGCGCAGTTCTACGACTACCAAATACTACTTATACACAAATTGTTTTGATGCTAAAGCAAGCAAAATGTCAAATGTCAATGTACGCGCAGGGATGCGTCCGGAAATTAACTCGGGTAGAGTTAGAATTACCTTCAGAGTTAACTAACACATTCAAATGAGATTAAACTCTACTCTGATATTTAGGAACGGATAGAGTTACCCGAGAGTCATAATTAGAATTGACATGAGATTGAAGTTTGATAATTTCATTTAATGTGTGATTTTTATTAAAATGGAGAAAAAGGAAGTGGTATTCCAAAGTTTTATAGCTGCAACTAAAGATTTTCGACAAAAGTTTACACTGACACGCAATGTATT
This sequence comes from Beris morrisii, assembly GCA_951812415.1. Lineage (NCBI taxonomy): Eukaryota > Metazoa > Arthropoda > Insecta > Diptera > Stratiomyidae > Beris > Beris morrisii. The sequence continues at coordinate 66,431,012 of OX638313.1, forward strand.
CAAAAATACTGACCCCTTGATGCTTCGGGTGACATATGACATTTCTAACTCCTTGTCACCCATCTCATGACTAGATTTTTTACTCTACTCTGTCATTTTCGACCGCAACTCTATTACGTCATTAGAGTAAAATTAACACTACTCTACATTTCCGAACGATTGCTTTTACTCTAGTCTTACTCGAGTTAATTTCCGCACGCGTCCCAGCGAATTTGAAAGTTTGAACTCTCTCTTGTATTGGGACAGACTATATAAGTGGCGTGGTGTTTATGAAAAAGTAAGGGAGCAATTGCGTTCCTTACATTTGGCTGAAAAAAATCTAAAATGCATTTTTTCTAAAGCGTACGTGATAAAATTCATGTCTTACAACATCTTCTTCTTCAGTGTAAATAAAATATACCAAGAAACAAAATGCGAATATCTAACACAGCCGAATTGGTAACAACGCGAAAAGAAAATAAGGAAAAAACCAAGAAGAAGATACATGGAAGCAATTCAAAAGTTGCTTCTAGAGGAGATTTTTGTCTGAATCAAAACTGCTTAGACATGGCCGCTGTAGAACTTGATTCCACTTTCTCCTTACGCGTAGCAGAGCACATTGCACTTTTTTTGTTTTTGTTTTTCCATGTGGACTCAAAATGTTTTATGTGTAGCAGTACGTATGCCCATCTGAATTTTGGAATACGAGGTGTGACAAGGGTTACTAGAATAGGTTAGGAATTGAATTCTGTTTAAATATAGGAATTTAAATGTATTAATTTCGGGGTTAAAAATTGTTATTGGTAAACTCGAGATGAAGTTGTTTCGAATAGAATTATTAGTGTGCATTAGTATATTATTAAGAGACGAATGCAATTATATGGATATTTATGCATATTTCAACAATTTATATGTAATCGAAAATCATTAATAAGTAAATAAATAAATAAGTGGGAACTGATAATACTGCTTCAAGTCTTGGACGTCATAAGAAATTGAATGAGATGTTAAATTTAAAAAAGCTGGATGTGTTTTTAATTGGTGAAGTAGCTTTTAATTTTAAAGTAGCATAGAGGAATATTGTATTGATGATGTTTTTTGATTGCCTTTTGGATCTCGGTCTTTCATAGAAAAAAAAGGACATTATCGAAAAAAGTTGACCGAAACCGATTTTGGAAATTGTTTTTGTTACAAAGAGATGTACGAGGCATTTGACTATTAAAATATTTGAAGATACGGAATGGATTTCCGGATGTAAGATCAAACAAAAATTATTTTTGTTGGCCATCTGTAACTTTCAAAATTACGAAGCGTACGGAACAAAATTGCATTAAATAGAAAATCCAGATATCCATATTCTAATATTTATGAAATCCTGGCTATACGAATCTGCAGCACAATACTTAAATTTGAAAGGATTCAATGCTATTCATAACTGCAATAACCGTAACCTTGGAGGTGTCCTTGCAATTTTCCTACAGAAAGACATTGAATTTACTGTTATACTTAGCGACAAATCTTATAATACAAATATAATATATAAAATAATACCCCAACAAAAATAGTTACATTTTATAGGTCACTAAATGAACCAGCTGATCTGTTTAATGAATGCTTAGGCGCAATATATTCAAAATACATACATTTATACTGACATACTGATCGAAAATCGTGAAACGCGAAACTATACCGAAATGCTAACACTAGCACTGTTCACTCATCATTATGGTCAAATTTAGACGAAAAAGCTATTACGTTAACTGTAAATTGTACGAAGTTTGAGAAGGTAAGTATGAAGAAAACTAACTTAATATTCATAAATAGTGAATTCTTCAAATATCAAACAGAATTACATATACGGAAGCTAAATAATATCACAACTGAGTCGATAATTCAGGCAATCATATCGGCAAAAGCAGCAGTGACCACAACAAAGGCAAGATAAACTAGAAATACTACTTGGATAGCACAAGACATTTTATTACAAATGAGAAGAAAAAATTGATGCAAGACATTTTATTACAAATGAGAAGAAAAAATTGATGCAACATCAGACAAACCAAAATTATATCATTCAATACAGAAAAGTTAGGAATGAAACAACTAAAATGGTAAAATTTGCCAAGGAAAATTATAATAGCGCGCAACGGGAATGCTAGGAAATTGTGGAGCACAATTAGGGAAGATTGTGGTATTGACAACAGTGCTCGTGAAAAAAATAATTCTATAATCTTCTGTCGAAACTAGGAATGGTATTATTATAGAATTGCAACAAAAAAACGACCTGAATACAGATAATTATTCAGGCAGCTCATTTGCTTACTATTTGACTTGGTTTTTAGACAAACGGACGCGACTGACGATTAAACGAATATTTGTGGCATGTATTGCTGTTGCATGTATTTTTTTTACTTTAATAATAATAATAATAATTTTTACGAATTACTCATTGGTTACTGTTTTATTTTAATTAATCGTATTTATAATATACTAAATTACTTTTGAGCTCTGTGCTCCCCTTATACCGGTGCGTTGTACTGACCGGAGAGTACTTTTGGGTTAAGCTAGAATTATACATTGGTCACGTTTACGTGCAGACTGTACCGGTACATTTAGACTGGTTTGGTCTTTTTCGGTCTTGCATTTATGCGCGCTTTTCACTATCACCCATCCGGAGGAATATTAGAAGTTATGGATGAAAAATTGAAATTGTACATCGTTAAGATTACGTGATGATAACAACGTTCTCACCAGAAACCCTACTGACGCCGGAAAACAACCAACATTTAAATCAAATTTGCTTCTATGGTAGCTTACCATGAAAAAATTCCATTCTTAAAATTAGCGAAAAAATAAAATTGCTGTTGGCGGGTTTCGAAGTCGCGCTCTCAGCGTTTGGCTCTATATATCCTGGCTTACAACCAAAAATTCCACCAAAATTGGTTGAAATATTTGATGATCAAATATTATGTAATCTTCAGCGCCACCTTCCTTTAGTATAGGATTGCTATGGCGGAAATTTAGCTAAGTTTATAAGTCTCGGATCGTAAATTTGATTTCGAGTGCAATATATAAAAATTATGCTCAGCAATTCCACCAGCTGTAAGGGTGTTTCGGATAGTAGGCATGATACACCCTCTGACGAGTCTATGCCCTCCGATGACGAAACAGCTCCTTCGGACCTAGTCCAACACAATCTTATGAAACTGGCGTATCCAGTGAAGGTTCTCCAACGGTCATGTCCTCTAGGACAACGATTAATCAGCAGTCGAGGATTTCGTGTTGGGGTTTCTCACCAGAAACCCTACTGACGCCGGAAAACAACCAACATTTAAATCAACGTTAATCAAGGTTATGGTTTTGGTCTAAAGCTAATTATGTGCTGAAAGTTTTGTATGACAATCTGTCAGTTAAAGTTTCAGTTAGAACGTAACTGAACATCGTAAAAACCGGTCTCAGACTGTTCTGGTCCGCCCGTAAAAGCTAGCTCAATATCAGCATACATGCAAGATTATGTAAATATAGTAAATATTGTTCCTGCTCATGGAGCTGAGTGCCAGTATTCTCTCCAGTTCTTTACATTGAGAAAGTGTACCCAAATGGGGAATTGTTTGTCGACTTTTCGAGTTAGGAAGTAATTACTAATTTTGCATGACGGCACTAATGCAATTATCATTAATCATTAACAAATACATATATATTGTTCTCACATTTTATAGCACATTTCTAAAATGCATTTAGGCAGTTCATGGGACATATACTTTAAATTACTATGCAAATATCGTGATTAAAATTTTAATTTTGCAGCATCTTGCTTGCGTTCTTCCACAGATTTACACAAGTACCACCGCCCAAGAAGATAAGAAATATCAAATATGGTTAATTAATCAGAAGAAAAAACTTATCTCCGGGCTAAAGTAAATGCAAATTAGCTTTTGTTATATAACAAAAATAGTTCGCAATTTCCCAACGATTTAAAGGTAAAAAGCAATTATAAAAACTGCAAGGTTTTTAGACGATACATTCACCTCGCACTTAGAACAAATCCGTAGAAATTGCTCTGCTGGTGTAATTGAATTTACAATAAAAGTATCGCAAGGAAAATTAAAACATCTCGCCTAAATGAGTCACGAACGAATGAACAAATCGATGACATAAAACCAAGCGAATAATCAACTGCCAATTCAGTGATTTATTAAATGATGGAACTCCAAGAGTCCAATACTAGTATGCTTATCGTTTTGGATTGATGAAGTGAGAAAGAGGCCGAAATTAAAAAAGACCATTTGATAGACTTACCGGAACGATGAGCCCAGTCCAAAACAGGAGATTTTGTTCGTCGACGACAATATCTCTAAACGATTTTAAACCGGATGATTTCAAATCAGCTAACTCCTAAAACATAAAGCAAAACAATAGCCGTATAAGAACGATGTACCTTCAATTTGCACAAACTAAAATTCGTAATCAAAGTAGTGACGTTTCAACATAACCCCGAAATAAAATGTAGCTGGTACAGTCGGACACATTTCAACAAAGAAGAAAATGATTTATCAAAAACTACACCCGCAATTAAGATACACACTTTTAGAACTCGACTATGTTGAAAATTGTCACCGCTTTCAATGAATTACACTAAATAATAGCAACCTTTTGAAGCCTCCGTGTTGCTGCCATTTTGAATTTTTCCTCTCCACTTCCAAATGTCAGCCTGTCCGAGATACCATCATGTTGCTGCACTTGTCCGTCTTGAATTTCCATACCTTGGACATTTACAGATTTCTGTCCCCAGGATAACATCTATGTACTCGAAGTGTCAACTACGTCAAAACTGTACCAAATGTTGTTTTCAAATGGAAATAAAAATTTCGGTTTTCGAAGCTCCAAGTCCACCTTTTCTTCAGCACAATTAACCAGTAATTTTTGAGTACACTTTTTTGTTGCTTTTAACACTTTTAATAATTTATAATTTGAATATTTATTATACTACAAGTATGTTAAAATAATAATAAACTAATAAATTGACAGTTCAGGTGTGGTAACTTCGATTCGAAACATAAAATGTTAAAGCAGTGCTTAAGGTGCTCTTACACGAGCAATTTTTCAAGCAAAATGATTACCCAACGACTATTGCCAAAACTAGTGGAGTGATTAATGAAGCAATATAGGGCAATAACATGCTAGTTGCGGCAATATTTCGGGAATGTGGCAATGTTTTCACATATTGCTGGTATTGCTCGCCCTATAGTTGCTGTATTTCCACTGACTTTGAAAATTCCGAACAATTGTCCTCGTTCGGTGAATCAATTGTCAAGTTTTGTTTTGAATTTTGCATTTATTTATCAAGTTCCGTGTTATAATGGCTTGGAATTCAAATATTTCCAGGTTTTATTTTAAGTTTTAGATTTGTTTGTCAAGTTTGCCTTCGTGTTGTTTGTAACGTTTCATTCATACGTCTGTAAGACTTTTCTTCGTGAATAATCTTCTGGTAAATTAAAACTCACAAGATTAAACTAATTACTTTATTTCGTTAAACTCGGTATTTTATTACGCACAACGTCTGGTAAGGCCACTGATATATAATATATGGATACCTCATCAGCTCATTTCCCTATACGATATGACATATTGAATTAGCCGACGAAATCGTACCCTCTCGCTCCTTCTTAAAATTTCGGACTTCGAAAAACATGGGCAACAACTTAAATAAAATTAAAAACTTTTCAATTTGAATTATCAGTTCTGACAATTCAAATTGTTCGATTTGATGGTGAGAAGTTGTGTTTTGCGCTCGAAATTCATAACACAACTCACAGTTTACTTCAATTTTTTTATTAATAAATTTCTTGGGAAATAAAAGCTTCAGGAATATTTATAACGGTTGAGCATGTAATACGTTATTTTTGAATTTGGCGCCATACCGATAAGTACATGGTATTATATTCGTACTGCAGTAGCCAATATTACCTGTACAATTTACACAGCTTAGTTGCAATTTTATGAACTCATTTTCTTTCAATACCTTGCATTGTTTATCCAAAAAAGTATTTATCAAATTCAAATTATTTGGTAATTTTTCAATTCGAAATTACACCTAAAAATTCGGATTTCATTTTTCATGTTGCCTAACCTGATAGTTCTGTCATTGTTTTCCTTCTCGCCTTAATACATGCATACCGTGCTACTAACTCTTTCCTTCTTAAGATTCAGGTCATCCGTGGCTCAATCCTAATTTGTACCCCGGATAACTTTCGAAGTTTCTCTAAACTTAAAATGAATTGAATTTGTGAAAGAAACATAGAGAAATGTTTCAATCAAAAATTATTTTATTTGCATTACCAATTTTAAATCTAATGAATGTTTAAAATCATCAAAATTTTGTTCAATAATGCAGAACCTCGGGTTATCATGGACACCTTTTTCGGATATTGACATTTTAAAAACGTCGGCCATGTGAGATAGCAAATCAAGGCCTCCATTTGATATATCTCAGTGGGTAAGGCACAATGGTTCTTAGCGAGTGTATGTGTGTGTGTGTGTGTGTGACAGTGCCGGCAATCTCTTGGCGCTGCTCCTCGGTCCGGTGCCGCCAACTGCTCAGCGCTACACGTCTGGTCTGTTATATCTTTATTAGACTGAAGCTTTACATATGTTCATAGATGAACATACACACTCACACTCCCTTCCTTAAAAAAAATAAGTAATTTCACGAATTTCACGATCTTTTAAGTTGATTTTCAAAATGCATGGAGAGTTCATTTTTTCAACTCGCTTAACAACTCGCCCGTAGGGTCACTAGATACACACACAACACTCTCTACCTAGGGTTTGGCAGATACGTCTAATTCGGTCGTTTCTGTACTAGAAATTGTAATTTAACCTCACAAAAATCGCCTGTTTATGTACTAGTTCGCCTGTTTTTGTACTAATGAACATTGCTATCAAATTGCGTTTTTGGAGTGTGTTAGTGCGAATATGTGAAGAGTCGGAAAAAAAGCTGTCGGTTCCCTTCCACAATTCTAGTACTTCTTTTTCTTTGGTATGGAAGTGTGTGTGCGCGAAATTGTGGTTTTCAATTGAAAATTTCCGTATTTCTTTCATTTCTTTTATGGAAATTTACAATTTTGCAGCGAAAAGTCAATCATTTCGAATGTTTAGAAAGCAAAATCCCATAAACATGAAAAAAAATTAAATTTACTGGTTTTTCACCTTGGTACGCATCTGCCAAACCCCTCTTAGAGGCTGTTTTGGTGTGAGTGCGTATACAGTAACCCTACTCGCCCGGATCGTGTTGTGATTTGTTTTGTTGGTGGAATTGCCATTTCGTCCTGTGCTGACCTCGATCTTGGTAGCATTAGGGTCACTAGATAAACAGAACTCTCTACGTAGAGAGTTCTAAGGTAGAGAGTTCTGTGTATCTAGTGACCCTAGATAGCATTAGTTGTCGTCCGTTGACACAAGAGTTTGAGCATATTCGGTGGTAATTGACGAATGGTAAAGTTGGAAATCTCCACCTGGTGGAAAATAACCATCTAAAATAAACAAATTTTTGTCAGCTGACTGTTATATGGCGGTTCGTGTGTAATTTTGTGATTTGGAGCTCGGCAAGTTTTCGTTTCTTTCTTAATTTCATTACGAAAGACATAATACAAATTGATAACGGTTGATAATAAGGTATTTATTTCCGGATCTACATTCCGAAAATGTTATATTCAAACCCGCACAACGAAATGAACCATTTTTCTTTATGAACGGGCGGTATAAACTTCGAAATAACTAACTGCAAATGTTTAATATTCCGGAAAAAAGAAATATGGAATAATTTTTAAATTATTTAAAAGGAACATAAACCGTTTTTTCGTTACACGTTTCTTTCATTTTGGAGCTTGAAATTGGTTTCTGAAAAAAATAAATTTTGTTTTTGATATGTTATGATACGTTTGTCCTTCTTACTTAATTATGAGGTTCATTTAAATTCACTTTAAGCGATATTTTCGAGTAAAACACTTTTATTCGAGCTCAATCTCAATTTTGTATGAAAATCACATGCAACTGCCAGTTTCTGTCTATCTTAGAAGGTTCCGAAATTTGCCACCAGAGCACATGGTATATTCGTCAATACTTGGACGGCACTCTGCAAAAAAATTAACTGGAAAGTGTACACTTTCTATCTATTGACGAATGGTAAAGTTGGAAATCTCCACCTGGAGGCAAAAAACAACCCTTAAATTTTTGTCAGCTGACTGTTATATGGCGGTTCGTGTGTAATTTTGTGATTTGGAGCTCGGCAAGTTTTCGATTCTCTCTTAATTTCATTATGAAAGACATAATAAAAATTGTTGATGATCGGTGCGGTTGATAGTAAGGTATTCATTTCCGGTTCTACATTCCGAAAATGTTAGACTCAAACCCGAACAACGAAGTAAGAAAATGAACAATTTTTCTCTATGAACGGGCGGTATTATCTTCGAATTAACTTCACAAATGTTAAATATTCCGAGAAAAAGAAATATGGAATAATTTTTAAATTATTTAAAAGGAACATAAACCGTTTTTTCGTTACATTTTTCCTTCATTTTGGTGCTTGAAATTGGTTTCTTAAAAAAATAAATTTTGTTTACGTTTGTCCTTCTTATTTAATTAAGAGGTTCATTTCAATTCACTTCAAGCGATATTTTGGAGTAAAACGCTTTTATTCGAGCTCAATCTCAATTTTGTATGAAAATCACATGCAACTGCCAGTTTCTGTCTATCTTAGAAGGTTCTGAAATTTGCCACCAGAGCACATGGTATATTCGTCAATTGACGAATGGTAAAGTTGGAAATCGCCACATGGTGGAAATAAAATCAAATTTTCGTCAGCTGACTGTTGTATGGCGGTTCGTGTGTAATTTTGTGATTTGGAGCTCGGGAAGTTTTCGATTCTTTCTAAATTTCATTATGAAACCAATAATAAAAATTGATGACAGTCGGTGCTCTTGATAACATCGTATTTATTTCCGGTTTTACATGGCGAAAATGTTATGCTCAAACCCTCCTAGCTAAGTCAGAAAATGGATAATTTTTCCCAATGAGCGATATAAACTTCGAAATAACTTCACAAATGTTTAATATTCCGAGAAAAATAAATACGACAAAATTATGATATCATTTAAGACGAACATAAACCATTTTTTCGTTACATTATTCTTTCATTTTGGTGCTTAAAATTGGTGTCTTAAAAAAATTAATTTTCTTTATGAAATGTTATGATACTGTTACATGTAAACCTGGCAACCGCGCAACCGTGCAACTCGATCGTTTCACATAATGAAAACAACAACAACCGAATACCTAGTTGCAAAATAACCCAATCAGAAACCTAGCTGAAGATAAGGCGAAACAATCTCCCTTCTTTTCGAATGCTCTCCAATGTACTAGAACCCTGTACATAAACCACTGAACGAAGATCAAAATCGAAGGCTCTAAAGCTTTCTAGAACAATCCACACTCATCGAACATTCAAGTACATCCTAGACTGCAACCGGCTAGTATATAAGCAGGTGAAGCTCTCAGCGAAGACACAGTAATTTTGATTACGTCGACTGTGACAGCCAGCGGGTACACGCGACCGTGTTGAGAGAGAACGAAAGTGAACGAGTCAAGCGATATATGGTCCCAGTTGGTCGCTTGTCTCTTTCGAGACATAATCTCGATGGTTTGAGCCTTAGGAATGATATTGCATACCTTTCTTCAATACTAGATAGAAAGAAATAGCAATACAAACATGTGCTCCCACCACGATGTATTTGAAGTGCAGAAAACGACCGCAGAGAAGCGAAGAGATCGAAGACTTGAGATGACGTCTGCCGCTTAGAAAAGTCATGACAAACTAAATTCGGAATAAATTTTGTCGTACGTATTTATTCAATTCGCACAGAGTACGTCTGAATAGTGGTGTGTGATAATTTTATTCTGATAAGTTTGTTTCAACCGGGTTTAATTTGAGTTTCCTCTTTTCAGATGATGTTAATCTTCTAACATTTCACCACCTCTTGGTCAAATGTTGTGGGTGAAAGTGTTTTTGCATGCATTATAAAGTGAATTATTGTTGTTCTCAGTGATGTTTTTTTAAATTACTAAATAAAGAGTACTTTTCATTAAATATTTTGTTTTTTTACTTTATTATAAGAAGTATGAGCACAAGTAAATATAGAAAAATCTATTAATATATAGATGGCGCTGATTGGAAAACATTTTGCTATCCCGACATTCAGCCGACATGTCTCCGAGATTTCGGGGTGCATTTGTCTCGATACCGTGTATTTTTCCTATAAGGCGTCTCGAAGAAATCTCGCAGACAGGCCGACATGTCTTCGAGAAATCTGCGAGAAATCTCGCAGACGCGACCAACTGGGGTATAAGCGGGCGGTATTGCCATACAGTGCGAATTATTGTGCGAATAGAATTTAAAGTGCGATTAATAAATAATCACTTATTTTTATTTTAACCGAATTGTGTTTTACTTGAAATCCCGGCGAACCCCTAGCTCGCAACAATTGGTGTCAGAAGTGGGATTTCAAGGAATAATTCGGGTTGAAATCGCGAGTGGAAAAAGTGAAATTAAAATTCTCGAACAGACAAAGTGAGCATTTTGTGCGCTGTGAAGTGAAGTTAAAATTCTCGAACGGACAGGGAGAATTTTGTGAAATCGAACAATCTAGAGTGCTCTAGTGAGCGGTAATTTCAATTAGTGAAGTGGAAAGTTATCATACGGACAAAAAGAGAATTTGAGTGAATTTGAATCGCGGAAAATCTTTAACGGACAAATAAAAGATAGTGAAAATGCCGCGTTATTTAAAAGACTTTAAACTAATGGAGCTGAAGGAAGAGCTCGGTAGACGCGAATTATCAACAACTGGGAACAAGTCCGAACTTGTCAGCCGAATGATCGAAGTGCTTGAGGCTGAAGGTAAGGACGCAAACAGTTTCGAGTTCTCAATCGAAGAAGCTCGTGCAGGAAGAGGTGAGGAGTGTTCTGGTACACCAGATTCTCTGACGCAGTTAATGCAGCAAATGATGAACCAACAAATACAGCTCTCAACGGATCTCAGCCAGAAAATGGACCAACAAAGTCAGAAATTAGACCAAACCTCAACGGACATTAGTCAAAAACTGGACCACCAAAGTGAACTGTCAGCAGACCTTAACCAGAAGTTAGACCAGACTTCAAAGGATCTCAACCAAAAATTAGAACAACAGTCAAAGGACCTCAACCAGAAACTTGACCAGCAGTCAATAGACCTCAACCAAAAATTGGAGCTGCAAAATAATAAAATAGACACCATTGGTAAGACAATTGAAGAAAATGTAGAGAAGAAACTTCGAACTTTCGAAGAAAAGACATCTGAGATTGTGGAAGAAGTTGAACGTCTAAAAAGGGACTTTGATAACGTGAAGGCAACTGGGGTCATCAAGACAAAACACGTTACACACAAAGATCTCAAAGCTCCGATCTTCGATGGACAAACACCGTGGGCTATCTATAAGACCAAATTTGAGGCGGCCGCGAGAAATAATAATTGGAATGATTTGGAACGAGGAACGGCTTTGATATTGGCGCTAAGAGGTCCACCAGCAGAGGTTCTTCAAACAATTCCTCAAGAGCAACAGCAAGATTTTTCGACATTGGTACAGACATTGGATCTTCATTACGGCAGTGACCACATGCGTGAGATCTACAAAACACAACTCTACAACCGAACCCAAAAGAATGGTGAAACACTTCAAGAGCTGGCGCGCGATATTGTACGACTTACACTATTATCGCTTCCCAATTCGCAAACAGAGCAACGAAACGATACAGCTGTTTTCGCATTTAACAATGTTGTACAGGACAGAGAGCTGCAGCAGGCGTTAAAATTGGCTGGAAAGAAAACGATTGGCGAAGCATTAGTATATGAGCTTACGTTCGAAGCTGCCAAGCAAAGCTCGAGAAATAAGAGAGCGGAGTACACCAAACGGAGCGAAGGATCTGGTGCCCCTCGATGTTGGAGTTGCGGACAGGCAGGACACTTAAGACGAGACTGCCGAAAACCAAGAAAAATAGCCAACTATTGTTCCGGCTGCGCTGCTAAACAAAAAGGAGAACGAGGCGAACCGTCACGAGAGCACGCTTCGCCTAATCATAGTCCGGGAAACGAGTAAAAGCCAACTTCATGGGGCAGAAGTTGGCTGGTGGAATCGACGCCCCCGGAACCATCATCGCAGTTTCTCGACTACATCGTGGCGAAAACGACTTATGCATGAGTGGTCGAGTCGACAAATTAAACTGCATAATAACAATTGACACAGGCGCAACACGATCAGTGCTAAGATCTGACCTCGTAGACCGTACTTGGTTTCACAACACCAAAAGGTACGCACTTCGCACAGCAACAGGAGAAACTACTATAGTCCATGGGGAAGTATCACGTGACATCCAGCTTGGAGACTTGTCATTCTCGCATGTATTCATGGTAGCTGATATTACCGACGAGTGTATTCTTGGAATGGATTTTCTGAAACCACACGGTATCCAGATGGACCTAGGACAACAAATAATGAAGTGGCGGAACATCGAAATCCCAATGGAAATAACATCCTCCAACACAACCAAGCTGCGAGTTATATTGTGCAAAGATGCGGATATACCAAAGTCATCAGAGAACGTTATTTGCGCAGAGCTCGATGGTGATCCCGAGTCCGAAAAAGTGCACTTTGTTTAGTGCAAAAGTAAAGTACTTGGGTCACATCGTTTCAGCTGATGTTGTAAAGACGGATCCGGAGAAAATACTGGCGGTGAAAAATTGGCCTACTCCGAGTGATAAACACCAGCTGCGCAGCTTCCTAGGACTAGCGACATATTACCGTCGATTCGTAAAAGACTTTGCCAACACGGCAAAATGTCTTCATCAGCTAACACAAAAGGGAAAGACATTTACTTGGAATCAACAGTGCCAGGAAGCATTCGAGAAAATAAAAGATGAACTTTGCGACTCTCCAGTTCTGGCGTATCCAAAACCAGGTCATAGTTTCATCATAGACACTGATGCCAGCAATGTCGGTATCGGCGCAGTACTATCACAGGAGATCGACGGGCAAGAGAGAGTGCTATCATACTACAGCCGAGTACTCTCAAAATCAGAAAGGAACTATTGCGTAACTCGCCGAGAGCTATTAGCCATTGTAGAAGCTACAAAACATTTTCACAAATATCTCTATGGCCAAAAGTTCCTTCTTCGAACGGATCACGCATCGCTCAAATGGCTACTTCAGTTCAAGAATCCCGAGGGCCAAGTAGCAAGATGGATAGAAAGGCTTGAATCCTACGATTTTGAAATTGTTCACCGAAGAGGGAGAATTCACGGTAATGCCGACGCGCTCTCACGTCGTCCTTGTCCATGAAACTGCAAGCATTGTCACCGCGTAGAAGAAAAAGAAGTCGGAGAAACCATTCAGCGAATAACGACCGAACCAAGGGATGGATGGAATCAGCAAGAACTGGAAGATGCCCAACGAAAAGATCCAGATATTTCACCGATCATGGCATGGAAGGACAAAATGGAGCGGCCTGAGTGGAAAGACATCTCACAATTCAGCGAAACTTTAAAGAGTTATTGGGTACAATGGAACTCCCTCCACCTAGACGGTGGTTTATTAAAACGGAAATGGGAAACCGCTGATGGAACATCGCATCTCATGCAAATCATCGTCCCTCATTCTAAAGTCGAGGAAATTCTGAAGGAGTATCACGAAGGTACTTCCGGTGGACATTTAGGTATAAATAGAACCTTGGCAAAGATACGAGAGAGGTTCTATTGGATCCATCTCCGAGATGATGTCGAAAATTGGTGCCGTAAGTGTACTACCTGTGCATCGAGTAAAGGCCCGCAACGCAGATCAAAGGGAGAAATGCAGCAATACAACGTGGGAGCTCCATTCGAGAGAATTGCTGTGGATATTGCTGGACCATTTCCGGAATCGGAAAATGGTAATCGCTACATTCTTGTGGTCATCGATTATTTCAGCAAGTGGCCCGAAGCTTACGCAATTCCAAATCAAGAAGCAGTTACCGTCGCAGCACAAATTGTTACCAACTGGGTGAGCAGATTTGGAGTTCCACGTGAACTACACTCCGATCAAGGGCGCAACTTTGAATCTCAAACATTCAAACACGTGTGTCAAATGCTGGGAATAAACAAAACGAGGACAACTCCACTACATCCACAGTCCGATGGAATGGTGGAACGTTTCAATAGAACACTGAATTCGAACCTATCCAAACTCGTCAGCGAAATGCAACAGGACTGGGATCAACACATTCCTCTATTTTTAATGGCCTACAGAGCATCGGTACACGCAACAACAGGAGAAACTCCCTCCCGAGTCATCTTCGGGAAGAACATTCGAGTCCCCGCGGAATTAATGTTTGGAGTGCCACCAGACCAACCGACCCATCCAAAAGATTACGTATCGGATCTTCGACATCGACAACACACAATTTACAACCTGGTCAGAGATAAAATTAATTTGGCGACCGATCGGATGAAGACGAGGTATGATCAACGGGCGAATTCATCAGGATTCCAAGAGGGCGATTTAGTTTGGCTATACAATCCCAAACGACAGAAGGGCAGGTCACCGAAACTACAGCGCAATTGGGAGGGACCTTACCAAATCATCAACCGGTTAAATGATGTTGTGTACCGTATTCAGTTGCATCAAAAACCTCGTACTAAAATGAAAGTGGTACACCTCGATAGACAAACGAAGTACCATGGCGCCCATGACGAGGGGATCGACTCTGTTCGGGACGAACAGGAACTAAGGAGGGAGTAATGTTACATGTAAACCTGGCAACCGCGCAACCGTGCAACTCGATCGTTTCACATAATGAAAACAACAACAACCGAATACCTAGTTGCAAAATAACCCAATCAGAAACCTAGCTGAAGATAAGGCGAAACAATCTCCCTTCTTATCGAATGCTCTCCAATGTACTAGAACCCTGTACATAAACCACTGAACGAAGATCAAAATCGAAGGCTCTAAAGCTTTCTAGAACAATCCACACTCATCGAACATTCAAGTACATCCTAGACTGCAACCGGCTAGTATATAAGCAGGTGAAGCTCTCAGCGAAGACACAGTAATTATTACGTCGACTGTGACAGCCAGCGGGTACACGCGACCGTGTTGAGAGAGAACAAAAGTGAACGAGTCAAGCGATATATGGTATAAGCGGGCGGTATTGCCATACAGTGCGAATTATTGTGCGAATAGAATTTAAAGTGCGATTAATAAATAATCACTTATTTTTATTTTAACCGAATTGTGTTTTACTTGAAATCCCGGCGAACCCCTAGCTCGCAACAATACGTTTGTCCTTCTTATTTAATTATGAGGTTCATTCAAATTCACTTTAAGCGATATTTTGTAGTAAAACGCTTTTATTCGCTCGCAATCTCTTTTTTATATGAAAATAACAGTTTGTGTCTATCTTGGAAGGTTCCGAAATTTTCCACCAGAGCATACGGTATATTTGTCAATTGAAAGTTGTAGTTTTCTCGCTTACGAATGTCATTCATAATTGAGTTGTGCAGTTTGCCAGGGTATCGATATGACAATACCAAATTAAAAACGACTTAAGGCTGGTTTTCATTACGCCGACATTCTGCAGATGTCTGCCAGAATAAGATGAAAATATAAACAGTACATGCGTGCGAAAGAGAGGAAATATCATCCGCAACAGATCTGTAAAAAAGTGTCTCGTCTGCAATTTCAGATCTGTGATCTGTAACCATAAGGTAAGGACGTACATTATAGCAAAAAGACTTGCATGCACGTCTTTTTCCTATAATTTGCTTCCGACAAACCTACACAATAGACACCCGCACGCACACTATTGTACCAAATTATGGCAATTATGACTTTGACATTTGTCGAGCCGGTAATTGTTTTCTTAACAATTTTGTAAAGTGAGATGAATATCATAAGGATAAATATGCTTAGAATTTCATTAGAGGTGCATGCATAGATCATTCTGTTGTCTATTCGCTCGACATGAGAGATACGTTGCAATTGACAAGCCGCAGATCGGTTTTACCTTACAATAGTTGTCGAGAAAATTCACATATTGTAATTTTTCTTAACTGAAAGCGTACGAACAGCAAAAAACACAAGAAATTTTAGGTTAAAAATTTCTATCTGTCAAAAACTATTGCTATAATTTTGCTATAAAGTCGAAAATTTTGTCCCTTTCTTCCTTCCTAAAACCGATTTGCTGTCTCTTTTTAGTTTTCTGCTACAGACACTGAGATATATCAAATGGAGGCCTTGATTTGCTATCTCACATGGCCGACGTTTTTAAAATGTCAATATTTCGAAAAAGGTGAACAAAGTTTTGATGATTTTAAACATTCATTAGATTTAAAATTGGCAATGCAAATAAAATAATTTTTGATTGAAACATTTCTTTATGTTTCTTTCACAAATTCAATTCATTTTAAGTTTAGAGAAACTTCGAAAGTTATCCGGGGTACAAATTAGGATTGAGCCACGGATGACCTGAATCTTAAGAAGGAAAGAGTTAGTAGCACGGTATGCATGTATTAAGGCGAGAAGGAAAACAATGACAGAACTAACAGATTAGGCAACATGAAAAATGAAATCCGAATTTTTAGGTGTAATTTCGAATTGAAAAATTACCAAATAATTTGAATTTGATAAATACTTTTTTGGATAAACAATGCAAGGTATTGAAAGAAAATGAGTTCATAAAATTGCAACTAAGCTGTGTAAATTGTACAGGTAATATTGGCTACTGCAGTACGAATATAATACCATGTACTTATCGGTATGGCGCCAAATTCAAAAATAACATATTACATGCTCAACCGTTATAAATATTCCTGAAGCTTTTATTTCCCAAGAAATTTATTAATAAAAAAATTGAAGTAAACTGTGAGTTGTGTTATGAATTTCGAGCGCAAAACACAACTTCTCACCATCAAATCGAACAATTTGAATTGTCAGAACTGATAATTCAAATTGAAAAGTTTTTAATTTTCTTTAAGTTGTTGCCCGTGTTTTTCGAAGTTCGAAATTTTAAGGAGCGAGAGGGTACGATGTCGTCGGCTATTTCAATATGTCATATCGTATAGGGAAATGAGCCGATGAGGTATCCATATATTATATATCAGTGGCTACAGATCTGTAATGTCGGAGTAATGAAAACCATCGGGCCTATTACGAAACTCGAGTCGAGTGAGTAACTCGACTCACATTTGGACTCGATCGAGTTAAAGTTGGTATTATGAAACTCGACAATTGGAAAGTCACTTCATTTCCAGCAGTCTAGGGTTACTGTATACGCACTCACACCAAAACAGCCTCTAAGAGGGGTTTGGCAGATGCGTACCAAGGTGAAAAACCAGTAAATTTAAATTTTTTTCATGAATTTCGCTTTTTAAACATTCGAAATGATTAACTTTTCGCTGCAAAATTGGAAATTTCCATAAAAGAATTGAAAGAAATACGGAAATTTTCAATTGAAAACCACAATTTCACGCACACACACTTCCATACTAAAGAAAACCAAGTACTAGAATTGTGGAAGGGAACCGACAGCTTTTTCCGACTCTTCACATATTCGCACTAACACACTTCAAAAACGCAATTTGATAGCAATTCCCAGTAGTACAAAAACAGGCGAACTAGTACATAAACAGGCGATTTTTGTGAGGTTAAATTACAATTTCTAGTACAGAAACGACCGAATTAGACGTATCTAGGGTTACTGTATACGCACTCACACCAAAACAGCCTCTAAGAGGGGTTTGGCAGATGCGTACCAAGATGGAAAACCAGTAAATTTAAATTTTTTTCATGATTATGGGATTTCGCTTTATAAACATTCGAAATGATTAACTTTTCGCTGCAAAATTGGAAATTTCCATAAAAGAATTGAAAGAAATACGGAAATTTTCAATTGAAAACCTCAATTTCACGCACACACACTTCCATACTAAAGAAAACCAAGTACTAGAATTGTGGAAGGGAACCGACAGCTTTTTTCCGACTCTTCACATATTCGCACTAACACACTCCAAAAATGCAATTTGAGAGCAATGTTCAGTAGTACAAAAACAGGCGAACTAGTACATAAACAGGCGATTTTTGTGAGGTTAAATTGCAATTTCTAGTACATAAACGACCGAATTAGACGTATCTGCCAAACCCTAGGTAGAGAGTGTTATGTATCTAGTGACCCTAGACGTATCTGCCAAACCCTAGGTAGAGAGTGTTGTGTGTGTATCTAGTGACCCTAATTTTAGTAATGAAAACCAGCCTTTAACTTCGAAAGTGAGTAGAGTTACCCAACAGGCAGATCGGACTTGTAGAAAACTAATCGAAATTCTATACATTTACTACAGCCATTGAGCTCCATGTGTAAGAAAGGGCAAGCGAACGAAAACCGTCTCCGTAGAAATGTAAGTAAGGTTCCCCACTAGCCAACCATGACCATCGAATGGTCGTGCAATTTCTACACATTTTCAACGGACATAGTACAAGTCCATATGTACGATAGAGATGGCATATACTCAGCTATTAAGGCCGTGACACATTAAAAGCAGAAAGCAGCGGCAGAAACAGCAGCGTCGTCAGTTCTGCTTCTTGAATTTAAACCACCGAAGGTAGAAGCCCGCAATAATGTATCCATGCTAACTGTCAACAGTCACAAGTATTTTACGGGCCTATTACGAAACTCGAGTTGAGTGAGTAACTCGACTCACATTTGAACTCGGCTCGAGCTAAAATTGGTATTATGAAACTCGACAATTGGAAAGTCACTTCATTTCCAGCAGTCGAGTGAATTTGACATTTCTTTCAAATAGATACTCGCTCGATCGGCTGTCATAATACGCAGTTCTTTTTACTCGCCCCTTTTTTCGACTCAAAGTCGACAAGTAGGCACACGTCGAGTTTCATAATTGCAGAATGTGAGTTTTTTGGTCGAGTCGAGTTTCATAATAGGCCCGTAAGTCTCTTGTTTGAGCGGACTAAAATATTTTGTTTCCGTTGATTTTTCTGAGCTTTTCGCTTATAATGATCATTAAATACGAGTATATGGAAACAATTTTGACACATTTAACATTTCCATTGCTGACAACATTCCCAATTCTTAAGGGATTTACGTTGGCAGTACTGAAGCAGAAACAGAATTTTAGAATTTAGAATGAAAAACCAGCACTGTTTTCGTCTCTGCTTCTGCTTTCATTTAAACAGGCGCCATATGATCCTGTGCTTTCTAAACCAATTCTGCTTCTGCCGCTGCTTTCTGCTTTTAATGTACGGCCTTTACAAAAAACTCCGAATAAATCTAAGGAAAATTCAGATTTTCTGCACACATCTATCACAATATGTAAGAAAGGGATATCACCTACGTAGCCACACACAAGGGTTTTGATTCCAAGGGTAGGGTACCCTTTTATGAAAAGCGAAATATACAGCGTGACCCAGCTATCGGTGTGTTTTTAAATTACCGGTTTTTTTGCACCTGCCAACACTAATGTCATTCTAACTTTGACAGAAATTCAGTATCATATCTCCGCTGAACGAAATGAGTTGATTTACGCTTGAACAACGCTGAGAAATATTGAAAATTTATTTCCAAAACGAAGACAATTGGACCGAAATTGCAAGAAAATGTCTTACGAAATTCGGTCGAGAAAGTGCACCTCCAGTGAGTGGAATAAAAAAAATGGTGAAAAAAATTCGTGAAACGGACATGATTATTGACGCACCAACACGTTCCCGTGTTCGTCCCGTTCGTTCGGCCGAAAATATCGCCGCGGTGGCCGAGAATGTGCGCCGACAGCCGAGAACATCGTATCGCCGTCGTGGATTGGAAATGGGCATCAGCCGCTCTTCCATACAACGAATTTTGCGTAAGGATCTTGGTTTGTGGCCCTACAAAGTTCAATTAGTCCAGCAATTGAAGGCCCCAGACCATCCACTTCGATATCGATTCGCTGTGTGCTTCGGACCAACTTGAAATTGATGAAGATTTTGCTCAAAAAATCATCTTTTCGAAGCTCATTTCCATCTCGGCGGGTGCGTAAACAAGCAAAATTGTCTCATTTGGGGATCTGAAAATCCTCAGGCATATGAAGACAAGCCAATGCATCCATTGCGTGTGACTGTGTGGTGTGGATTGTGGCGCACGGCATTATTGGCCTGTATTTTTTCGAAAATGAGTCCGGCGCGACCGTTACGGTCAATGGCGAGCGTTACCGCCACATGTTAACATCTTTTTTGTGGCCATATATTGAAGATATTGATTTGGACGATCTTTGGTTCCAACAAGACGGTGCTCCGTGCCACACAGCGGGCCAAACAATAGCCGAAGTGCGTGAAAAATTCGATGGTCGCATTATCAGTCGAAATGGCGATGTCAATTGGCCGCCAAGGAGCTGCGATTTGACATCTTTGGATTTTTATTTGTTTGGAGCCGTGAAGGACAAGTGTTATGCGGACAATCCACAAACAATTAACCATTTGAAGGCCAATATTGAAGCAGCCATTGCCGATATAGAGCCGCAAACAATCCAAAATGTGCTTCGAAATTGGACCGACAGAATGGCCTACTGTAAGGCCAGCCGCGGCAGCCATTTGAATGAAATAATTTTCCATAATTAACCGGAAGGATTGTACTTTCAAATAAAAAAAAAAATTTGGAAAAATATTAAACGGTTTTTTTTTATTTAATTTTTAAATCGACACTTTTAGTTGGGTCACGCTGTATGACAATTCAAAATTTTCAACCGTTCGCTGTCAATTCAGTTCGTTTGTGCTCGGGAAATGTTGTGTGCGTTATATTTTGTTGGGCTGTGTGCCGGAATTGTAATTTCTAGACAATATTTTAATTTCTTTCAAATTTCGCACGCTTTTATTTCACTGACATCTAGTAGCGAACTGTATAATTTATTTCACTCTACTTCGAAGGTACCTTTTTCGTTCGTTTTCGTTTCGCCGAACACAGTAATACTATACTTTACTATGAAAAAAAAAACATTTTATTTTGAACCAAAATGTAGCGTTTTGTGTGCGCCTAGTATAAATCTAGTGCGCATAGAGAAGAATATACATAAATACTTTTTATTGCTTTTCTAAAATAATCTATTCCTTCTGTTGGGTAGTTGGCTGATGTACTGTAATGTGATGTGATGTAACAACTTGATCCGAAAAAACATGCAACAAAACTAAGATCGGATGATAATGACTGTAAGGTGATATTTTTTTACAAATATCACGGACGTGCCCAGGAACCCATTTGACCCGTAGAAGAAAAGTTAAAAGTAAACCAATAATTTTTTCCAAAGCAACAACAAAATATGTAAATATAACTAATACCAATATTGCAACAAAATAAACATATCGGAAAAAATACAACCGCTTCTGTTGCGTTTTGCCATAAATTTATTCACTTTATATTGAAGAAACATACTGCAGTCACGATCGGCTGCAAGCCAATCGTATAATACTCTAGATGAATACTAAACTCCGATTTATATTGTAGTTGAGGATAAAGTAGAATTACGTGTGTGCATGTTGTATGTCCTTTATTAAGGACTGCCATTAGATTGCTACTCAAACCTAAAAGACAATATTCAGTGTTTAATTAACATATCTTGAACTGGGTAAGTCATCGAAAAAAAATTTCCTTTTTGAAGGGCTTTCGCATGGGAGGTGCAGGAAGGACTGACTCGATTTCATACATATTTATCCTTTTCCTTGGAACCATTCAAAAATGAACGTGTACAAAATTTCAAATTCGTAGCTTGAAGCGTTCAAAAGTTATCGAAAAATATTGTTGAACACGTGTCTTAAGGACATTTTGTATGGCAGCTACCAGAAGGAGTAAACGCATTTCGCTGATTAGTAAACTCGATCTTTGTCTTTACTCAAAACTAATTTCTACAAAATTTCCAATTCATAGCTAAAAGATTACTTGAGTTATATTAAGTTCCGTAAATTAAGTGAAGATGTTTTGACAGGGTATTTGTATGGCAGCTACACGAAGGACTAATAGGATTTTCTTCATAATCATATATTTAGCTCCAACTATTGGAAAAATAACACATACAAAATTTCAAAGACGTAGCTTAAACCCTTCGGAAGTTATCGGCCAATATTCTTAAACACGTGTTTTAAGGACATTTTGTATGGCAGCTACCAGAAGGAGTAAAAGGATTTCGCTGACTAGTAAAGTCGAACTTTCTTTTTACTCAAAACTAATTTGTACAAAATTTTGAATTCGTAGCTAAAAGATTACTTGGGTTATAGTGAGTTTCGTAAATTAAGTGAATACATTTTGACAGGATATTTGTATGGCAGCTACATGAAGGACTAACAGGATTTTTTTCATAACCAATAAATAACACATACAAAATTTCAATGTCGTAGCTTAAACCCTTCTGAAGTTATCGACCAATATTCTTGAACACGTGTTTTAAGGACATTTTGTATGGCAGCTACCCGAAGGAGTAGGACGATTTTGCCCGTTAACGAACTTAGCCTTACAAATTCAACCAAACATCCAGATTCAAAATATCAAGATCCTAGGTGAAGGCGTTCTTGAGTTATCGTGCTAACGGACAGACGGACGTCAAGCGGATTTGAGGTTTTTGGCCACATATAAACAAAAAATAATATATAACTTTTTTTCGTCCGTGGCTTGGTTCTATGCGTTACAAACTTTTGGGCTGGATTAAACTTATAATACTCTATATGATTTCATCTAGAGTATAAAAATACAGCTTACTTCTGCTTGAACCTTTATTACACAGAAATACTTCGTTTTTGTGTTTAACGTGTTATTTGATGTCATGACAACGACGTCCGCAACACTTTACAGCAAATTGTTGCATTTTGTGTGCGCCCAGCCTAAATCTAGTATACATAGAGGAGTATAAATAGGCACAAAAAGAAAGATAATTATAATTTTCTAATTTATTTGAGCTGGAGAACGGTGTAAACTAACTAAACGAAAATTTTTCCTTTCAATTTATTTAATATTTTATGGCCAAATATAATACAGTTTTTTCTTGTATCTATGTATTTTCTTTAATTTCTACAAATCGCTGATTTTCAAAATTTATGACTTCTTCGGTTTCTTTTCCTATAATAATTTTTTTAGTTAAGTATAACGAATAATAAAAAGCATTTTCAAACTCTTTGATTTTATCCGAACATCGGGGAGAGCAAGCATTTTGTTTTAAAATAATTTTATTTAGTTGATTTATTTACCTTTTTTTGTAATTCGATATCAATTCATCAGTCTACCAGCCATTAATAATTTATATAAAATTTGTACATTCTAGCAAAAAAATCACTACATTTTTTTAAATGTCATAATCAACATTTCTTCTAAATCGCACTTATTGAATATAATAAACAACGAATGATAATCAAGGATAAATGTTCTTAAAATGATCAAAATAGTTAATTATTGTATGCAATCGAGTAATAATAGTAGATAGCTATATTTTCTATGTCTTAGGACCTACACAAAATTAAGATATATTATTTATTTGTATGTTTTTTTCGTTCAATTTTATATATTTGTGAAGTTGTTTTTATTTAATTTATTTCCCTTTCCTAATTTGTTTGTGTAATACATATTTATTTTTGCAATGGTAAGCATTTGTACATGAATGATAATTATAAGTGCAAAGTGTAGGGTGTAAGGATGAAACAAAATATAAAATCAACGAAAAATCTTAAATTAAATAATTATTAAGTTTTCATAATGTATAGTAGTAAAATAACGTGTAAGGAATTTAACTGTTCTTAGTCTGTTCTACGTGTCGATAAATATTTTTAAAATTTATAAAACTAGAGTGCCAACCATGGGTGGTGTATCAATGACTCTTTAGACCTGTCGCCGTAGTCATAGGTTAACTCCTCGCCAGCCTGGATATCATCTTTGGCGATTAAGACTAAATGTGGATGATTCTTAACAACAACAACTTTAGTAATAAGATTTCCATTGCGTGAATGATTTACTAAGCGTCCTAGCTTTCCCGTTTCTGCAGTCGCGTCAATGCTGTATATAAATGTTCAATTTTAATACGACTTATCTTATAGTTCTTGCTGTGACCACAAACTTACCAATACTGTTGATTCCGATGTTTAAAGTAATACATATAACAACCTGCGTTTTCATCTAATGAATACTTAGTCTCTCGTTCGTTAGCTTGAGTAATGTTTATCAAATCACCAATATATTCAACGACAAATTCGCCCCGTTTGAACAAGCGATCAGCTATGATACCGCGACCTTTACCCTCAAAATTCTCGACCTGGATAATTAATTATATTCGAATTAATTGAAAATGTAAATTAAAAAATATCCTAACCACCTTCAGGCCGTCGTCACGTCCTTCTATTATGGCCTTCTCGATACTACGCATCATCTCTTCTTGCACAGCTTTTTTTGTCTTTCGAACGCTTCGGCGCACTGGGAAGAAATCTGTCAGCTTTTTATTAGTGTCCGCAGGACCTTGTAATTTCTGTTGTAGATTGCGCTCACGGGGTTGTTGGTGGCCATTGCTCCGATGTTTTTGTTGGGTTAACTGCTAATTTTGCAGTAATTAATAAATTATTCAGTCGGCATAAAGAAATTATAGTTACCTTAAAGTTATTATTTGTATTTTGTTCGGCAGTAGGATTCTTAGCTGAATTCAAAATAAATTTTTGACTACAATTGGTACTGTTGATTTTCTTTAGAGCTTCATTTGTTAAGGTTACACCACCGACTATTTGTGGTGATGTCATGGAACTTTTATTCTCTGATTGAGTGGCATTCAGTCTAAGAGAAAATTAATATAATCGGTTAACTAAACGTTCCTTTCCATCAAATTAGTTAGTTAATCCAATTTGATTACGAAAATATCGAAATATGTAATGTATGTATACAGTAAAACTTCATGATAACGCTTGTCCGGTTATACCAGTGGCGTGGCGTGATAATTCAACAAGGGGAAGCAATTGGTTAATATCCAAAATTTATTATTATTATTCTACCTACAAATTTACTGCGTATTAATTGAAATTCCTCCATTAGCTACTTTTAACATTACTGAGAGAGAAGGTGATATTTTGATGTTTATATAAATAAGTTCGGTGCCAGTGAAATAATTGAAGATTTTTGGATTTAGAAAAATGCAATGGATCCATAGCTTTCTGAAATTTATAGTGCAGTACCAGCAACTTGACAATCTAAAATACTTACCTGGCCTTAATGTTTAGGTTTAAACCTAAACCAGCAACTTAACCGACAATCAACATTAAGGCCAGGTACGTATTTTATATTGTCATAGTTATAATAGAATCCTTGGAAAAAAATGAATTATTGAAAATAATGGAATCCTTTAAAAAATAATGAAGTATCTGAAATAAATGAGAGTCTGGCAAAGTTTTTGCAGTTGTGGTTTTTCAAATATTTATCCGGTTAGGACAAAAATTAAAAAAAATCAGAAGCCTTAGTTGTTTGGGGCCCCCAAAAGTGAAATAGCCCCGGGCCCCTTCATAGGTAAATCCGGTCCTGCTCCCACCTCAAAGATTTTAATGGGCTCCACTTGTAATCCTATATACACAAACCAAATTTTACCTTCCTGGTATAATTGGTTCGGAAGATATTCTAATACAAAGTTTTTTACCCCAACCCCTACACACCACCACCCGATTCAAAAATTTTAGATTTTGATTAATCTCCTATTATCCCTTAAGGCAATTAAAGAGTTTCAATCTTCTGACATCAACCGTTCAGGAGATATGTATTTTAGAATGTTTCAACCCCAGCTTTCAAGCACTTCGAACACATTGCTTTCCCCTCCACTCCCACACTCCTCAACCCTTATCGCCAATTTTTTTTGCAAATAGGTCCACTATCATAGTTCTACATAAGTTCCAAGTTTCAGTCTCCTAGCGTAAGTGGTTCCTGAGATCTAAAAACCAAATTAAATATAATTTAACTATTTACCAGAATTCAATTCCAAACTTCGATCAAAATTCAATTCCTATCCTACTCTGGTAGCACTTATTTCTTATTAGATCTCTGCCTGCTGATAGCTTCACCGCCTCAGCCAGGAATGTGTGGAAGCAAATATTTTATTGCATCCACCGTGGCGTGTACGAAAATTTTTTTTCATGACGTCACAGTGGGCTTACTACGGAATGAAATGAACGCTCATAGATGCAACTTTCAAATTGCTTCCATGTGTCTTCTTCTTGGTTTCTTATCGCTTGTCTTTTTCGTGGTGTTGCCAAATCGGCTGTGTGCGATATTCGCGTGTAGTTTCTTGCGAACTTTTATTTAGACTGTGTCAAAGAAAATGTTTGAAACATGATATTTTTTCGCGATTTAGAAAACGTAATTTAGATATAATATTTTTCCGCAAAATGTAAGGGAAGCAATGCTTCCCTTGCTTCCATGGACGCCACGCCACTGAGTTATACCGTTTATTTTTCAAGGGCCCGACTCATTTCTATACATTTTATGAAATACTTTTCTGATCTCAGGTTATAACGCTCCTTTGATGATTAAATAAATGCTTTTGCTTTTTTATCGAAATGAATTTATTTCTGAACGTTGCTAATAAATAATCTGTGATTGATTCAATAAATAGGTCGCGGTAGCAACGCGTTTTTCTTCTGGCGCAAACAAGAGCGGTAGAATGAAGTTTCTCTGTATATGATTAATAAATATTGTACCATCACAAGTTTAAGCGTCATCTAATCTTATACAGGGGATTTAGAATGGAAATCAATATTTCAAATTTCGGTCAAATATTGGTAGGAGTGACAAACAATTATCAAATCCGACATACTACGACTACTTTTCGAGGAATTCTAGGAAACCATAAAAATAATCTCCCACTGGAAATGGAAGAGCTCGTGCAACAAAGTTTAAATTGGAAAACGGGAGACACGATCAGAACAAGGATTCGCGAACATGACGGTAATATTCGATGCCTTTTATTGTTTGGGTGGTATGTTCCGTCGGCATTGATCTTTGCCGACGTCTTTACTACGACGGTTACTATCGCAGCCGTTAACTGCATATATCGTAACTACCGCTTGTTGAGTCTGTGCTGTGTCGGTAAATGACTTGATATCGTAAATGACTCTAGATAGTACTTTTGGACTGAGTGGCTGGGCAGCAAAACATCTATTCGCAACTATATGACTACAGTATTTCGAGGGTGGTATCTTCAGGATTTTTACTATCCAAGCACATAAGTACAACAGGGTGCAACAATTGAGAGCGATGATAGCGCTAGCGTCGTCTCTAGTAAAAAAGAGTCATTGAAGGTGCCAGATAACTGCATTATATTACAATTAGAGCTTCTGGCTGACTATATCTTCTTAACGTGAGATATATTTCAGATAGATTGCTTTATAGTAACAACCTGGGAGGGGTTAACCTTTTATATATTGCAGTCAGTTTAGGAAGAAAAACAAACCATTACGAAACACGGTCGATTTCACGTCTATATTGCATGAGAGAGATGGACTGTCTAAATTTTAATTACGAAATTTGGGGAGCCCAATCGTTTATACGTGGGTTACCTCAGCAATGTCATTGTAATAGTGGGATAAGACGACAAATTTCAGGCCGCACACATATGACAGTTCGTCGTGAGAAATGCCTCGTTTTTTATGTGATGTGTGACGTCACGGATCAAAACGAGAAAATATACCAGTTCATTGGAAAATCTTTTTTGGAACGAATTCGTAACAATATTTTATTATCCCAAAGTGCGGTGTTTTAATACAAAACTTTGGAATTGACGAACCCTCTAGAGTCGATACTGAATAACAAATGTTCAGAATCATAGCAATATGCAATGTGTTTCATATAACAAAAATTATCTTTCAAAAAATAAGCAATTTAACTGCACATTTTTTAAATGGCGGAATGCCGACATTAAAAAATTGAATTGAAAATTGCGATATTTTTTTCGACCTAATTTTTTCTATGCAAACTCAATTCCAGATGAGAAAACTTGTCTAGTTCTCATTTTTAAATATGTTTATAAACTATTTAACTTTGCTTTGCCTAACAAAAGCTCGCACTTTAATAGAAAACTTGGTTTTTATCGTCCAAGTCATGCACCAGCCATACAAAATTGATGCGATTTGTATGGGGCTGTCATGTTTGTTATGACTCTGTTTTTTTATGTTCAATTCAGCTGCGCGGCTATAGTTCAGAGGGCTCTGGCATTAGTCATTTTGACATGCAGACATGCAGTCTGTTCTATATCTTAAACGGTAACTGAGATTATTTTTTCATGAAATGTAGAAGAGAATAATTCCCACAATCACTCGGTAATCGGCAGAACTGAGTCATGCATTATCGATCTTAGAACTTCATACCCTACAAAATCAATGAACGAATGAAATTCTTCCGAATAAATAAATAAATATCTGACAGCCAAGCGACACTGCTAACACTAGAACCATATCGTTTCAGTGCTAGGCTTGTATGGGCTGTCATTCTTTATACAGGAATAACGCAAGGTTTATACTATGATATTTCACAGGACATTATTTCCTCAATTATCACTTTAAAATCATCGGCAAAGTATGACTAGATGCATGTCGGTTCCGGTACACCAAATCTGAAACCACTGTAGACTATCTTTGTGATTGGGACAAAGTAGCCAGATCTAGAAGACAAATTCAGCTTCCCAAGAGTAAAATCATCTACTTTCTTAAGCGAATAGATATGGTCTACGGAGTTTTAAGAGCCCGGAACAAAAAAACAACTAATATCGTTGTTCGAAAAGCAGTGAGGAAGCTACGATTTTAAAATTTTGTATACGTTAATTTTCTAATAGTTTCTGTTAAAGGTATGAATACAAAAAAATCTCATAAGCCTTTCGTGTAGCTGTCATGTAAAACTTCTGTAAAAATATCTTCACTCAATTAACTCTTTGACTATACCACCTTTTTAAAAAAATAATCCGTTTAAGTTGGGCGATGAATTGTTCTAGATACCACTAATTCATACTCTTAGAACACTTTTTTAAAGAAAATATACATCTAGGTATGAATGTATAAGAAACGAGTGCCTCTTAGCTCATGGAAAAAGAACGGTTTTGAGTAAGAAAAGTGCATGTTTTTCATTTATTTTTACTGGGGATTTGACCATATTGCTCCACGGATTCTTGGCGCATTCAATAAACAATTATTGTAAAGGGGAGATTGAATTTTTTGTTGGACAAGTAAGCCGTTATTTACTTTAGAAACAGGTAGTATATATATCTGTATCTCCTACCAGCGCCCATTTTAGTGACAACTTATATATTTCGACCAGTTAAAAAATATTATATTTATATATATCGACCAGCTAAAAAAATTTTACGACGGAAGTGGTGTCCCAGAATTTTCTAACACTTTCTTGACGTAGTAATGGGCCTTTATATTGGCTAAATTTTTAAATTATACTGAATCACTACATGCTTTTAAGATCGATATATAATAACGTATCTGAATAGAACAACACATAAACCAAGAAAGCTATAATAAGATACAGATAAAAAAAATTAAACCAATGAGAGTCAATGAGAACCTCACTTCGATGTTGTGGTCATTGCAGCACCAAGGATCACCAACGTCGTATAACGTGGATATGCTCGAAATGCAATGTTCCACTTTGTATGAGTGACACAAAAGATCGTTGCATGGCGTTTCACCAATAAAAAAATCATTTAATAAAATAAAAAAAATTCTTTTGAAAATTGAGTATGAATCTTGGGCGGTGGTATAGTCAACATACCATGTCCTTATGCTGGATATGAGAGAAGAAAAATTTTTTTGGGAATAAGTTATTTAATAAAATGGAATAAGTAATCGATTTACGAAGAATAAAATTTTAATATTTTCCTCCTTCATAACCTGCCCCGGAAAGAGTTAACGGAACTTACAATAACTCAAGAAATCGTTTAGTTCTTAAGTCGAAATTTTATACAAATAAGTTTTGAGTTACTCTTTTCCGTAGTCCAAAAGACCTTAAAACAAGAGTCAACCAATATTGACCGATAACATCACAACACTTCAAGCTAGAAATTTGATACTTTGCCTAGTTTTATATTTCAATTTACATATGTAGAATACATTCGTCTTTCGAAACTCACTATAACTCGAGAAATCGTCAGAAGAAAGACAAAATTTTACAGAAATTTGTTTTGAGTTAAAAGTAAGGGGAACAAATCATTAAAACTTTAAAAATTGTGTACACGTTAATTTTTCAATGATTGCAGGCTCCTTGTAAAAGTGCTTGAAAGAGGCAAATTTGTCATACGGTTCCAGATACGGAATTAAACAGATATTGTCCTTCTACTGACAACCAAATGATTGTACTTAAAAAGGCAAATTACACACGAAACTCCTTATTCTGCAGTATATCCAGATTCAATATAAATCGGAGTTCAGTATTACGGAGCATCATACGATTGGCTTGCCTGACTGAGGTATGGTTTTATAAGAGAATTATTATTTAGTTTAGGATCTGTTCCAATAGTCAGTTTCGTCTTCATTTAAGTACAATAGTTTATGATGTCATGCAGGGGAAATTCCTATCCCAATTAAATTTTGGTTGGTGTCTAGTTTCAAGACAGCTGATGAAGTCAATGAAAGAGAAGAATTAAAAATTTCTTATTACATAAAAAAGACAACATTTTTCTAATGTAATTATGATGAATAAGCTTTTCTAGAGAGTGTCAATGCAAACTTGCATGAAATTTGACAAAAACCTAGCTAAAATTGCAATATTTCCACTTTGACTTTGACGTCTGAATCATGAAGCTAAGCTTTTTCTAAACTATTTTAATATATGATTATTGGAACAAGTCATAATTAATGCATTATGTATGTGTCACATTGGAGAAATATATATTATTAAAAAAACATACACATTACCACCTTGTCTATGAAATTAACATAAAGAACGAAAAATTTTGAAAGGGCATATCCAGAATAAAACTATTGACGATCGCGATAGTTACTGGTTCAAGTGAATATGCAAGATTTTTTGAACAGAAATAAAAACAAAAAATATTTGACAGAACGCTTTTAAGGGTGAGGATCATCGAGAGATGTAGATGGTTGGAAAATAGCTACAACTTTAATGATGCGCAGTTTTCAAAACTTATAAAGCAAAGATATTGACAATAACTCAGTTAAGATACCGACTCATGTAATGAATAATTAAGACCGAGTATGTAATGCTGCCTGTTTTTCTAATGGTGTGTAACGACGCTATATTTTGACCGGTATTATAATAACTTACAAGGCTGAAGTAGTGAAAGAAATAAAAGCTAGTATTTAGGTCTTATGGTAAACTAAAATTCGTGATTTGATTAATAGCGAATTTTTTCATGAAAGTAAAAAATATAAATAATACCTTCTTCTTGATTTTGGATTCCTCTTTTGCAATCCATTCATGTACCCAGTTGCAACATTACTCGCAACTGGACCATGACCATTCAAATGTGATAAGGCAGTTGCTGGTGATTTCTCAACAATTGCATGCTTAACTGGAGACGGACATAATATACGATGAGGTGTAGTTGGTTTCCTCCGTCTACTGGGACTTAACTCGAGCTGTTTCTCAACAACAACACCACTATCGCATGAATTACTATCCGTATTTAATAGGAAAGTGTTTGTCGATTCTAATGATGAGCTCCGAAGTGAAACAATTTTATTGAATTGCCCGTTTAATTGATAGTAGCCATTACATGGGAAAACAGGATCAACCTCGAGGGTTTTGTTAATTTTAATCGATGAAGCTTGATTCGGTGATTTATCGACGTTAAGACTTAAAACAGGTGCTTGAAGGAATATATTGCTCGACATTTGATTATTAAAATTCTTCACTGGTATACAGTTGGAGGACAATCCATCGCAAGCGTCTTCCGATAGATCAATCAATGACGAATTGGAAGCTTGAATTTCTAATTCGGCTCCAATGGTGTTGCCGTTAGTGTAGAATTCATGGATCACACCATTTGTTATTGGAGCCATTTTATTATCGCGAAAAAAATGTATTGCTGTTTGTGATCTTGTCTTTGTACCAAAGATTTCGTATGTTGAGATTTCTTCGGAAGTGTCTTTTGATGATTCAGAATCGGTGCTCATTGTTTGAAGAACTGCTTTCAGACTATTTGGAACATCGTCAATTTTACAATCTTTGCGCTTTGGACTGGCACAGTATTGATCTTCAACGAGTTGTGCTCCATTAACCATGGATGTTGCTGTAGCAACTGTTGTCGAGTCGTTGACTCTTGCACGACGACCTACAAAAATATTCACAAAATTAATAATAATTCAATAGCTAAATTAATGTAAAATTTAAAAAATATTATGAAATTTATTGTTAAGGGTGCCCATTAGAAGACAATGCCACATCACGTGAGAGCTCTATGGATCCATATATATAGGTTATTTCAGTGGCACTCAAACAGTGGACACAAAAAAATATTGTTTACAGTAGAAAAACTCTTTACTGTTGAAAAAATCTAACGCTGAAAATATTCGAGAGTCGAACACTTTCACCATTCAGCTTTAGTGATGATTTATTTGATAGGGAGTATCGTACGAAGATACTACTGAGCTACATTTTCGTAAACAAGGGGCTAAGACACGGGTGGCAAATTATCAAAGTGACATTTTAGAGAATATAGTGAAGCATCTGCTGCACCTTGTTTGTAGATAAGCACTAGATATTCCATTAAATAATGACTAGAGATAAATTTACAGGACTCTTTCAGTTTTTGCAGTTGATTGCGGACACTTTTGATTTATTTTGCGAACTATTTGAACATTCGCTAAAGTTCAAACTTTTTGTTATTTCCTGACCCAGAAAAATTTTAATCTTTTCGTAAAATTATCATACATTCTCGTTCCGTTAGTGCAAGAGTTGTACGATTTTTGTAACTTATCTCATAATTTTGAAGATCTTTAAAACAGGATCAAACAAGGATCTCGAGGAATGTGTCTTAAAATTTATCGATTGTAATAATTTGCTTGAATTTAAGAATTTTTCAATTTCCTATTTGTTCAAAGTTTTATCACGACTCATTTGTGTAATCATTTCATAAAAATATTGCAAATACCGATAATAAAACAGATCTGAATGTTATTAAGGGGCTATACTTACGCAGTCAGAATTTAAAAAAAAAAAATTTTTTTTATTTTATTACCGTAGTAATGTATACATATATTTAAGTATATTCGCAGAAAGTTTAATGTCAATCCGACAAATATTCTCGAAGTTACACTAATATTTGTAAAGACGTCTCGGACCGCGCTTTTCTCAAAACTGTGTTTTTAAAGTCGGTGAGGAAGATTTCTCGGAAACGGCAAAACCGATTAGTCTCAAATTTTTCAGGCCGAAATTTTTATCGAAAATCGAAATTTTTTTTTTGAGAAGCCGCCATTTGGTTGAAAATTAATATTTTGCGTATTCTTTAAGTACTAGATAATACATTATAGTATCGAAATCGTTTTCGTTTTTTTATTTTAAATGATCCAATCCAGAGATATCGTGCTCACCGCAAGACGCCAATTTTTATATGAGTTCCCGGCGATCGGCAATAGCAGTTTTAAAAATTATTATTTTTACAAATAAAAAATATCAGAATAAAGTTAAAAGTTACCACAATATGTATATAAATTTTTACGTTAATAAATTAAAACGTATTCATGAAAAATAGCTTTTTTCCGACCTTCTGACTGCGTATAACCCCTTAATGTATAATAACCTAACGCTTCAAATGTTCAAAAACAAACTAATGAGGGTAATCAAGTGTCAAATTTAAATTAGATGCAAAACGGAAAAACCGAAGTCCCGCATCTTCGTTGTTTTTGTCATCGAGCAGCATAAAACCAAAATAAAGAAATCTGTCCAAATGCATGCAACAAAATATTTCCGTTACATTACGATTGACGCCAGATTTTCAAGTGAACCGCAGTTTACTCCTATTGAGAATCCCAAAGCCCTTATCCCTTAAACAAATCCAAAAAACTATAATTTGCAATATTTCATATTAAAGAAAAGATTAAAATAATGTGCAAAACGCAAGTGGTAGAGTAAAGCTCAGTTCTGAGCCGTTAGTTGACAGCAATAATATATTTTTATTCGCAGTGTAGTGCACGTTGCGGCACTATTTCAAATCAAAGAAGGCGGGGACTTTGAACTTGTTATAAATTGTGAATTCAAGTGATCAACTAACCCGCGTATGGAAATCGTAAAAAAAATAAAATTTTTGTTAGTTATTAATATTGCTTTCGATTAGAAAGGTCCTTAAATATAAATAATTCCTACAACATTGTTAAATATCATAAATATTATTTATGTAAAAGTTAATTTAAACTAATTTAAAATAAATATTTCATTGTTGATTTTCATTGGTGATCGAGTTGTTTCTTGTGAGAAGATATTTTTAACAACAAATGGAATATACATCGTAGTGTATTGAAACACTAAATTTATACCACAACGAAACTTATTTGCAATAAGTCTTAATAACGACAGCAGTTTAGTGTATACATACTAGTTATATCTTACAACAAAAAAAAAACTAAATTCAATTTAATTCTCTAGGCTAGAATATACTATGCTAGAATAGACTTATCTTTATTATTATAGGGCAAGGAAATACAGTTAGTACAGCTCTTAAAAAGCGACGGCAAAGAAATAATATAGAAAATAAACCAAGAAAACTGTATGTATTGATATAGTATTTTATTTATAAATATCTACATAATGTATTTTGCGAATTTTCCAGCGATTTTTTAATAGAGCAATGAACTTGCACGCCACCGACGGGATACTTTCATCTAATGAAAGAGCCTCGGTGCCAATGCCAAGACACCATTATCTCTTCTTTAGCTACCTTCTTGGCGTGTCTTAAATTTGCATAATATCGCACAGCCAAGAGCCAACTGCAAAAGCAATGAGCTGATTCCAATTTCACAGATCCACACATTACAACATCATCAATTGTCTTCTCTTCGCTGCCGCTTGTACAATTGGTGCGAATGCTGATAGAAAACCGGTTTTAGAGATGGCAAAATGAATTTATGGATTTCAGACAATTTAAATTTCAGATGGATGACGGTAACAACTTGCTGTGAATTGTCAGATTCGTAATTTTAATTCGATTAAATATCTCAGAAAGCAAACTTATATCTTAAAGTAGGAAAAATTAAAAACATGTCGGATCCCCTTGTTGATCACTATTCGCCAACGATAAATGCAAATGAAAATGCATCTTCTCGCATTTTGATATGAAAGGTATCTCAGTCGATAGATGGTATTTCATAGTCAATCGATATAACAAAAACAAAAGTCGGTTTGAAAAAAGAAAATGACATATTCAAATGACTGATAGAATATGACAAAATTATCGTACCGCAATGCAAAATTAAATAGCAGGACATTTAAATGGTGAAAGAAAATGGGTCTGTTTCAGCACCATCTATTGGTCGGTGAGCTTCGTACCACCAAACAGAAAGCCAACGCGAAAATCGAGTTGGCAGAATTCTGCCCACTTTTTTTCATGTACATATTTTATATGGGTGGCAGAATTCTGCCCGAGGTCCGTACTAGGCTTCACACAGGAGGTCAAAATTGCATAGGAATTATTTGGGAACAAAAAGATATGTTGAATTTATTCAGAAATGCGGCATTAAAGTTTTACAGAGCAGCCAACTATAGGTAGGCAGGGTTGACAAGATTCAAGATTTCTAGAACTATGCGGCCTAAGCTGGATGTGTACACAAGACTAGGAATATATTAACATGGGATATAGGAGAACTACGGTTGCTCTCCGTAGAACTGACGGGTCATTGTATGCTGAGGAAGCACGCCATCCGTATAGAATATGCTCAGCCGAACATATGCTGCCGCAATACTTGGCGCTGCGCCACTTCCTAAACCTGACTATATCGAGTAAATTAGTGAGTGAAATTCTTCAACAACGTACATATTTCAAGTGTCTCGGAATTCCACCGTGGTTTAAAAAAAAAAAAAAGTTTGGCAATGCTCCATGAGCACTGGTATTGCCCCATATTCCAGAGAGAGCAAATCTCATATGTGAAACTGAAGAAGAAAAGATCTTACTCAACCAACGATTCAGTATTCCAAATACCCAATTAGATTTTTTTTACTCTCGTACAACGATTTCAAAGTTTTCAAAAATAGTTTTTCTTAACAATATCTCGAATTAACTTTGGTATACTGTATGTATAGCAGCAAATACATACTACCTCAAAGACTAGTAAACTTAATACGGAGTTTTCTGTTGAGCTCTTATGGGCGCTTCCCCTTTATCTCATACTCTTTGGATACGAGTACATTTTGACTGTAAAGTCTAGTACGGACCTCGATCAAAATTTTGACTCGCTAATTTACTATATATCTCTACCATCTCTACAGTGAACATTTCGTTGTGTAGAATACTGTTTGTTTGACATTTACATTTTCAAAAATAAAATTTATTATACGCGTGTTTTTTATGGTAATTAAGTGTCATGGATAATAATATCGGCGACGGTTAATTTTATACGCGCATAAAAAATCTTAAAATCCGCTTTGGTCTAAAAAAAAATGACAAATTTAAATTCAAATCAGGAGATGTCAAAATTATCGTACCACAATGCAAAATTAAGGCAGGCGTCCACTAGGGCGGACGGGCCGCATCGCAAAAATTCGCCTGCCATACATTGTTATGGAAGTGCGTCCACTGAACGACACTCGCAACGGAACGAAGTACGTAGAAAAAAAATTGCTCGCCGCACCGTTGCGATGCGGCCCGCCTCTAGTGGACGCGTACCTTTAATTAGCAGCACATTTAAATGGTGGCGGAAAATTGTTCTCCACGGTTTCAGCACGATCTTTTGGTCGATGAGCGAACTGTCAAATCGTAGCATAATTTTAACTCGAACTCCGTACCAACAAACAGAAAGCCAACGCGAAAATCGAGTAAGCAAAATTTTGATCACTTTTTTTTACGTGCATTTCATATGGGAATCAAAATTTTGACCGAGGTCCGTACTAGGCTTAACTATCGGCCGGTGGTTGAGTAATGTGCGGATGGGCATCGACTAAACAGTTTAGTCGAGCAGGTGAAAGTGTGTGCGGCTCGAGTTGATTAAACAGTTGGCCAACTGTTTAGTCTTCAGTATGCGCTAGCCCTTAACTCAACTGGGAGTTAAGGACTATTCACCTCCATTGTGACATAAAGATCATTCAAATAATTTTTGCAGACCCTTTATCAAACGCAAT
This sequence comes from Beris morrisii, assembly GCA_951812415.1. Classification (NCBI taxonomy): domain Eukaryota; kingdom Metazoa; phylum Arthropoda; class Insecta; order Diptera; family Stratiomyidae; genus Beris; species Beris morrisii. The sequence continues at coordinate 66,468,375 of OX638313.1, forward strand.
TAACGAGCACATGGAACATATCGAGACTGCTTAAAAAATCACTAATTACTCCTATCCATAAAAGTGGGTCAGAGAAAGACTTAGATATTTACAGACCTATACTTACTAGCACGATTTGCAAAATTATAGAAAAAAATCTGCCAATAGTCTGGGCGAAACTTTATTATTTTTAGGGTCAAAGTTCGGGAGCGGTAAAAGTCGGAGTGTATCATGAGTTGCTTCGAGATTTTCAGATTTCTTATGGAAAATTAATTTTGTTCTTAGTATAAAAATATTTAAAATAGAGATTTTTAGCTGATTAAACATTGAAAAAGTCCGTGTAGACTATTCGAATTTCAGTATATTATGTACACTAAAAGCCCATAGAAGCAAAAACGAATTTGTTGCCTTATCAGAATTAAGAGATATGACCAATTGTTAAAACGTATACAAACCTATTACTTCCACTTGGGGTTTGAATTTCGAAAAAATTGTGAAACAGGTTTTTAGATGATTTCATAAGAAGCAACATGAGACAAGACGGATTTTGAAAAATTTCTGAAAACGTAAGCAAACCCTTCACACCTCTTTGGTTATGGAAATTCGAAAAATCGTGAATTGGTTGGCCGTAATAATCAATTTTATATCTCATCAGAATTAAGGGATGGCAAAAATTGTGAAAACATATACAAACCCTTGGGGGTTGAATATCGAAAAATTGAGAAATGGGTTTGTAGGCGATTATATAAAAAGTCTGTGGAAATGAAAAGCGATCTAATATCTCATCGAACCTAAGAAATATGTCGAAGCTTTGAAAAGCATACAACCCCCTTACACCCATTAGGATTGAATATCTAAAATACTGAAATTGACTTTTTGGCTTTTTTATATAGGAAACCTTAGGAAGTAAAAATGAATTCGATATATCACCAGATATGCAACCTGCTTACACCCACTTGGGGGTTGAATGTTCAAAAATCCTGAAAGGAGTTAATAAATAAATATGAAGACAGTACGAGAAGTAGGAACCAATTCAATTTCTTATCACTTCTAAAAGAAATGACGGAACTCGTGAAAACGTGTTCAACCCATTTATACCCTCCTAGGTGGAAAAAGGAAAAAAGTTAAAAACAAGTTTTAGGCGATTATTACGCAAGCCCATGAATATGAAAAGATATTCAATATCTGATAAGACGTGTGGATATAGTAGAATTCGTGAAAAAGTTTACAACACCCTTTGCACCTCCTTAAAGGTCGAATTTTAAAAAATCCTGAAAACACTTTCTAGGTATTTATATGAAGAATCCATAGAATAAAAATGAATTCAATATTTGGGAAGACCTAATAGATATGACGAAAACAGTGAAAATATATGCATTCCATTTTCACTGATAATTTTTTTTGCCTCCCCCTCCAAACGCCAATGGATATTTGAAATTTTTTTTTATCTAAATTAGTTTTCTAGTTGATTTACATAAACGTACCAAGTTTCAGCTTTGTAGCATAAGCCGTTCTATAGATAGGAAAAACACCCCCCACCCCCGTACCATACTACCCCTATAAAAATTTATATTTTTCCAAGATGCTACTAATATAGCTCTATCTAAATACCAAGTTTCAGCTTTATATCATTATAGGTTGTCGAGATATTAAAATCGGAACTTTTTCCTTTTCACCCTCCCCCACCCTCACCCTTTACACCCAAACTTCCAAAATTTTGTTTTCTACTAGGGGTCTATTAGACCTACTTCTGGTAAAAATTTTAAGCATCTATCTTACACCGTTATTGAGATATGAGACGTGATTTTTTAGAAAAATTCTTATCCCCTCCACTTTCATGCTCCACCGCCCCCTTAAAAAATTTTGCTTTCAGCAAACTTCATTTGTCAACATTTATACAGAAACCGAATTTTATTTATCTAGTGCAATTGGTTCGTAAGATATCGCAATCTAAAGTTTTTTACCCCCCACCCCCGTACGCCACTGCCCCACTCAAATTTTTGTTTCCGATGTATTCTCCTAGTATACCTACAGATATTCATTAATTTTCAATTTTGTGACATTAACCGTTTAGGAGATATGGATCTTAGAAAGTGTCGATCTCACCTTTTTTGCGTTTCGGACGCATTATTTTTCCCCCCACTCCCAAACCCCTTCACCTATATCGGCAATTTTTTTGCAAATGGGTCCACTACTGAAACTCTATATAAGTTCCAAATTTCAGCTTCCTAGCATAAGCGGTTGCTGAGATCTAGAAACTAAAATTTTCCGTCTAAAACACTTCCCCCTCCTCCCCCCTCACACCCCCACTCCTCCAAATTTGGCCACTTCAAGGGGCCTACCCATTCTATTCATAAAAAAAGTTTCAATTTAATAGCTCAAAGGGTTTGGGAGCTACGAGCCTTCAAACGATTTTGCGTACAGCGGTCGACGTACGGCGTACGGCGGACAGACGGACTGAAATTTTTTTTTGCTTTTTTCGTGTCTACTCGTCATGAAACGTGAAAAAAAAAATTTTGAGGGTAGCAAATTTTTTTTTTTAAAAAATCGAAAACAATACTGTATTATTAAAATAATAAAGTAAAATCATTAATACACGGCTAGTAAAATTCATTAAAAGAACCGGTGGTTCTGATCTTAATGGGAGCATATCGGTGTAGGAGTAAAAAAAAAGGTTTTTTTCATATTTTTATTAAAACTGTTAAAACAGCATGAATCTACGAGGTCAGGAAGTGACAAATATAGCTGGGTCATTCCATCAAGAATCGACTACAAGTGTGACCTTACCATCGCCGATTTATATACTCGAAGAATTAGTGCAAACAAAATGAATTCAATTTTTGGTTTCTATCTATGTTTTTTGTTAGTTATAGTATGTTAAAGATTTCGCAAAAATGGTGTCCGAGTCCTCTTTGAAAATTCATATCTCTGTTAATTTTATCATATAATAATAAAATAGGGCATATTTTAAAGGGGAAGGTTATCGCAATATAAAAAATCTGCCAACAGTCTGGGCGCAACTTTATTATTTTATGGGTAGAAGTTCGAAACGTGTTTAATGCTGAGATGCGGTGTAGGTTACTATGCGACTAATACCCTGTACAGACTATGCGTTTTAAACGCATTTAAGTAGGTAAATTTAACATGTTAAAAACGTTGTATTCAGACTAGGCAACTCATTTTATTTTGATACATGATAGCTTGATGTGATTTGTTTTGACAAGTAGATATTCAGCTGTGTTTCATTAGCAAATTTATGGTTTCTAAATTGACGAATATACCATGTGCTCTGGTGGCAAATTTCGGAACCCTATAAGATAGACAGAAACTGACAGTTGCATGTAATTTTCATACAAAATTGAGATTGAGATCGAATAAAAGTGTTTTCCTCCAAAATATCGCTTGAATTTAAAAGAACCTCATAATTAAATAAGAAGGACAAACGTATCATAACATATCAAAAACAGAATTTATTTTTTTCAGAAACCAATTTCAAGCACCAAAATGAAAGAAAAATGTAACGAAAAAATGCTTTATGTTCATTTTAAATTATTTAAAAATTATTTCGTATTTCTTTTTTCCGAAATATTAAACATTTGTGAAGTTATTTCGAAGTTTATACCGCGCGTTCATAAGGAAAAATTGTACATTTTCTGACTTCGTTGTGCGGGTTTGAGTCTAACATTTTCGGAATGTAGAACCGGAAATGAATACCTTACTATCAACCGCACCGATCGTCATCAATTTTCATTATGTCTTTCATAATGAAATTAAGAAAGAATCGAAAACTTTCCGAACTCCAAATCACAATTTTACACACGAACCGCCATATAACAGTCAGCTGACAAAAATTTGTCTATCTTAAAGGGGTTTTTTTTGCCACCAGGTGGAGATTTCCAACTTTACCATTCGTCAATTGTTTGAAACAAATTAGTTTGTATAGCAGTAATGAAAAGGGAATTTATTAGCTAATGCAGTCGTTGCGCAAGCACAAAATTGAGTTTCTGCAGCATTAAATAGTTTCTTCCAAAGTTTACTTCGATTTCCGCGAGGGTCGCAGTACTTGTTTTCGGTTAAACGCGTAGTAGCTACGTGTTTTCGTAAATGCGTCCGGGAAGTGTTTTCAGCGCATTTAACTCGATTTAAACGCGTTAATCTCGTAGTCTGAACGTAGTATTACAACCTAAAAAATAACGTTCCAAATGGCCTCCTATTTATTCCTTGTTGGCAAATTTTTTTATTTATTTAAGTTTTTTTTATCAATAGAAGATTCCATAGAAGTAAAAGCGAATTCGATCACATTAAACCTAAGAGATTTTCGGAATCAGTGAAAACTTGAACAATGGGGGTATTGTTCAAGTTTTCACTGAGTGGGTTTAATAGGGAAAAAAACTTAAATCGTTTTTTCCCCGACTATGTTTAAAGCTTATAGAAGTAAAAGTGAATTCCAAATCTCAATATACCTAAGAAATATATCAGAATTTGTGAATATGTACACAACCACTTGACACCCCCTTAGGGTTTGGATATCGAAAAATTATGAAGAACGTTACTAGGCGCTTATATAAATAGCCCGCAGAAGTAAAATTGCTTTGATAGCTCGACATGTCTAAAAGTTTTAACAAAATTCGTGAAAATGTGATTCACGGACATTTTTTTTACTTAACCTCTGAACGCCAACAAAAATCTGAACTTGTTTTTGCTTTAGTTACTCTAATAGCGGATCTACATATACGTAGGTACTAAGTTTCAACTTTCTAGCATAAGCCGTTTCTGATATACAGGGTGTTTGGTACTCCATGTGCCACCTTGTAAGGGGTTATTCCTTGATATATTTGGAGAAAAAAATTGTTCTATAGGGTGGGTTAATTTTCAATATCAGTGGAGATACAGGGTGGTTAAGAAAAGTGTTTTTGACCGGTACCCTCACTCACTTAAAACGTTATATCTTGAAAACAAATAATCACAAGGCAAAGTGTTATAACTCGTATTTTAGGGAATCGAATTTCCTTTCATTTGACGTAACAGTTTAAATTGTAACTGCACCCAATCTTGAGATATTTACTCAAAATCAGATTTTTGCTACGTCAACCTTAAAAATTCAGTGATCAATGTAGTTTTTCTCAGAAAACCCCATTATAAAAATGTCATTTTAATTTAATTTTTTTATGAACCATATTATTACCTACAAGAGCTGCATACATACGTATGAGTTACGATTAACATTTTGGAAGTAATAGGTAAAAATACATATCGCATAAAAATTAAATATTTCAAAAGTCAGTGCCATAAAGTGGACCTCGTCTGAGAACCTGTTTAATTTGCCGGTAGTACTGAAGTATTTTTATTGCACTTTTATTACTTTTTAAAAGTATGTAGGCAAACAATGAAATGTAATTGAGTTTCAACATAATTGATGCTTTTACCTGTATGTGGTAGGTAATACTGGGTGCGGTACTATGCCTTTTTTAATACGGTGTCTTACAAAATAAAAAGCATATAAAAGCAAATCTACCTTCATATTTTTATCAGTTTTAGTTACGTTGCTAAAAGAAGAAGGTGTCAGTAGAATTAAAAAAATAATTTCAAAATACCTGAGTACTCCAATGAAGAATATGCTGACATTGTGTTAATTTATGGAGAGTGTTGCGAAAATGGACGAGCCGCGCGAAGGATTTACCATCAGAAACATCCTCATCAACGGACTCCTGACAGGGGAGTATTTCAAGACGTTTACAGGAGAATTAGGGAAACTGGCAGCGTTAGAACAAGCAAAGGATGAATGAGTACTGCAAGCAGTTGAAAATGATCCATCAATCAGTATCCGACGCTTATTTTAAAAGTAGAACGCTTCCCTGCCTACCATCGCACACCAGTACAGGAGCTGCTACCCATTGATTTGCCCAAAAGGATGGAGTTTGCAATTGGCTCCTTGAACGACAAATAGATGACGAGAATTTTTTCAGCAACATTCTGTGGCCGGATGAGTCCCAATTTACCAGAGACGCTATCACAAACTTCCACAACCTACAGTGGTGGAAGATAAAATAGGTACATAGCAAATTTTCGGGTTACTTCACAAAATTTAGAAGATAAAACTGTACAAAAATCAATTAACTTGTTTTAAATGATTTCGTAGTTTTAGTTAAAGAAAATGAAATAAAATAAACACAAATTTCTCGGGTATAAACTAACGGGCCTACTACGAAACTCGAGTCGAGTGAGTAACTCGACTCACATTTGAACTCGACGCGAGCAAAAGTTGGTATTATGAAACTCGACACTTGGAAAGTCACTTCATTTCCAGTAGTCGAGTGAATTTGACATTTCTTTCAAGTAAATACTCACTCGATCGGCTCTCATAATACGCAGTTATTTTTACTCACGCTTTTTTTTCGACTTAAAGTCGAGTGATGGTGCATTTACACTCAACGTTTGAGGCGAGCCTCTATCCCCACCAAAAATTCAACCAATCAGATGGCTCGTGGAGTCGCAAGAGTCTAACATTCTTCAACTTTTTCTCCGACGCACGCTTCCATATGTGTACACACATCCAATAACTGTGGCAGCATGCACTTCGCAGCTCATCGTATTTCTGTCGTTTCGCACTTATAGGCAAGTTGTGCCGCAGAGGCATGTTGAGTGTAAATTGCTTTCAACACAGCCGACGAAAACCGGTTTGCAGTGGCCTGATGGGGGTAGAGGCTCGCCTCAGGGGTAAGTCTAAACGCACCATGAAACTCGACAAGTAGGCACTCGTCGAGTTTCATAGTCGCAGAATGTGAGTTTTTTGGTCGAGTCGAGTTTCATAATAGACCCGTAAATATATTTCAAAAATATTAATATGCAGGTGGAAATAAAAATAGGTACATTCAGTTTCATTGGACAAATTTTGCATTTTTTACATCTCTAAAAAAAAAATGTATTAATAAAGTTGTAGTTCTGGTCAGTACTTCGTGATATGTCCTTTATTCTTTAGAACTGCCTCACATCTTCTGGGCATAAAGGTCACCAACTTCTGGCCTGTCTCTATTGGTATGGAGTACCAAGCCTTTTCAACAGCTGTCCATAAATCTTTCTTATTTCTTCGTTTTTCGGTAGCTAGAGCCCTCTTTACTTCAGCCCAAAGATTTTCGATGGGATTTAAGTTCGGTGACTGTGCCGGCCAATCCATTACAGTAACTTTCTTTTCAGTAAACCACTAAATTGTCTTTTTTGCCTTATGTTTGGGGTCGTTGTCCTGTTGAAACCAACACAATAATGGCATCTCTTCTTCCGCATAAGGTAACATTACATTTTCAAGAATTTCAATATAAGTATCTTGCGTCATCTTATCGGTGATTTAAAAGATAGGTCCCACACCGAACCACGAAAAACATCCCCATACCATGTTTCCTCCAACATGCTTCACTGGCTTTTTTGTGTACGCAGGCAATAGTTCCGTATTAACGGGCCGTCTAACACGAGTTTTACAATCAGAGCCGAACAAATTGATTTTTGTTTCATCGCTCCATAATATTTTTCGCCATTTTTTCACTCTTTCAAATTTTTCTCGCTAATAAATGGAGCTTTTCTCGCTGAACGAGAGCATAGATTATTGTCTATTAGTCTTTGCTTAATTGTTCGTGTTGTTACTGACAATCCCAGCTCGTTCAGAATTTCAGTCGATGTTGCGAATGGTTGATTTCTCGCCATGTTGACTATTTTCCTGTCTTCCCTTATCGTTGTTTTTCGCTTTTTTCCTCTATTTTCAATTGTTTTTTGAGCTTTTAAAGCATTGGTAACCATATTGGCAGAACATCCTACAATCTCTGCAATTTTCCTGCAGGTCTGTCCGTCTTCACGAAGTTTTCTAATGAAAACCCTTTGCTCTTCAGTGCAATGTTTTGAGCGTCCCATAAAATCTAAAAAATTGCAAATTTTGCTTAAAAGAAATTCTGTATTTGATTTTTCTAAGCTCCTACCTTTCGTACAACGTTACAATGTAATCAGATGATTGTTTTCGAAGTCAATTTCTTTTTATTTTTAAATAAACAGTGTACCTATTTTATTTTCCACTCTAATACTGACGTGTAATCCGACTTTAGGGAATTCCCCAAAACTAAAATGGCTGAACTTCAGTTCAGTGGTTGATTTTAAAAGATCTTATAGCTATTGTGCTGAGGCTATAGATGGCGTAATAACATTAGCCATTATAACGGAAAAAAGAATTGTTTTAGTTGTATTTAATTGTTGTACGTATTTCATTTTCCACCACTGTACATACGTGGGCTGAGAGCAATCCGCACACAAGAAAAGCGGCATCATTTCAGCACAGATTCAGCGTCAATTTATGGGCAGGTGTGATTGATGACGATTTCCTTGGACCTATTAGGCTTCCGCCTACTCTAAATAGCTCCAATTACTTACATTTTTTAACAAATGATCTACAGGACTTGTTGGATGATATTCCACTGGTACGATTGGCTTCCAGGTTTTACCAACACGATGGTGCTCCAGCTCATTACGGCCGACAAATCACAGATTGGTTAAATTCCAATTATATCAATCGCTGGATCGGTAGAAATTGACCGATACACTGGCCTGCAAGATCTCCTGATCTTACTATTATGGATTTCTTTGTATGGGGACGGATGAAGGACCTTGTCTACGCAACGGCAGTAGTAACATTGGAATATCTAAATACCAGGATCGATGCGGCAGCAGTTGAGGAATACGAATACCAAGAGAACACTCGCCAAACGAGCTTAAGCATGCATTCAAAATGAAGGTGGTCATTTTGAACATTTATTATAATAAAAAAAAAGTTTGAAATAAAACATAAAAACCATTATTAAATTCTTTCATTTCAAGCAAAAAGTGTAGATCCACATGTTCTTCTTTTTGTATAAAAGTGGCACTAACTTTTTATACATTTAATTTTTATGCGATATGCATTTTTAACTATTACTTCCAAAATGTTAATCGTAACTCAAATATATGTATGCAGCTTTTGTAGGTAATAATACGGTTCATAAAAAAATAAAATTGAAATGACATTTTTATAAGGGGGTTTTCTGAGAAAAACTACATTGATCACTAAAATTTTAGGGTTGACGTAGCAAAAATTTGTATTTTCAAGTAAATATCTCAAGATTGGGTGCAGTTACAATTTAGACTGTTACATCAAATGAAAGGTAATTCGATTCCCTAAAAAACAAGTTATAACACTTTGCCGTGTGATTATTCATTTTCAAGATATAACGTTTTAAGTGAGTGAGGGTACCGGTCAAAAACACTTTTCTTAACCACCCTGTATCTCCACTGATATTGAAAATTGACCCACCCTGTAGAGCAATTTTTTATATCAGGGAATAACCCCTTACAAGGTGGCACACGGAGTATCAAACACCCTGTATAATACATATAGTATACGAAACTTTGCCTGCAGGGCGAGTGTTAAAATTTAGATTTTTCTATCTATACATGGCAAAAGGAATAGAGGACGGCACTCCGCAAAAAAAATAACAGGAAAGTGTACACTTTCTGCACTTAGTGCAGACAGTGTAGACAAAAAGAACAACGCTATTAGGTTTGTTCTTTTTGCCAGGTTAAATTAACACTTTAGTGTAGCTTACACTTTCAGTGTAATACACCTTACACTGAAAGTGTAGGGTGTAGATCGCGCAAAAAGAACGGGTTAGTGTAGAAAAATGACAGCTAAAATTCCGAACTTTTATATTTGTTTTATTCTTTCACTTCTATCAATGCAAATTTATTGCCATTCAATATTCTTGCATATATTCATTCAAAACAGTATTTTCATAAATGCACAAAGTCAATTTTATCTGCATAGAGCCATCACTCGCAAAAAGTAGTCGGAGCATAAAAAGTTTGAATATGGCAATCCTGGTGCCATGCGAAATGTCATTCTGAAGTCCTGCTCACATTAAAATGGTATGAAAATTTCAAGTTTTTAAATAGCGATATCTTTTGATTTCAGGTCAAGCGGGGAATATAACCGATTGGAATTAGTTTAAATGGACATGAACTATTAATAAAAAATGTTAATTTTCATTTTCAAGCGGGTGGTTATCTGTGAGAGTTTTACCCTAGTTAATACAATTTTAAAAAAATTATCCCGTGACAATTTGAGTTAAATTTGCTCTTCATTCTCCCAAAGCAAACACAATCTTAGATTAATTGATACTGCTTTTAACCACAAATCTAAAAAAAATTGTTACGTGTATGAATAGTTGAGACGAGCTTCAATACGAAATTGTCCAGAATTTCGTCGAATGATGCCGTGTACCTTCACTGCACATCCGATTTTAAAATGAAATAACTCAGCCGGCTACGCTCTACAAATTCGACAAATTATTGTCTAGAAATGAATTGAACATTTCCCGCCATGATGTTGCCGTCCACCATCGTACGTACACGTACCGCTATCGCTTACATTCGACGATTCTATTCAGCAATTTTAAAAATAAATAAGAATTAGATGACCCCACCCACACATCCACAATTCGCACATCTGCACGCAAGTTCTGTGTGCTGATGTCGCGACTCGCACACACCTTCGATTCTCTTTTATCAAAATGCCACTTCAATTTACACCACACTTAACACCGCCCGCCCAACAAAAACACAAAATGAAAAGTTCCTAACCCAACAAAACATACCTCGGACCATTTTTGTTGACAACTTTTCGATTTCCAGGCGCTTAAAACGATTTGACGACAATTCTGCAGTACGAGGATAATCTTCAATGTTTCGCTAACAGCTGTTCATCAACGCGATTACCGCTTATTGTCAGGCATTTGCACTTTTTTCTTAGCAAGCAAAATTTTCAGCCCAGTCTGCTCCGCACGAAACTCTACGCAACGATTCAACCCGACACTAATCCAACGGCAACTTCACAAACCAACACCTCCAAAGGCAGGGTCGCTGTGCGCGCACATACACTTCTTCAACTGATTCGCGTCTCTACTACGTAACTACATGCGATTTCTTTATTTCTTTTCTGCTGACTGCTGTAACAATTCAACCACCGAACATTAAATTTTCCTTCGCGCTTTTTTTTGTTCTAACCATGCAATTGCTAAAACTTAAAATTTACGCTGCATATTTTAATGATGCGATCTTTTCGATGGCTTTATGCTGTCCGGTTCACGTAGAGCAAACTTATCTGCTCACTAAGGCACAAACGTCAAATCGATCAAATAACCCACGGTTCATTGAATACTGGAGGGCACACAAGAAACGAAATGAACACGCGTGTGTTAACGAGATTTGAGAGTAGCGGACCGCGTAAAGCTTACGAATAAAATCACCAAAGTTATCTTTCCTTGCGGTCGGCAATCGGTCAAATTTCGTCGACACGAGCCCGTCCTGCGTGCGCGATGGAGTAAAAAACATTCGGCAACTATGGACACGGACGAAAATCGGAAAAACTGACGCGAGCTGTAGCGACTGCGCGTCAGTTGCGGTGTTTTCTGGTGTGTGTGCGGAAAAACATTTTGTACTGAATTGGCAATTGCGGCCTGCGCGCGGCTAATGTAAATGGGAATGCCATAGTAGTTATCAGCAAAAACTTGTTCAAAATGTGTTTTGAACAGAGCCCTCTGAACTAAAGCCGCGCAGTTGAATTGAACATAAAAAAACAGAGTCATAACAAACATGACAGCCCCATACAAATCGCATCAATTTTGTATGGCGGGTGCATGACTTGGATGATAAAAACCAAGTTTTCTATTAAAGTGCAAGCTTTTGTTAGGCAAAGCAAAGTTAAATAGTTTATAAACATATTTAAAAATGAGAATTAGACAAGTTTTCTCATCTGGAATTCAGTTTTCATAGAAAAAATTAGGTCGAAAAAAATATCGCAATTTTCAATTCAATTTTTCAATGTCGGCATTCTGCCATTTAAAAAATGTGCAGTTAAATTGCTTATTTTTTGAAACATAATTTTTGTTATATGAAACACATTGCATATTGCTATGATTCTGAACATTTGTTATTCAGTATTGACTCTAGAGGGTTCGTCAATTCCAAAGTTTTGTATTAAAACACCGCGCTTTGGGATAATAAAATATTGTTACGAAATCGTTCCAAAAAAGATTCTCCAATGAACTGGTATATTTTCTCGTTTTGATCCGTGACGTCACACATCACATAAAAAACGAGGCATTTCTCACGACGAACTGTCATATGTGCGCGGCCTGAGTTTAAGTCGGCCATGGGTTTGAAAAACTTTTTTTAAAACTTCAATATGTGCTTTTTACGAGTTCTGTTCTAGTTCTTAGGTCTGATAATATATCGATGGTTTCTACTTCTAATTAGGCTTGTGTAGTTCGCGAACGGGCTAGTTCGGAAGAGCGTTCACAGAACTGAAATGAACGAACTAGTTCGCAGTGAGCCCCGCTCCTAGTTCGTTTGTATTCATTCATTGCCGTTTGCAAAGCCCCCCATAGACACGCGAGCATGTTGACACAAACATAGGTTTGCGCAAACATTAGCTGTAGCGCATACACGGTCGAGCATGTTGGCGAGCCTCATTTGCTTATTGGATTCCACCACTGAAACAACTTGTGCTTGTGCCGTTATATTTATACTTGCAATGCAAAGGAAAGAAAAAAGGAAACGAAAATAATGAGCGAACCGGTGGTATCTCCAGAGACAGGAGTTTTCGAACGAGAGAACTTGTACAAAATTTCGAATTCGTAGCTAAAAGATTACTTGAGTTATAGTGGGTTCCGTAAATTAAGTGAAGACATTTTAACAGGATATTTGTATGGCAGCTACACGAAGGACTAACAGGATTTTCTTCGTAATCATATATTTAGCTCCAGCTGTTGGAAAAATAACACATACAAAATTTCAAAGTCGTAGCTTAAACCCTTCTGAAGTTATGGACCAATATTCTTGAACACGTGTTTTAAGGACATTTTGTATGGCAGCTACTCGAAGGAGTAGGACGATTTTGCCCGTTAACGAACTTAGTCTTACAAATTCAACCAAACATCCAGATTCAAAATTTCAAGATCCTAGGTGAAGGCGTTCTTGAGTTATCGTGTTCACGGACAGACGGACGGACGTCAGGCGGATTTGAGGTTTTTGGCCACAAATAAACAAAACATAATATATAACTTTTTTTCGTCCGAGGCTTGGTTCTATGCGTTACAAACTTTTGGGCTGGATTAAACTTATAATACTCTATATGATTTCATCTAGAGTATAAAAACAGAGTCATAACAAACATGACAGCTCCATACAAATCGCAACAATTTTGTATGGCGAGTGCATGACTTGGATGATAAAAACTAAGTTTTCTATTAAAGTGCAAGCTTTTGTTAGGCAAAGCAAAGTTAAATAGTTTATAAACATATTTAAAAATTAGAATTAGTCAAGTTTTCTCATCTGGAATTGAGTTTTCATAGAAAAAATTAGGTTTCAATGTCGGCATTCTGCCATTTAAAAAATGTGCAGTTAAATTGCTTATTTTTTGAAAGATAATTTTTGTTATATGAAACACGTTGCATATTGCAATGATTCTGAACATTTGGTATTCAGTATCGACTCTAGAGGGTTCGTCAATTCCAAAGTTTTGTATTAAAACATCGCGCTTTGGGATAATAAAATATTGTTACGAATTCGTTCCAAAAAAGATTCTCCAATGAACTGGTATATTTTCTCGTTTTGATCCGTGACGTCACACATCACATAAAAAAAGAGGCATTTCTCACGACGAACTGTCATATGTGCGCGGCCTGAGTTTAAGTCGGCGGTGGTTGTGAAGAAAGTGGCACCAATAATTAAAAAGGAAGACAGAATAATGCTTGAAGCAATTACGCTACGTCAAAGATTGTTAGTCACCTGACTTTTCTTGGCAACTGAACAAACTTTTGAAGATCTGAAGTTTCTAACGGTGATAGCTCCATAAACTATAGGCCAAATAGTAATGGGGACATTTCATGCAATTTCGAAAGTACTTGAAAATAAAATCAAGGTGTGTATAATAAAATATAGCCTCGAGAACGACTATACTTCGACTTTCAACGACAGCAATTCACCTACTGGACACTGAAGTTTGCGCAACATCTACACACACGTGAGAACATACGGCCAACACCAGCATGTTGGCGCTCAAAAATCAAAATATTTTGATTTTTGGGCGAGCATGTTTGCGCAAACGGCCAACAATGCCATACACGAGCGAAATGGCTTGCGCAAACCTATGTTTGCACAAACATGCTAGCATGTCTATTGGGGGCTTTAGCGCCAACATGCTGCTGTTGGCCGTATGTTTTCACGTGTATGGTGATGTTTGCGCAAACTTCAGTGTTCAGTTGTTGAATTGCAGCCGGTGAAGGTAGTAGTACAGTCGTTATCGAGGCTTTACTAATGAATTAAGGATATAATATAGTATTATCCTACATTTCGCGACAGTGAACTCACCAAGTGCACAAGTGTTTTCGAAGTGATCTACTACAGTTCTCAGTGCTCTTTCATTGCAAATTGTTCCGTACTATTTAACTATTTCAAGTGATTAAAACACGCGAATAATACAAACGCAACAATCAAAAAAGCGGAGCCGGGAGGCTTCCCCGGTCGAAATGTTTCTTCGGGACAAAATAAAATTTCCGAGATCGGATCTCGCCATTACGAGTAGTGCAAACCGCTTCCATCCTCTAGCCATGCTAGGAAACACCACTGAAAGTGAAATGCAGTCTAACGCCGAACAAACTTCAACGCCTAAACAGGCAAAAAAGGTACGAATTCCTCCAATAACCTTTCCTAAACTGCAACGTGAAACGATAGACGCAACCATGGCAGAGCTAAAAATCGAAAACTTTAATATTAAGCTGATGTCAATTGGTTTAAGACTCTTCTTGGACTCGTCAGAGGATTTCGAAAAACTACATGATCACCTCGTTGCAAAAAAAAGTAAACTTTTTTACACATCCCCGGTCGGATAAGAGACCCGTTAAAATTGTTCTCTCTGGATTGCATGAAATGCGCTCTGAAAAATTGGCTAAATACTTGAAAGATGTTCACGAACTCAACTGCATTGATGTTAAACAGTTCAACTTTAATGAGAAATCTAACAGTTCAGCGAGCTATTTACTAAGCTTTGTGCGAGGTACCAAGTTAAATGACCTCCGTTCCATTAAAACCATAATGCATACTATCGTCAGCTGGAACTTCTATTCTCGCAGTAAAACAGGTCCTACACAATGCCGAAACTGCCAGCTCTACGGCCATGGCTCCGCTCATTGCCACCTTCCTCCAAAATGCATGATTTGCAGCATGGCTCATGTCCACTCTGAATGCCCACTAAAAGAAGATCAACTAGATATGATAAAATGTGCAAATTGCGGTCTCGCACATTTTTCTAACGACAGACATTGCAGGAATCGACTGCAATATATAATGATAAAAGAGAAAGCTTCGACACGCAATAACCATCAGGGTAATGCGCGACGTCCGGCATTTAACACAACTGCAAACCGTGATAAGAACTTTCCGTCGCTGCCAAGATTATCAAATACATCAGCAAGTATCCAGGTACAAAAACCTTTGTTTAGCAATATCGCTAGAAACGCACCTACCACATCCTACGCTGCAAACACCAGCGCCGGCTGCAATCCCAGTCTATTTTCACCAGAAGAGTTGATTGAAATTTCAGCAGAGTTAATTAAAAAACTTTCGGAATGCAAGACCAAGCAGGAACAATACAGCGCATTAGTTCAATTAGCCGTCAAATTTTTACAATAGATAATTTAAACTGTATTAAAGCTCTTCTTTGGAATGCCCAAAGTATTAGAAACAAAAGTATTGAAACCTTTGATTTTGTTATTTCTCATAATATCGATTTATTTCTTATTACTGAAACGTGGTTAAATGTAACAGATAAATTGCATAATTCAAAATATTGTATTTACAGAAACGACAGGAAAGATGCAACTGGCGGCGGTGTCGCTATTTGTGTCAATAAAATTATAAAACACAAACTTCTACCACCTCTTAATACTAAAATAATAGAGACGATTGCTATTCAAATCACTGATATAAACACCACCATCATTGTTTCTTACTTTCCTGGCACCAAGCTCAATTCCAATAAGCTAAAACTTTTTAAAAATGATCTCGAAACACTGATCAGTTTACAACATAAATACATTTTATGCGGAGACCTGAACGCTAGGCATAGGCTGTGGAATTGTGCCAAAGCTAATCAAGCAGGCAAAATCCTATTTGACCTGATTTGCAATAAACACCTTTTTATTCACACTCCCTCGGAACCCACATTCCATCCAACAAATGGTAGAGACTCAACTCTAGATCTTGTCATTAGCAACGGCATGGTGAACACCTCTCAGCCTATTACCCTATGTGACTTATCTTCTCCCCACCTTCCAGTGACCTTTTCAATCGATGAGGCTACCGAAGTCTTAAATTCGCAGTCAGAGACATTGTGTTTCAATGACACTAACTGGTCAAAATTCCAATCGCTATTAAATAAATCAGTATTAACAACCCATTTGAACCTAGCTGACATTGCTCAGATTGAACATATAGATGATCTTATTCTTAACTTTAACACTAAAATATGGGATGCGATAGAATCTACCACGCCGAAAAAGGTATTTAACAGGCTTTGGAATCCAGAAATTGACAATGAGACGAAGATAATTATTCAAGAAAGGAACACGCTTAGACGACAGTGGCAAAGAACCAGAGATACTTCTACTAAATCCAAAGTTAACTATCTTACCAAGGTTATACGTGAGAGATTAGCTATGCTACGCAATACTAAATGGAATTTAATGTTGACTACCCTTGAAAAAGGTTCACAAAAGATTTGGAAACTAAACAAGCTTTTTAAACAACGTAGAGTGTTCCAAATTCCTTCTCTTCTTGACAACAATAAAAAACTTGTACTTAGTGACGAACGGAAAGCTGAATTGATTGCTAACCATTTCCATGCCGCACATTTCATTTCAGCCAACATGGGCAATACTATTGTTAATGGCGTCGTTCGGAAATCAATCCAAAACATCCCGCCAATTACTGAGCTACCTTCGAATGCTCTGTGCAAACCTAGGGAAATAACAAATATAATTAAAAGACTGAAAAATAACAAAGCTCCTGGTAACGATAAACTACCTAACATAATTCTCAAAAAGCTGCCTAGGAAGTCAATAATTCTATTAAATTTCATCTTCAATGCTTGCTTGAAATTAAATTACTTTCCTTCTGTGTGGAAAAAAGCCGTTATTATACCTATTCTTAAACCGGGCAAAGACCCGACTTGCCCAAATAGCTACCGCCCAATAAGTTTACTTCCTACCATGAGCAAAGTTTTCGAAAAAGTAGTCCTGAGCCGCGTGCACAGCTTTCTAGAAGACTCAAAGGTTATCCCGGACTTTCAATTTGGTTTTAGGCGGCAGCACTCGACTAATCATCAACTATATAGAGTTACCAAATATATAAAAGAAGGAATTCATGAGAAGAAATCGGTTGGCTTGATAACTCTGGACATCGAAAAAGCTTTCGATTCTGTTTGGCACGAAGGGCTTATTCATAAATTACTAAATTTTTCCTTCCCAATGTACCTTGTGAAACTTATCCACTCTTTCTTGTCGAATCGAAGTTTTTCGGTTAAAATAAAATCAAGCATGTCCAGTTTCCACGATATTCCTGCGGGCGTCCCACAAGGCTCAAGTTTAAGCCCCACTCTATATAATGTCTTTACTGCAGATGTGCCTAAAAATTCAAACTGCGAACTAGCCGTGTTTGCGGATGATACCTGTCTCTACACAAGAGGCGACAACCCAAACACAATAATCTTAGTGCTTGAATCCTTCTTGGAACGGTTGTATCAATTCTACCACAGATGGAAAATTAAAATAAATACAACCAAAACTAAAGCAATATTCTTCACGAGAAAAAGGAAACGAACCTATTTGCCAGACCGCGAAATAAATTTTATCGGGCAACCCATCCCTTGGTCTTCTAATTTAATGTATCTGGGCCTTACGCTGGACAATAAACTCACATTTGCTAGCCACATCGAAAATATATGCTTCAAGGTCTCAGGATGCATTCATGCGCTGTACCCTCTTATAAACAGGAAATCCTTTCTTTCTGCGGAAAATAAAGTCTTAATTTTTAAAGTAGTAATTCAACCTATCATTTCCTACGGTGCTCCCATCTGGAGTCAATGCGCTAGCGTTCATAAGAAAAAACTGCAGGTCTGCCAAAATAAGTGCCTTAAAATAGCAATGAATAAACCTTTCTATTATTCAACTAGAATACTACACGTGATGCTGGTGTTTATACCATTCAGGAACTGGCCGAATCCAAACTCTCCTCATTTTTGCTACGGTCCCAGATGGTAGACAACCCGCTTATTGCATCTTTTCGATAACACATTTATTTTATATATATTTAACCTATAGTAAGTAACTACTGAAATTAGCTATTATTTTCATTTTATTTCATATTAGATTGTAAGTTAGTATGTAAGTTAGTTTGTAAGTTAGGTAGGATTTAACGAGCAAGGTTTTTTTATAATTTTTCCTTGAACATGAATTAAAATAATAAACAAAGAACTAATCTTAGCAAAAAACCAAATTGTAACTACAGATACAAAGATGTAATATCTGATCACTGAAACTGTTAATTGTACGTACTATTTTTTTAAAAAACTGAAATAAATTTATGTTATGTTATGTTAGTATTATCCTATTCAATGAATATTTATTACTTTTTTCTTCTTATGCCTACCATTTTCAAATTTGTAATGTAAAGAACATATGTAGGTATAACTTAATTGTCGGGGCTTGTCCGAAACAGCAACTCATCCCCGCACAGAAGATGTGCCTTGTTTCTTCTACAATCTACAGCCTTCCGATAAAGAGCTTTATACAAGATCGGGTTAAGAATGGAATTTTTTCATGGTAAGCTACCATAGAAGCAAATTTGATTAAATGTTGGTTGTTTTCCGGCGTCAGTAGGGTTTCTGGTGTGAAACCCCAACACGAAATCCTCGACTGCTGATTAATCGCTGTCCTTGAGGACATGACAGTTGGAAAACACTTCACTGGAATACGCCAGTCTTTATAAGATTGTGTTGGACTAGGTCTGTTTCGTCCTCGGAGGGCATAGACTCGTCAGAGGGTGTATCATGCCTACTATCCGAAACACCCTTACAGCTGGTGGAATTGCTGGGTTAGATTTTATATTTCAAACTATTTTTTGAACTAAAAGAGGATAGTTTTATTTCACTGTAGTTTTTATTTCACTGTAGTTTTTATTTGTAAGTTGGCGAAGATCTCTCTTACATATTGGTTAGTTTCCTCTTTATAGGGTATGAAAATCGTGTTATGAAAATAAAATGCATTTAAGTAAAAACTGAATATGGATAATAAAAAGGATTAGGTTAATAAAAAGAAGGGACACAAAAACCCTAAAAGGAGGGACATAAAAGGATTTTTGTCGCCCATAATTTTCGTTTCCTCTGTTCTTTTTTTGCTCTACTAGTATAACTAGAATGGCATAGGGACACGTTGTTTCCATGGTGGAAACCAATAAGCAAGTGAGGCTGGCCAACATGCTCGCTGGTGTATGCGCTACAGCTAGTGTTTGCACAAACTTACGTTTGCGCCAACATGCTCGCGTGTCTATGGAGGGCTTAAGATATCGATGGTGTTTCTACTTCCAATTAGGCTTGTGTAGTTCGCGAACGAACTAGTTCGGAAGAGCGTTCTTCTAATGGCTTTTTAAAAATCGCCTACATACTAATTTCTGAACTTCATGATATTCATGCATACATTAGGTTTGTTCTTTTTGGTTGCACTCAGTGTACACTACACTTTAAGTGTATTGCAATTAGGGAAAGATTACACCAATTTTGAACAGCTAAAAAGAACGCGTTAAGGCCGTGACACATTAAAAGCAGAAAGCAGCGGCAGAAACATGACAGATAAAATTTCGAACTTTTTTATTTGCTTTTTATTTGTCATAAATATATGATGAAATTCTAGATGTCTTAGATTGCTCTCAGCCCACGTATGTAGGTTGTGGAAGTTTGTGATACCGTCTCTGGTAAATTGGGACTCACCGTCTAAAGAATGTTGTTCATAGAATTCTCGTCATCTATTTGTCGTTCAAGGAGCCAATTGCAAAACACAGCGATTATTGGCGCAAGATTTGCATTTACTCTGCTAATGCTGCCAGTTTCCTGAATCCTTCCGTAAACGTCTTGAAATACTTTCCTGTCAGGTGTCCGTCGATGAGGATATCTCTAATGATACAGCGATCGCGCGGCACGTGTATTTTCCTGCCATTCTCCATAGATGAACATAATGTCTCCATATTCTTCATTGGAGTACTCAGGCATTTTTAAATTATTTTCTAAATTCTACTAATACCTTCTACTTTTAGCAATGTAACTGAAACTGATAAAAATATGAAAGTAATTTAGCTTTTCTAGGCTTTTTATTTTACCTAACACATCCAGGTAAGTGCTTCAATCATATTGAAACTCATTTACATTTAATTTATTTTCTCGATACTTAAAATATAAATAAATGGGCAATAAAAATTCTTAAGTATAACCAACAATTTAAACAGGTTTTTTGAACGAGGGCCACTACATGACATATTTAATTTTTAAGCGATATGTATTTTCGTACAGTAAAGTAAAACGTAACTCATTCATATGTATGCAGCTTTTGTAGGTAATAATATGGTACATAAAAAAATAAAATTAAACTGACATTTTTATAATGGGGTTTTCTGAGAAAAACTACATTGATCACGGAATTTTGGGGTTGAAGTAGCAAAAATTTGTGTTTTGAAGTAAATATCTCAAGATCGGGTGCAGTTATAATTTGAGCTGTTACATCAAATTATTTTAAAGGTAATTCGATTCCCTAAAAAACAAGTCATAACACTTTGAATTCTGATTATTAATTTTCAAGATATAACGTTTTAAGTGATGGGGTACAGGTCCGAAACACTTTTCTTGACCACCCTGTATCTCAACTGATATTGAAAATTTACCCACCTTGTACAACAATTTTTGTCTATATCAAGGAATAACCCCTTACAAGGTTGTCCACGGAGTACCGGACACCCTGTATTGTGGTTACAAGGGGATGTCATAGTTTAATTTTCCGGAAGATCAATTTATTGTTTACTAAGGTGTCGGGTTAAAATCCGTGTTCTAAAATCCCGTTATCACAAAATCTCGTTTTCTTACTAAAATTAAAAATTCCTGTTTTTTACTCAACTAAAGCCGCGCAGCACATCTTAAGGAATAGGTTGTGTATTTTGGTCGTTGATATATGATCCAAATTTCATTCATTATTCGGTCGAAATACGTAAGAAATCATACAGATTTTGACACTTGAGGTGTCATTCGAGTGATCGGGTCAAAATCCCGTGTTCTAAAATCAAGTCCTAAAAAAACCGTTTCCCAAGATTCCATTTTGAAAATATTTTTTTTTTTTTTCAAAATTGTATATCCCTGTTTTTTATCTGACTAAAGAGGCGCTGCGCAGCTATGAAGATGTGTTTATTGTTTAAGTACCTAGTAGATGTTTCACCAAAACTTTATTTATTCATTCGTAGTTTGTACGCGACTTGACAGATTTTAACACTTGGGGTGTCATTCTAATCGCCTCAGCTGTGTGTGTGATTAAAAAACATATTTGTGAAAAATTCAAAATAGTGGTGAAAAAGAAAAGAAACACTTAATGTATAAAATTAATGTTTATTGATTCCGGCGCTCGGGCTCGGACTTTTAGATTATCCATAAAAACGGGATTTTGGCAACATGATTTTGGGAAACGGGAAAATTGATCAACCTAGCCGTATAGATGCGCTGCGCTAACTTAGTTTCGTAAGTCGGTATTTTATAAAATGGGTTTTTGACCCGATCTTGTTCCACTTCATTATGACTTCACTCCGAAATTGTACAATCAGAGTTGATATTTCTGTTAAATCGGGCCTCGAATCATTACTCTCAACACAAAAAATAATATCAGAACAAATAAGTAATTTGCAGGATTGAAAAACTGATTACACAGTTGTCGGGCATTTGTACCAAAGTCAAAATGGTAGACGTATAAAAAAATCTGCCAACAGTCTGGGCGCAACTTTATTATTTTTTGGGTAAAAGTCCGGAACGCGTTTAATGCTAAAATGGACTGTAGTTTATTATGCGTTTGACAACCTAATAAAAAACGTTCCAAATAGCCTTCTAGTTATTCTTTATGTTAGTTATCAGGCGCATAGTAACCTACACCGCATCTCAGCATTAAACGTGATCCGGACTGCTACCCCAAAAAATAATAAAATTGCGGTCAGACTGTTGACAGATTTTATTTATTTATTAACGTATTTTTTTAAATTTTTAATTTTTTAAATTTTTTTCAAAATGGCTATCTCCCACTTTCGTTTTCCACCTCCCTGTACTGTAACTGTAGTTAGTGATAAAGAAGAATAAGGAGTGCAGCGAACTACTCTTTTTTAAGGAAGGATCAAACTCCTCGAAGCTCAAAGTGAAACACAACATCTTCCGTTCTAGATCTCATATCTGGAACTTTAGGTAAATTTTGCTTTTCAAGAACTTTTTCATGGAGGCTGCAGGAAGGAATCACTCGATTTCTAACATATTTATCACTTTAACTGGAGCCATTTAAAAATTAATGTGTTCAAAATTTTAAATTTCGAAGCGTTCAAAAGTTATCATCACTCGTGGATACGCGTTTTAAAGACTCTTATGGAAGCTACTCGAAGAAGTAAGGGGATTTCGCCCAACAGCAAAAATTATCCTACTTTCAGCTCAAAATTAATTTCTATAAAATTTAGACTTCCAAGCTCAACAATTTCTCGAGTTATAGTGGGTTTCGAAACTTGAATGCACTTATTTTTCCAGAATCATTGTTTGACCGCTACGGAAAGGACTCAAACGATTTCCTTTGTACCAATTTCTCTATATGCTATCATTGAAATATAAAATTTAGAAAAAATTTCTAGCTTGTAGCATTCTGAAGTTATAGGCCATTATTTTTGAACACGTGTTTTAAGGATTTTTTGTATGTTAGCTATCCGAAAAAGTAAAGGGATTTCGTTAACTAATAAACTTGAACTTAATTTTCACTTAAAACCTATTTATGGAAAATTTCGACTTCATGGCTAAATGACACCGAACGAATTTTCCGATACGACTTTTCCGTTTTCGGCTTATTGAGAAATCTTTAGTTATTGAAAAATTAGTTATAATCGCTAATTACAACATTATATATATACCATAAAAGAAAATCTCCAGGGATTTGAAGTTTTAATTGATAATAATTAATTGTTTACATGTCTACATAGTATACATGTCTACATAGTCGTCAATTTTCAGCTTTCCATCCTCTACGGTTTTCGACAAATAAAAATCAGAGTTTTTCCTTTCCATCCCTCCCACCATCCCCTACACCCACACCCTCACAAATTTTTTCTCCGCTAGAGATCTCCTGGACCTAACTCCTGTAAAAAATCTGCCAACAGTCTGGGCGCAACTTTATTATTTTATGGGTAGAAGTCCGAAACGTGTTAAGTGATGAGATGCGGTGTAGGTTACTATGCGACTGACAACCTAAAAAATAACGTTCCAAATAGCCTACTGGTTATTTCTTAGGTTGTCAGTCGCATGGTAACCTACACCGCATCTCATCACTAAACACGATTCGGACTTCTACCCATAAAATAATAAAGTTGCGCCCAGACCGTTGGCAGACTTTTTTTATTTACTTACGTATTTTTTTTATCAATAGAATAATTCATAGTAGTAAAAGCGAATTCGATCACATTAAACCTACGAGATTTTCGGCATCAGTAAAAACTTGAACAATACCCCCAGAGGGTTTAATTGAGAAAAATACTTAGATCGATTTTTCCCCGACTACGTTTAAAGCTTATAGAAGTAAAAGTGAATTCCAAATCTCAATATACCTTAGAAATATATCAGAATTCGTGAATATGTACACAACCACTTTACACCCCCTTAGGGGTTGGATATCGAAAAATTTTGAAGATCGTTACTAGGCTCTTATATAAATAGCCCGTAGAAGTAAAATTGCTTTGATAGCTCGACATGTCTAAAAGTGTTAACGAAGTTTATGAAAATGTGGATTCACGGACATTTTTTTTACTCAACCTCTGAACGCCAATAAAAATCTGAACTTTTTTTTTACTTTAATTACTCTAATAGTACATCTACATATACGTACTAAGTTTCAACTTTCTAGCATAAGCCGTTTCTGAGATATAAAAAACCACCCCTCTCCTCCGTACCTTAATACCCCTATCAAAAATTTTATTTTTCTAGGATGTCTCAATAGTGGCTCTAAATAATCCTAAATTGTTAGCTTTCTATTCATTATGGTTTTCGAGAAATAAAAATCAGAATGTTTTCCTTTCTACCCCTTTTACCATCACCCCCAACACCCACACCACCAAAATTGTTTTCCCTACTGGAAGTTTACCGACCCCAACTCCTGTAAAATTTTCAAGATAATATCTGATACAGTTTCTGAGATATAAAAATTACATTTTTTGAAAAATTGCTGTCCCCCCACTTTCGTGCTCCACCTCCCCCCTCAAAAAATTTCGTTTCGGTAGACTCCTCTTGTGATCCCATATACAGAAACTAAATTTTATCTTCCTGGTGTAATTGGTTCGGGAGATATTGTAATCCAAAGTTTTTTAATTTAATATCTCAACGGGTTTGGGAGCTACGCGCCTTCAAACGATTTTGCGTACGGCGTCTACGGCGTACAGACGGACATTTTTTTTTTTTGCTTTTTTGGGGTTTACTAGTCCTAAAACGTGAAAATACAAAATTTCAGGGTAGCAAATTTTTTTGAAATTTCAGGTCGATCACAATACTTTATTATTAAAAAATAATAAAGTAAAATTGTAAGGTCATATATGGTACGGTTCATGAGATATAAAAATTAAATTTTTTGAAAAATGGCTCTCCCTCCACTTCCGCGCTCCACATCCCCCCTCAAAAATTTTACTTTCAGTAAACTCGACTTGTAATCCTATCTTCAGAAACCAAATTTTATCTTCCTGGTATAATTGGTTCGGAAGATATTGTAATCGAAAGTTTTATACCCTCACACTCCCCTCCTTCAAAATTTTAGTCCTTGTCTAGGCTCCCAGTATCCCATAAAACAACCACAAAGTTTCAACCTTCTGACATCAACCGTTCAGGAGATATGCATTTTAGAATGTTCCAATTTCAGCTTTCAAGCAATTCGGACGCGTTTTCCTTCCCCCACTCCAACACCCTTCAACCAATCAATCAGTCAAAGGAACAGACTTATTATTTTCAACAAACACGAAACGAAAAACAAACAGTTTCCTCAATTCACATATGCGAATTTCAATTTGAATACCTAGGAAGGTCACGAAAATATTCGCCAACAGCCTTGCCTCATGAAACCGACAAATTTCCCTGTTTCGAAAATGAAGGGAAATATGCGGAATTTTCCAAATTCACATTTCGCCAGAATCGCAGTTGGTCATGGGATATGATGCCAACGGAATTAAATATATGCAACGTTGGTAATAAACCATCCTTTGTTACAGCGAATAGGACGAAGGTTCTGGATGTAACATTCGTTAAATAATCGAGCAAACTCAAGATAGAAAACTGGAGATTCTCTACACTCAAAGAAAAATTACTGTAATTTAAGCAAATCTACACATCAGGTCGCGAGAATCCAACGCTTCATTGCAAGCTCTAAATGGTTCGACGAGTAGGACCGGATTCGATGATCCTGTGGTAACACAACGGACCTTTTAGGTCTAAGTGTGTCCGTGTTCTCACGGGCAGCCACGCGTACCTACCTACCTACACATCAACCCAACAATTTTTACTGTCAATTTTGGTCCAACGGTCAAGAAAATTGTTTCAACAGTAGTCATACAGTTGCTTTTAGATTACTGGTTTTTACTGTTATGATAACAGTAATATTACCACAAGTAATAGTGCAAACAAAATGCGCAACAGTTTTATATATTGAGCGTAACAGTTTAAACTATTGTTGCAACAGTGGAAGTTAACTATTCTCACAGTTTAATTGGCAGTTTGAACTATCAATAAAACTATATACATTATGAAGTTTTAACAGTTTTTGCAGTAATCACAACATTAAAATCAGTTGTTCTTTACAGTACAACCTATCATTGCAACAGTGTAAATATTCAATTATAAGGAATGTTGATCTTCATTGGACTCTTCTTCAAGGATTTAGGATGGAGGATGGAGGATGGAGGATGGAGGATGGAGGATGAAGGATGGAGGATGGAGGATGGAGGATGGAGGATGGAGGATGGAGGATGGAGGATGGAGGATGGAGGATGGAGGATGGAGGATGGAGGATGGAGGATGGAGGATGGAGGATGGAGGATGGAGGATGGAGGATGGAGGATGGAGGATGGAGGATGGAGGATGGAGGATGGAGGATGGAGGATGGAGGATGGAGGATGGAGGATGGAGGATGGAGGATGGAGGATGGAGGATGGAGGATGGAGGATGGAGGATGGAGGATGGAGGATGGAGGATGGAGGATGGAGGATGGAGGATGGAGGATGGAGGATGGAGGATGGAGGATGGAGGATGGAGGATGGAGGATGGAGGATGGAGGATGGAGGATGGAGGATAGAGGATGGAGGATGGAGGATGGAGGATGGAGGATGGAGGATGGAGGATGGAGGATGGAGGATGGAGGATGGAGGATGGAGGATGGAGGATGGAGGATGGAGGATGGAGGATGGAGGATGGAGGATGGAGGATGGAGGATGGAGGATGGAGGATGGAGGATGGAGGATGGAGGATGGAGGATGGAGGATGGAGGATGGAGGATGGAGGATGGAGGATGGAGGATGGAGGATGGAGGATGGAGGATGGAGGATGGAGGATGGAGGATGGAGGATGGAGGATTTAGGATGGAGGATGAATGATGGAGAATGAGGATTAAGGATGGAGGGTAGAGGATAGAGGACAGACGATGGAGGATGGAGGATAGAGTATAGAAGATAGAGGAAAGAGGATGGAGGTTAGAGGATAGAGGATAGAAGATAGAGGATAGAGGATAGAGGTTAGAGGATAGAGGATAGAGGATGCAGCATGGAGCATGGAAAATGGAAGAAGGAGGATGTACGAAGGAGGATGCAGAATGAAGAATATTAGATAGCCCATGGAATATGGGGAAACGGGATTGGAGATGGAGGGTAACTAATAATTTTGACGGAGGAGCGTGTCGGTCATGCGTAACGGAGTGTGAAACTTAGCAGAAAGACAAAACTTACTAGTTGTATATAGTAGGACAAGAAAAGTTCACTGTATATACAAATTTTCACGGTGCGGTGAATCATGAGAGTAGGAGGGAGAATAAAAATGTACTATAAAAAACAAAATTGCGTCTCATGTCTCAAAAACAGCAAGGACAAACATTTGTGGGTATGGGTGAAAAGGAAAAAAAAAGAATATCTTGAGAGCCGATAATGGTAGAAAGCTGAAACTTGGAATGTAGAGGTATTGTGGTGGCACGTTTTGAAAATAATTTTGTTTTTAACACATATTTGAGGGGTGATGTATGCTATAAGTGGTCACAAAAGTCAAGTTTTTTCAAGTTGTTGGAAAAATGAGTTGCAATTTCGTCAATTGTTGAACTATTGATTTTAATTTCAAAGAAATATTGAACGTAAAATATGGGCATAATTTCTTACGGGTTAAACGTGAACGTGAATTGTGAACACCATCCGCGACCGTCAGACAACCGTATTTCTTAAAAATTGCATAAGAAATGCCCTTTTTCATTCGCGTCGGGAAATGCAACCCAAAACGTATAAAAACGCAAATGTAGCCAAAATGCGTGACGACCCAAATTACACTCATACCAAGTGCCACGATGCCGAAGACACGAGAAGTGGAGACTGACGATTTTTGACAAGACTACTTTACGTGCCGTGCGAGTTCGTTGGAAGTAGTGGTACAATTAGAAAAAACCATGTCGTCTGGTGTAATGTCATCGTCGGATAGAATGTGATAATCTAAAAAAAAAAAAAAAAAAGGGCATCACACTTAGAAACGAGAATGAATTAATGGGGTCAATATCGAATACTATTGAAAAGTGGTATTCGATACTCGGTACTCGTTTGAAGTAACGAATACTAAGTATCGAATAATTACTTTTTGCACACCACTAGTAGAGATGCAGTCTCGAGAATCTATAAAGAAGATATAATATAAGACGCGTTTTTAACTCATTGCTAGATGAAACATACTTATATGTAATCCTTGTCATCTTGAGAAGCATCGCTCAAACTACTTCCTCGTTTTCGCTTGTGACGAATGTTGAAGTAACGGTCATATATTTTGCCACATAGTTTTTCTTTCCATGTCGATTGAAATATGTTTCCTTGAAGTAATAATTAATACGACAATAAAATTTGAACTCCCCAATTTCGGCTAATTAATGCATATTTTTAAATATTATAATTACCACATCTTCACCAGTGAAAAATTCACATATCTTGGCCGCAACTGACTCCATTTCTAGGTACGAAAGTTTTCCTCTTGTAGAAGAAAATCCACCAACGCGTACGATATATGTTGTTGGTGCTCTGGCTTTAGCGTTCTATGATAATTAAAATATTCCTAGCTTTCTTTTCCCTTTGGTTTCGGTTTAAGGATGTTCTCTATATTTAATAGATCATGGAGAGATTTAGATGTAGATGGAGAAGCCATAAACATTTGTGTTCCATCAGTAAAGTCTTACCTTACTTACCCTTCAAGTGGACATAATAACTATCCAAGCCCCAAATCTGCATTAAATTGAAGGGCTTGTCTTCTTTAAAAACAACCAGAATTTCCGCATCCATATTGCTGGCTTCATCACAACTTAGCGGACCAGCTGTTGCACTTGCACTTTTATCCATTTTAAAATTTAAATTCGCGTGTTGCGCACCGCGTGTCCATGAAAACTTATTCACTCACATATTTGATCGCCATATTGCGTGTTGTGACTCACAACTCAACCAACATCAACCGGCAACTGATAATGCTAATACCGAATAGTCAATATCATATATATCAATACTGTTAATAAAAACAAAATTCACTCCGTACGGCGATCAAATCAACAGAACAATATTGTTTATTTAACACTAACAGTAGAAAACGAAAGTTAAACTCGTACCTTAACAGAACCGCCGTCATTTCAACTGTACAAAAGTTACGATAACAATGTTAGCAGTTAAGTTTTTTTGAATTTCGAACTGTTAATTGAAAAGTTTTTTTCGACAGTTGTTATTATCCGAATGCAGTTTATATGACAGAGTAATTTGTTACTTTAATGGAATAAATGTTATAACAACCACAATTTTGAAAACAAGAACTTAACAGTAATAAGCTGTAAATTCTACAGACCATTTTTCTCTCAGTGTATCAAAAGATCGTTTTCCGATCACTGATGGATACTTTTCAATTTGAATATATCACCTGAGTACCCTAAGCCTTTTAGAAATCCAAGGAAGACCGATTGGGGAAAATATTAGAGTAGCGATTTTTTCCGCTCCTGATTGCGAAATGCTTCCAAATACAGCGTCTATTGACGATAAAATTGGTGTCCTAACCGGAAGCATTACAACGGGTATTCTTGAGTCCTGCTCACTATAGAAGCCACCCAGCACGTCATTTCCACCATGGTGAAATAGGGACTTAAGGCTCATCAGACAAGATTCGAGAAGACTGTTTAACGTGGCAAGAGCTAGTGGCACTTTGTAGGACTGGGCCAAATACAAGTCGACTATAAAAAGTCGATAAAAAAGGCTAAAAGAGTTTCTTAGACCATCATCTGTGAAACTATTGAGAGCACCAGCTAGGCTGCCAGGCCAGTACCCACCGTTCTGGTAAAGGGGTAAGATGGTTCGTGGACCGGGAGCAACAGGGAAACATTAGAAGTTCTCATGGAGACCCACTTTCCAGACTGTAGAACTCAAGCGGGGAACACCCGCATAGAGAACCAGTCAGGAATGTCGATAAATCCGTCTCTGGGCACCATAGAGGAAATTATAACCAAGGAATGAACGGTGTGGGCTATTCAATTTTTCGCGGGGTATAACTCACCAGGGATGGATGGAATTATGCCCATAACGCTTCAGGAAAGCAATAATCCCTTGGCTACTAATCATTTAAGTAAGGACTGCATAATAAAGAATACACAATGGGAGTCTTTCTAGATGTTGAAGGACGTTAAAAGAGATGACATTCGGAAAGCCCTGCTGAATGCAAGGGCGAACTGGGCATTACCAACTGGATTGATGGCATGCTCGAAAGTAGAATGATAAATTTATCCGTTGGTGAGAATAACATATCTGGTCTTGTGTCCACAGGTACCCCGCAGGGGGGAGTTCTATTACCTCTACTTTGGGTACTAGTTGTCGATCCTATCTTATCTAGGCTATAGAGAGGGACGGGATCAATAACTGAGCTGGTTCTTTTCACTCGAAACAGAGCAATACCCCCATTTACAATACTACTCTGGAGCTTAAAACTGAAGCTAGGTTAGGTTAGGGTTACTGTATACACACTCACACCAAAACAGCCTCTAAGAGGGGTTTGGCAGATGCGTACCAAGGTGAAAAACCAGTAAATTTAAATTTTTTCCATGTTTATGGGATTTCGCTTTATAAACATTCGAAATGACTGACTTTTCGCTGCAAAATTGTAAATTTCCATAGAAGAAATGAAAGAAATAGGGAAATTTTCCATTGAAAACCACAATTTCGCGCACACACACTTCCATATCAAAGAAAAACACGTACTAGAATTGTGGAAGGGAACCGACAGCTCTTTTTCCGACTCTTCACATATTCGCACTAACACACTTCAAAAACGCAATTTGATAGCAATTCTCAGTAGTACAAAAACAGGCGAACTAGTACATAAACAGGCGATTTTTGTGAGGTTAAATTACAATTTCTAGTACAGAAACGACCGAATTAGACGTATCTGCCAAACCCTAGGTAGAGAGTGTTGTGTATATAGTGACCCTAGGTTAGGTTAGGTGGGTGACAGATGTATCTAGCACATAGACCGCTATATGGGTTCGTTGTGATCCCACTGCACCACCGACAATCTGAGCCTTTCTGGCCATAGTTTTTTGCCCACGGCGCACACAGCTGACGGCTGTTTTTGGCTAATTTTCAAGAACAAATTGATCGCAGATTGTTCTGTCAAATATTTTTTCGTGTTTTTGGTGCGAAGGCGAGGAGAGTAGGAAGGAATCATGGAGAAGAAAGGGGATGCCGAACTAAATCAGTTTTAGTGATGGGAAGGCAGATCAGAAAAAAAACAACAACAAAACTACCTAGGGTTTGGCAGATACGTCTAATTCGGTCGTTTCTATACTAGAAATTGTAATTTAACCTCACAAAAATCGTCTGTTTATGTACTAGTTCGCCTGTTTTTGTTTTACTGAACATTGTTATCAAATTGCGTTTTTGAAGTGTGTTAGTGCGAATATGTGAAGAGTCGGAAAAAAGCTGTTGGTTCCCTTCCACAATTCTAGTACTTGTTTTCTTTGGTATGGAAGTGTGTGTGCGCGAAAACGTGGTTTTTAATGGAAAATTTCCCCTTTTTTTTCATTTCTTTTATGGAAATTTACAATTTTTCCCACATTAAATCCCATGTTATTTTCCACCCACTACAATCACCTTTGCACATAAATATATCATATTCTAAATGCTTACCGGATCATGTTAATTATGCTGCACATACAAATTGTTTTAATGTAACATTTTATAACAAATATTGTCACTTACGTGTTGAACGCCAAATAAAGTGGTTATTGAAATTATTAAATTCGAATTTTATATTTTATATTTTTTTTCTTAAATACTCTTTGAGTATTCGTAAGTTGCGCGTCAAGAAAGCAACAACCGCCTTCCATACTTGCAAGAAGGTCTTTGCCAAGAAATGGGGCATAAAGCCTGCAATGGTTCACTGGATGTACACCTCTATCGTGAGGCCCACACTTCTTCCTCCTTCCCTCCTTCAGCGAATGTCCCTGGTATGGTGGAAAGCCCTGAACAAAAACTTGCACAAGAATAGTCTAACGAGAATGCAGAGTGCGGCCTGCCGAGGGATCACAGGCGCTTTGCAATCAATGCCAACAGCTGCAATGAAGATTATTAAATTCATAATTTTGTATAAAAAAACATCAACAAATCTCGGAAATTCAGAATCTAGTAGTTCCAAGCTTGCTTCCCAGAAAGTTGACAGCTGGTACAAGGAAAGCAAAAAAAAAAGAAAATTAAGTAAAACGTAATTCAAAATAATTTAAAAAAAAGAAATAAGAAAATGAGACACATAATAGAAAAAATAAGAAATTATAATTTAAAACAATATTAAAAAGAAACGGAAGAGAAAAAAAATATAATTCATAAAAAAAGAAGAGACAGAATAAAACTATAATTTTAAAACCAGAGAGAGAGATTGAGAATCCTTAATCATATCAATGAAGAGAGAGCTGATAAATGTCAGTAGGCCTGAATATAGTGTGAGAATTAGCTGCCGTTCAATCTAAGGAAGAATTTAACGAGCTCGATCAAGTTCACACAGCTATGCTGTGCATCGAACTGAGTCCGCTGCAATTCTCTAGCAGATTATTAGAAACTAAGAGCAAAGACTATCTATAACAAGACTGGACACTACGCAGTATTTTTCTTAAAAAAATTTGACTTTGGTTAATTAGATGAGGGAAGTAGATAGCAATAGCATGATGCATGATTAAAAAAGAGTTAAAAACTGATAACGAGTCGCATTCACCAATTCAATGACATCCTTCTAGATCGCATATAAAAAAAAAATGACAACAAACCAAGTGCAGACACAGCTCATCATTCATCATTAATTTTTGCATATTAGCGTACTCTTTTCTTCGCATGTGAATTTGCATAAGAATATGGAATTGAAATTGTTCAACCGGATTTCTTTGTTCCGCTTACACAATGATTTTTTGGTTTATTATTAAAAAAATGCATGTGTATTAAGTGCTCAGTCTTCTTATGGATAGTCTTTGCTAAGAGTATCTACTTATGTGTCGTCTTGTTGAATAAATCTCTTCGCTAAGTTTTTTAGTTGCAATATATTTTTTGCTTGTCGAATTTCGGTTGGTAGTGAATTAAATTCAATTATTGATTCATAGATCGGATCCTTTCTTAGACGATCAGTCCTTGGTAGATGTTTTTGTCTTAAGCCTAATACGGACCTGGATCAAAATTTTGATACTCATATGAAATGCATGTAAAAAAAGTGATCAAAATTTTGCTTACTCGATTTTCGCGTTGGCATTCTGTTTGGTGTTACGTAGGGTTACTGTATACGCACTCACACCAAAACAGCCTCTAAGAGGGGTTTGGCAGATGCGTACCAAGGTGGAAAACCAGTAAATTTAAATTTTTTTCATGATTATGGGATTTCGCTTTATAAACATTCGAAATGATTAACTTTTCGCTGCAAAATTGTAAATTTCCATAAAAGAAATGAAAGAAATACGGAAATTTTCAATTGAAAACCTCAATTTCGCGCACACACACTTCCATACTAAAGAAAACCAAGTACTAGAATTGTGGAAAGGAACCGACAGCTTTTTTCCGACTCTTCACATATTCGCACTAACACACTCAAAAAACGCAATTTGAGAGCAATGTTCAGTAGTACAAAAACAGGCGAACTAGTACATAAACAGGCGATTTTTGTGAGGTTAAATTACAATTTCTAGTACATAAACGACCGAATTAGACGTATCTGCCAAACCCTAGGTAGAGAGTGTTGTGTATATAGTGACCCTAGTGTTACGGAGTTCGAGTCAAAATTTTGCTTCGATTTGACAGTTCGCTCATCGACTAAAAGATGGTGCTGAAACCGTGGAGACCAATTTTCCGCCACCATTTAAATTTCAACTATGAGGTAAACATTTGGGAATATATTTTTCGCCTGCATTAATTGCCTTGCGTGTCCTTGATGAAATACATCGTAGATACCAATAGATGGTGCTGAAACCGTGGAGACCAATTTTTTGCCACCATTTAAATGTGCCGCTATTTAATTTTGCATTGCCGTATGAAAATTTTGACATCTCATGTCATTCATTTGAATTTGTCAGTTTTTTTTTCAAACTGACTTCGGTTTTTGTGATATCGAGTGTTTTTCTTAAACCAATTTTATGCGCGTATAAAATTAACCGTGGTCGAGATTATTATCCATGACACTTAATTACCATAAAAAACACGCGAATAATAAAACTTATTTTTGAAAATGTAAATGTCAACCAAACAGCTCTTCTCAGCTGTTTACTTCTCCACATTATTCTACACAATGAATTTTTCATTGTGGAGACGGGAGAGATATATGGTAAATTAGCGAATGAAAATTTACATCGAGATCCGTACTAGGCTTAAATAAAGTGTATTTTACATTAAATATTACGTTTGCTTACTTTATTTTATGAAGTATGAGCACAAGTAAATATAGTAAAATATATTAATATATAGATGGCGCTGGTTGTGAAGACATTTTGCTAGCCCGACATTCGCAGACATGTCTTCGAGATTTCGGGGTGCATTTGTCGGCGATATATACTTGGCAGACGATGAAATCATTTTTAATTAATTTTCACTCTATTCGTTTGGGAATTGCTTGACAAGTTTCCCAAACGATTTCAAATCAAATTATCCATTATTTGATTTTTTTCATGAGTGTCTGCTATCTATACACTCAAAAAATTTACATTTTTATATTAAATAAATAACGCTTTCCTAAATCTAAAAAACCTTTTCCCAAATATTCCAAAACGAATAGAGTGAAAATTAATTAAAAATGATTTCATCGTCTGCCAAGTATATCGAGCTGCTTTTTTGTCTTGATACCGTGTATTTTTACCATAAGGCGTCTCGAAGAATCTCGCAGATAGGCCGACATGTCTTCGATAAATCTGCGAGATTCTCGCAGACGCGACCAACTGGGTATATTCTTCCGTCAGTTAAAATTGTTTGAGCGTGTTTTAATTTTTGTGTGTGATGTGAGGTCCACTTTGTACATTTCTTTATTAGCAATGAAAATGCTTTTCGCCGGAACAAAATACTGCGACGTTTGGCACGAAGAGCTAGCAGTCGAAGCACTTTTTTCTTCACTGCTAAAATTTCGGAATGTACTTTTAGCTGTCCCATATTAATTAAAAGTGCCATTAAATTTTGTTGTTGCGTTGAATTCATATTAATTTAAAAATATCACAATATAAGCACAATGCTACGATTGATAGACGCTTGAAATATTGTCTTTGATAGCTAAATGTCAAAAGTATAACATGTATGGGCTGTGCATCATGCAATCTTGTATCGCATATCATGATTTGCAGAAAGTAATTCGTATACAAGCAGTGTATCCATGGTATTAATCACCAAAGCAAATAAAATTATCTTTAAATTAGAAAACTTTTATTACCAATCAACAAAATTAATATTTAAATTTTTGAAATAGGTTTCAAACCCAAAATATAAAAGCATTTAGCAAGAATCATAGCTGTTGCTTCGCACAACAATACGCGTCCGTTATTAACTTTAATAATTTCACCCTGTTTATTTTTTTCGATACAATAACAACTATCGTAAAATTCCGTAAACGTCGTACTTATATCGTAAACAAATTCACAAAGATGATGCAGATGGAGATCTCTGGAAATTTTAGCAATAACATCTGGAAATTTCAATAAAACTTTTACAAGTTTCCATTCCTTTTCATGTTCAACAGGAATCGGGGTATCTTCTATAATTTTCTTAATATTTGAAGTAAAATCGTTTCCACAATTGCGAGCAATGGATTTAATGCGAGTAAAAGCATAAAGCAGATAAACAGCAGTGTTGCCACGATCTTCTAACATCTTATTAAACGAAAAGACGTATTCGTTGGTGTAATTATGTGACAAGTCGGCATATTTGATGCATCCATATGCAACTGATTCTTGAGCATTTTTTAATTCTTCGGGGGTTAGAACCTGGAAATTAATATATAAAAAATCATTATAAACATAAAATCCATAAAGGTACCAACCTTGTCACGCTCTTTTTCTTTTAATTTATCCAATGATCGCTTCAATCCCTCGTCCAAAAGATCAACTAATTTCACAGTTTCGCCAGATCGAGTTTTGAATTTCTTGCCATCTTCGCCCAAAACAACTCCAAAGCCAACATGATCTATACGATGTCGTGCCGGATCCATAATCCCTGCACGTGTGGCACATGCAAATATCGTTTTGAAATGAGTCCATTGTCCAGCGTCAGTTACGTAAATAATCCAATCTGCTTTCTCTTCTGCCAGGCGCTGCTTGATAGCAGCCATGTCCGACGTATCGTATGTGAAACCACCTCCCGTTTTGATTACAGTGAGAGGAATGCCATTGCCAGGTTCATCTCCCCACATAATTTTCCTGCCTTCATCTTCTTCAAGTAAATTCTTATCCTGTAGTTCCTTTACAACTTCTAGCATTCTGCTCTGATAGAATGATTCTCCGCGTTCGGTGACTTTGATATCTAATCGATCATAAATTCTTTGGAATTCCTTTCGTGATACGTCACAAATCAGTTTCCAAGCTTTCGTCGAATTTACTTCCCCACTCTGCAGTTTTACGACGCGATCATATGCGCGTTTCTTGAATTCTTCATCTTCATCAAACCTTTAGGAAAATATTATTGATTGATCACTGTAAAAGCCAAAGAATCTATTTACCTTCCTTTCGACGCCTTATAAAATTCTTGCAAATCCTCAATAGGTGGACTTTCTTTAACAAAATTGGGGAAAGAATCTTCTAAATGCGCTATCAACATTCCAAACTGCGTCCCCCAATCCCCAACATGATTTAGGCGGACCACGTCGTGCTCGAGAAACTCCAGAAGTCGACAAATCGAATCGCCGATAATAGTAGATCGCAAATGACCAACATGCATTTCTTTTGCGATGTTTGGTGAAGAGAAGTCTACAATAACCCGGCTTTTCTTATACTTCGGTGGCTTAACACCATACTTTAAAATTGAGGAAATCGCATTCATACCATATGCCCTAAAAAGAAAAGTTTAAAGAAATCAAAAAATTAAAATTTAAGAGATTTCGCACTTATCTAGAAATATGTTAACAAAGCCAGCATTGGCAACTTCAGTCTTTGCTATCAATGGAGATGCTCCAAGATTCGACATTATTTGATTTCCAATTTCTCTGGGATTTGACTTTTGACCTTTATTCTTCAGTATTTGTGCGATTGGCAAAGCACTATTACACTGATAATCGCCGAATTTAGCATTATTTGAAGGAGTAATTATAATCGGAGCGTCCGGAATATCGGGAAAAGTTCCACGTATGGCTTCAGTGAAATGAGATATTAAATGATCTGTAATGGAAATCATTTCGATGATTGGCTTTGATGTAGCAGGGTTCTTTCGTTCTGTAGCGATGGCCTTTAATTTATAAACCCATAAATTGTTTTCTATTATATAAAGTAAAATTAAAAGTATGTACCTTATTAAGAATTGCCAAGCGATGCTTAAGCTTTGTGGTTTCGGTTATTATATTTGCAAGTTCTTCGTCTTCCAGTCCTTCGCCTCGTGATGTATTTTCAATATCAATTTGAACGATTCTAATTTCACGCTCCTTGTTAAGAAATCAAAAATTAATATTGTGGTTTTATTTGAGTCTAACGACTATTTTAGAATATAACGGTAAATTGGGAGGAAATGAAGTTGACTTCGAATATAGCCTGGAAACGTATTGTGGGCGAAATAAATAATATGTCTGCAGTATTCCAACATAACTTACAAACTAGGAATAACGTTACGGCTTTTGAAATATCAGTCAATGTGAGCATGGAGATGGATTGTGTTTGCACATAATATGCAGTAGGAAGAATTTTCACTTATAACCATAATGAAGTGGAGAAAACTATTTGATTGCAAATTTAAAATATTCAGGGCAAAGAATGCATTGAATTTCTCTCGTTTCAGTTATAAAAATTTTAAACAATTTAAATAAATTTATTCACTTTTAATTGTATGTGATTTTCAATTTAGAGATAGTTTTTAATTTTCTGATCTTAACTAATTTTGGGTCACTAATCTCGAATATAATGTTAGTTTTTCATCACGTCAACTTTCTGCGCAATACCAATTTTTGGAAAAAAAAATTGTATGGGGCTTAAAATAGTACTTCCTTATAATTCATTATTTGCTTTCTAGCGAAACCTGAAAGATTTAATAAAAAAATGTCTTCAAGATGCTGCGAGAATACATACGATTTATTTTGCTACACCTGCGGCTAGGATACACTGGGGAAACAACGACCAAATATAACAGATGTTGTAAGAACGCGGACAAAACTTACCTATCTCAAAATGATAATTGCCAATCAAGACAAACCAAGGGCTCCACACATAGATTGTACTAGTAGTGTTTCGGAGCTCAGAGACTGGGCCCCTATCATAGAACACGAAACGAAATTTCGTACAACTCGACAGATATGTACGAAAAACTTCCTTCATTGTATCATTGAATACAAACGAAACGTATGGAAAGCATTTCCTCATTAAATCGAAAAAATTAGTACAAAATTCGAATCGTAATAGATTTTAGTTTCAATGAGTAAACTGGTTTTTAGACGGCGTTAACATTTTCGTGTGCGTCATATTCGCAAGAGGCCAAATATTCGATATTAGTTAATTGAACCCTACCAAGTATAGTATATGCTTATAAAAAAATATAAATTACTAGACGCGTACCGCGTACAAACAAACATTTAGAGCTAAAATCGCGAAAAAATTGGAAAAATGTCAAAAAAACAATTGTTTTTGATTCGATCAGTACCAAACTTCACAGGAACCATCCCGGGACTATTCCACATGTTCCCTGAAAATTTGATCAAAATCGGCTTAGAAGTTTATAGGGAACAACTGTCAGAATAGAGTACAACTACGCTGGGTACCAGGGCATAGCGGCATACCAGAGAAAGAACTGGCCGATGAGCTGGCGAGATTGGGATTGGCGTCAGCCGAAATAGTGGAGGAGGGGGCTAGTCCACCGCTAAGCGGCATCAAAGCGCTTATCAAGGAGCGTGCCACGGACGTAGCGGACTCAAGGTGGGAGCAACTGTCGAGCTGTAGGATCTCTAGGGCATTCTGGCCAAGGCTGGACAGACTAAAGTCTAGGGAAATATTGACATGGAATAGGGCAAGATTGCGGTTACCCATCGGAATACTAATGGGACACTGCTTGCTACGGAAGCATGCTATGCGGATGGGGATAGCTGACTCTGACGTGTGTAGGTACTGCCTTGAACTATATGCTGAGGAGGACATAACCCACATTTTGTTGGTTCAAAGGAGGCGCTTGAAGTGGTTAGGCAGTCTTTTCTTCGACAACTTGGAACATCTGAGTTTGATAGGGCCTGACAAGTTGATCAAATTTATTAGGGATCTATGATGTTTTGGGGGTGATTAGTTTGTTCCACGATATTTCCGAAGGGATCGCTATGGGCTCTCTTTTGGTGTCTAGAGTGGACTGCGGCTCAGCGTGGCGCCCCTTGCTAAAACTAAAACTTACTAAACACCAACAAAGCAAGCATCTACGTCTAACCTGTTAATTCCTGCACTACCTTAACACTAGGGCGCCGCTTGTTGCGTTCCGACGCAGCTCCCGAAAATTTTCCTTGTCGCTCCAAATTTTTGTGTCTGTTCTGTATGTGTTATGTGCACATTGGATAAAGTGCAAAATGAGTTAAGGTACAATCTGGCTGGTACTGCCAACCGTCGCGGTCAGTAGTAACTGCCAACCTCGACTGCTCACCGCGGCTGCTTTGCACTCACAACCGTCAACTGCCGAGTAGTCGCAAACAGACATGACAGCTTCTTTTTGCCTGAAGCAGTAGTCTACTGCCGGCAGTTACGGCTGACCGCGACGGTCGGCAGTATCAGCCAGATTGTACCTTTAGGTGGAAAAGAGAGCTTCCAAGTCTCACTTTTTTAGAACCACCGGCTTTAAGACGCGTAAATAAATAAAGCATGATCTACAGTATTTCTTTATTTTTTAACGGCGAAGTGGAGGCTAATTTAAAACTTATTCGCAAGCATGATCCGACCAATTGTTCCACAAAATTATTGTTTTGGGCTTTACATCGTTACTCATGATGTATCCTTGATATAAATCCGGATGCTCCACCACAAATTCTACCACCATTTTGTACTGGTTTGTATTTGTCAGTTTCACCTTAAAATATAATTATCTATGTATTCAATAATTAAATTTCTTGTTTTTCACGTAATTTTCTATTTTTTTAACAAATAAAGACTACTTGCATCGCAAAAACTTACAAAATTTACACATACTATTTAAATTCGAAAACTGAAATTTTAAAGAGAAAATATACGAAAAAACCGAAATTTCACATGTTTTCTATACGAAAATTGCTGCTCGAATTTCATTTCGTGTTCTGTGATAGGGGCCCTGGACTCAGGGGCGGAGCTTCCATTGGAGCAACTGCCCCGGTCGCCAATTTTTTAGTGCGCCATACCTAATGTTCCACCTACCTACGCAATTGTTCGTTCATGTACGAACCTGCAATTATCAAATACACTGTTAGTAAATTTTACAATTTTAAAACACGGCATCCTACCTACATATACCTATCCATCCAAATACAAATTAAAAACACGTCGTACTCCCAAACATATTCATTGATTATATCTGGAAGAGTGAAAGTGATTTGACGTAACAGATCCAGTTCCCCGCATTTTAATTCATTTCAAATAATTATAAGCCTTTGTATCGCATACTATTCACGTTCCTTTTTGTGTTTTTGTGCTGTGCTTGCATTGAGGTGTCGAGAACTTGATCGTGCGGTGATCTGTTTTGTTTTTTCTTTGAAGAAAAAATTCAAAAACTTTAATTGTACTTTGTGATTACATTTCCTTTGTCTCTTAAACCGACGTAAGTGACGCATGCGCAGTGGTTACAATACTTTCGAAAACCGAAACCGAAAATAGACTTTTAACCTTAGTTCATACTCGAACCTGTGTCGCGAATATTACTTTACTAGTTAAAAATTATTGACTTGATCCTAATATTATTTATTATGTGAATTTCCTAAGTTTGAACTCAAACCTTTGAACAGATCAATCATTTGTAGCTTATGAAACTTATACATACAGTGATCACTAAAAGTGCTCACTATTTGTTGAAAGTCATAGAATTCCGAGGGGTCGACCCGATTTTATCGATTTTCATAATTTTCGCGATTGTTTACGTTATTGTTTGGTATTATTTTTTATTTTTATTTATTTTATTTTAACTTAACAATGTCTTCTGCGGGAATTTGTAGTGTCTGCCATCTCTCACTCACTTGCGATAATGGAATTGATTGCAATGTTATATGTGAACGTAGTTTTCATATTGATTGTATTAAAAAGCAAAGTAAGGCTAATGTCTCTATTGGCTTTACATGTGAAGATTGCGCAGCTATTAAACCGTGTCACATTCTTCGTTTATTGAAAATTACATCCAGTCAAATTGATCAATCAAATTTGGCTTTTGAAGAACTGAAAAGTGACTACTCTTTCCTTGCAAACAAAGTGAAGGTAATATCAGATTCCATAGCTACTTTAAATACCTATGTTTGATAAACTACATTCATGCTGCAGCGTTATCCAGCATGATATAGCGAAATTGACCAAAAAATGTGCTCAATCTGATTCAAAAATGAACAATATTATAAACAGCATATCTGAATTTGGTTTAACTTCCGAACTCGTACCGAATCCAATTGCAATTCACTCTTCTGTAGGGTCACTCTCCACTGAAAGTACTGCAGTTATGAACCTAGATTTGAAACTAGATCTGATTCATAGTGACATCAGGTCCGTAAAATCACTGGCTGATAGTTGCGACAAGTCATTACACAGTATGACAACCTGCTTAAGTAGCTCTCACAATAAAGATTCATATGCGCAGACTGCAAACATTGAGACGTAGAGTGACTGTAGTTCTCCTCGTTCTACAGGACAAGTACATACGGAGAATATTAAGACTCCACTTGCACTGAAAAAAACTTCAAA
The DNA here is from genome assembly GCA_951812415.1 of Beris morrisii. Taxonomy (NCBI): domain Eukaryota; kingdom Metazoa; phylum Arthropoda; class Insecta; order Diptera; family Stratiomyidae; genus Beris; species Beris morrisii. The sequence goes on from OX638313.1 coordinate 66,510,563, forward strand.
GACGAACTCAAAAAAGGGATCAAAAAAGAACTCAAAAAATAATGTCCAAAATAACCACTCGCAAGTAATTAATGCGCTTGAGCATTCGAATGAATTTCCAGTTGCCATTTCACAACAGGATAATGCTGAGACAGTTCGCGCTTTGAGCTCTCAATGCATTTTGAAGGCTGTCGAAAGACCAAAAGTACTTTTTGTATCGCGCTTGGACCCGAACACAACTGAAGCGGAAGTCCTGACTAATATTGGAATCATTCTGAAGGACAAGGATTTCGAGTTACCGCAGGGATCGGTCTCTTGCAAAAAACTTGTTCCAGCGGCTCGCATCGATGTATCACGCGTGGCTTCTTTTAGAGCCGTCGTCTGTCTTTGATACAGTCATAAATTCAAAATGTTGGCCAAACTTCGCAATCGTGCGAGAGTTCATACCACGACAACGAAATGGTCAGCGTACGCCTTATCCAAAAAACTTGGAAGTATCTCGATGTACTACTCAAACGTAGGAGGAATGCGTTCGAAGACGAGTCAACTGTACATCTCCGCAGCCGCATCATGCTTTGACGTAATTTGCATTACCGAAACCTGGCTTTGTAGTAATTTTAAAGATGCCGAACTTTTCGATTCTAGCTACCAAGTCTTTCGTCGTGACCGACATGCAAATCTTCAAGATGCACCAGTTGGTGGAGGTGTGCTATGTGCTGTTAACCGCATGTTTTCAGCCGAAGTTTTTGATGTTCCTGAAACCGGAAATATTGAACTTTTATGTGTTCTCCTGACGATAAGTGAGAGGAAGCTGTATATTGTCACCACGTATATTCCTCCTTCTGCAAACTCAGATATATATGACTCTGTTTCCAGAGCATCTGAATTTATATGTAATATAATGCGATCCTGTGACGAACTTATTATCGTTGGAGATTTCAACCTTCCTTATATAAAATGGACCCAAGCTGATGATGTATCCGGCCTGATGCCGTCCTTTAACTCGTGTCCTCGACAAGATGAGCAATTCATCGATAATATGCTCTCGACAGGTCTCTGTCAGACCAATAGCATGGAGAATACTTTTGGCAGGTTCCTGGATTTAATTTTTACGTCAAATTCAAACTGCATAACTGTCAAAGACTGTAGCGTACCTTTGCTACCTGCATCGAATCATCATCCCGCGCTTCATTTAATATTTAATTTTGAGCTTCCGTTAGTCGACTCTTCTGGGGTCTCGTACCATTACAATTTCAAAAAAGCTGACTTTTCTGTGCTAAATACCGATATTTGTGGATGTGATTGGTCGCAAGTGCTTAATGAGAAAGACATTGAGAAAGCTACTAATAATTTTTACTCATTATTATTTAACTGTTTCGCTCGTTGTGTTCCTATTACTTATAATAAGAAATATAAACGATTTCCTTGGTTTGACGAAGATGTGACCCATCTGAAAAACTTAAAAAATAAAGCATGGAAATCGTACTGTCTCTCAGGGTGCGAAGCGGATTATGCTACCTACTCTGAATTGCGTGAGTTGTTTGTTAGTCAGTCTAGTGTCGCGTATACTTCGTATATGGTCTCGATGAAATCATCAATTAAAGAAAATCCTAAGGAGTTCTGGAATTTTGTGAACTCAAAGAAACGTACCGATGGATACCCAGCACGTTTATCTCTTGACGATGTTGTCAGCGATGATCCCCTAACTATAAGTAATTTCTTTGCCGATCATTTTCGTACCGCTTTTACATCAGAATAGTTCATTGGCTCTACGTGTCCGTCATCAGACCGATACTTATGTATGGTGTTATTGTCTGGTGGACGGCCTTAGACAAAGCAGTTAACTGCACCACCCTAGGGAAGGTACAGAGATCAGCATGCATATGCATCAGTGGAGCTCTGAGAACAACTCCCTCTGCAGCACTAGACATGCTATTCAGTCTGCCACCCCTAGACATTTTTGGCAAGCAAATGGCAGCCAGTGCAGCCATTCGACTTAGAGCCTCTACACAGTGGACTGGCATATATGCAGGTCACTCAACAATCTTGAATAACTTCAATGATATTCCTGAAAACACCGACTACCAGTTATGATTTTGACAAAAATTTCCTAACAACCATCCCAACCCGTCTAGAATGGGAAAGGGATTCGGTACGGACGGAGGAGTCCGCCCACATATATACGGACGGCTCCAAAACTGAAGGCGGAGTAGGTGGAGGTGTTTTCTCTGACATGCTTAACATTAGCAGCTCCTTCCGCCTTCCGGACCACTGTAGTGTCTTTCAGGCGGAGCTTATGGCGATCAAGGAGGCCTTGTCCTGGCTGAGGTGTAATGTAATATCTACTAGGGATATTAGCATTTTCACAGACAGCCAAGCGGCAATAAGATCCCTGGAATCGGCCTCAACAACATCAAAGGTCGCCGCAGAATGTCGATCATCTCTTAAGGAGATGGCAGAACAGTTCAATATTCTTCTGTGCTGGGTGCCAGGACACAGGGATATTCCAGGGAACTGCATGGCTGACGAACTCGCCCGTCGCGGCACTACCCTTCAGATTATGCCGGAACATCGGAATCTGGGTGTGCCTCTCTCTACATGTAAACTGCTACTGGGATTGGACTCAATCGAGAAAACCAACTCAAGATGGGCAGATGGTGTTACATGTCACACTGCGAGACAGATCATGCCGGAGCTGGATCTGAAACGCTCTAAAAGGCTGACTTTGCTCAAAAGGGCGAATATCAGCACCACAGTCGGTGTCCTGACTGGACACTGTCTTATTGGTCGACATGCCAAAAGACTCGGCCTCTTCTCAAACGACTTCTGTAGAAGCTGCTTGGATGAGGAGGAGGAGGAGACAGTCCTTCACCTTCTCTGTACCTGTCCAGCTCTATCAGCCAGAAGGAAAGCTCATCTTGGAGCTTACTTCTTCAACTGTCTCGGTGATCTTGCCGCAATGGAGGTCGCGAGAATCCAACGCTTCATTGCAAGCTCTAAATGGTTCGACGAGTAGGACCGGATTCGATGATCCTGTGGTAACACAACGGACCTTTCAGGTCTAAGTGTGTCCGTGTTCTCACGGGCAGCCACGCGTACCTACCTACCTACCTACCTACCTACATCATCAAACTGTAATATTAGCTACAGTGATTACCACTATATGACTAAGTTTCCGCAGACCTCATTAAAAATGAAAGACATTAAGTCTTAAGGTTCATCTCGGACATTAATGATAACTTTGGGGTTGGTCCAGATGGTGTGCCGCCTATCGTATTGAAACGTTGTGGCGCTTCATTAATGACACCTTTGCGATACCTATTCAATACCTCCCTTATTTCCGGTGTGTTCCCTAACATTTGGAAATTTTCCACAATTAGACCACTTTGGAAGAAGGGTAAGAGGACAGATTTACAGAATTATCGACCTATTGCCAACCTAGCCTGTATATCTAAACTCTTTGAATCGATTGTCTGTGAAGTTTTGAAATTTCATAGCAAATCGATTATTGTACCTTTCCAACATGGATTTACCAAAGGCAGATCTACAACGACAAATTTGATGGAATTGTCAAATTTCTCCATTCCAGTAATCGAAGCGGGTCATCAAGTTGATTGTATTTATACCGATTTTAGTAAGGCGTTTGATAAGATCAATCATAACATTCTGATGTGCAAACTTAAGCATTTGGGTTTTCCAATTATGTTTATTAATTGGATAACATCTTATTTATGCAACCGATTTCAAAGAGTGTTATTTCGTGGGGTATTATCCTCGGAAATTTCTAACACATCGGGAGTTCCACAAGGCAGCCACTTAGGTCCTTTATTATTCATATTATTTATTAATGACTTGAGTTCAATGATTTTAAACTCTAGAATTCTTCTATATGCTGATGATGCAAAGCTTTTCCGCAATATTACGGATATGGACGACTGCATTCTCTTGCAAGAGGACCTTAGCCATTTATCCTATTGGTGTACGTTAAATGACATGTCTCTAAATGTTAATAAATGTACAACTATTTCTTTTTCGCGTAAGCGATGCCCATTTAATTTTAATTACACCGTTGAAGGAAACTCATTACAAAAATCAGACAAGGTACGTGATCTGGGCGTTTACTTTTATTCGTCTTTTACTTTCGACGATCATATTAATTATATTGTGAATAAAGCGAACTCCATCTGGGGCTTTGTGCGAAGATGGTGTAAGGATTTCAATGATCCTTACGTCACAAAGGCGTTATATTGTGCTTTTGTTCGATCAATTCTGGAATATGCGTGCCAGGTATGGACTCCATATTATGAGGTCCATAAGAGCAGAATTGAATCTGTACAGAAAAGATTTCTGAGGTTTGCACTTAAGGGGTTACCCTGGCTTGACTCTCAAAATCTTCCTCCCTATTCTGAACGTCTTAATCTTCTCTGTCTTGAATCGCTTGATAACAGAAGGAAAGTTCTCGGGACTGTTTTCGCATTTAACATTATCACTGGAGGAATTGATGCCCCTATGTTGTTACAAGAAATTTCTTTCCGTATTCCGGGTCGCACTTTGAGAGACTATACACTACTAAATATTTCATATCATCGAACTAATTATGGGCAACATGAACCGATCACATCCATTTCGCGTCTTGTTAACCGTTTTTATCATGCTATTGATTTTGACTTGAGCGCGACACAACTGAAGTCAGCTTTAAATAAAATAATCAAATAATTTGTTTAAATATTCTATGTAATTGTTATATTTAATGGTCGCTTTTATTTGTTTTAAAACTGTAATGAACTTTTAAGTAATCAGGTCTTGATGAAACTGAAATAAATAAATAAACGTTTGTTTTATTCCCTTAAATATGTGATTGCTGTTTGATCTTATCATATAAATACATGTTTGTAGCACCCTCTTCCAAATACATACATAAACGATTTTGTATAACCAACATCACCGATCCGACATGTACATCGTTTTGTTCGATCAAACATGTGCGAATCTATTGACTTACTCTTTGGCGCAAATATTTCATCTGCACCACGGTTCGATATCCAACACGCACGGTACTGTGACCTGTCAACGTTTTTATGCGCGACGGCATGCGTTGTATTCCGCTGAGTGCATATGTATTCATGGTAACTGGCGCAGTTTCTAAAAGTGCGCCACAGGAACGAAATGGGTTCTCAGAGGTCCCAGGCGTATGTGAGGTGCCAGTGCTTCAGTTCTTTATGTACATTAATCAAACTCTCGTGACGTGATCACCACTATACGAATGCAATGAAGAAGTGTTATCTAATAATTAAACGGCAATACGGGTACAGTTGTTCTAATGTTATCGAGAAAATTGAAATATTTAGAATTTTCACGGGTTGGGAGCACTGTTTGACGACCAAAGAAAATGTGATATTTTTCTTGCTAGGTTTTATTGTGGAAAAAAATAAGTGCTAATAGTAATTACGTTTCAAAGGCTACTTTAAAATGTTTCGTTATGTCAGCAAAACTTTTAAACTTAATTACTTAAAATTGGAAGAAAGCCTCTGTTTCTAAAAAATTATTTGTATTTGTATTTGAAATGAGTGGTAATATGGCACCGGAGAGCCAAATTAAATGTGTGCATAAAACCATAGGAAAAATAGCTAAAAAATCAATTTTATAGGCAAAAATCGCATATAATTATCAACTTCAGCTCCAGGACATTCATTCTGCTTCAAAAAATCACAATTGAATATATATTTTACTTCTTTGATCACCTTCACAATTTGTTTCAATATTAGATGCCGAATTCAGGGACGTAATTTGGGGGGGGGGGGGGGGGGGGGGCAATTTCAGAATTGATGGGAACCGTGACTTTTTGATTTTTTAAAGAAAGACTATTTTTAAAGGAGTTAAACAAATTTACGTACTCTTTGAACTGTGTGTGTGCGCATGCATACCATACACTACATATCTTGATATCGACTCAAATGAATTTATATGCAGTGAAAAAGATCTTGCCTCCTGGGTAAGACTGAAATGACGTCCCTGGTCGAATTGTATGTATTCAGGCGAAGAAGCCTCATTTTCACCATTTTCAGTACTTCTATCCGAGCTTATCTGTTCATCGTCCTGTATCACATCCACAGTTCTGAAGATTGCGGCTACGTTTTGCTCCGTGAGATCTTTTGATATATTCTTCCATTGATTCTTATAAGATGCACCTTTGAAGGCAATCACAGATGTTGATGGAATTAATTTTGCATATCTTGCGAAAGGAAGTCGATCCTTCGTATGAGGGCCATTCCATCAAGAATCGCCAAAAATGTCGAAATTTGTGACCTTACCATCTCCGATTCTTTTGAAAAATTTCGTACATGAAGAACTAGTGAAAAAAATAATTAAATTTCAATTTTTTGTTTCTATCGCATTTTTTTGTTAGTTATATTATATTAAAGTTTTCGCAAAAATGGTGTCCGAGTCCTCTTTGAAAATTCATATCTTTGGTAATTTTTATCCTAGATTACCAGAGATATGAATTTTCAAAGTGGACTCGGATACCATTTTTGCGAAAACTTTAACATACTATGACTAACAAAACAATGAAATAGAAACAAAAATTAAATTTTAATTATTTTTTTCACTAGTTCTTCAAGTACAAAAATTTTCATAAGAATCGGAGATGGTAAGGTAAGGAACAAATGTCAGTCATAATTGCCATAATTTGGCACAGTAGTGTGCGTGCGGATGTCTATTGTGTAGATTTGTCGGAAGCAAATTATAGGAAAAAGATTTGCATGCAAGTCTTTTTGCTATAATGTACATCCTTACTTTATGGTTACAGATCACAGATCTGAAGTTGCAGACGAGACACTTTTTTTACAGATCTGTTGCGGATGATATTTCCCCTCTTTCACACGCATGTACAGTTTATATTTTCATCTTGTTCTGGCAGACATCTGCAGAATGTCGGCGTAATGAAAACCAGCCTTTATTATCTTCAGTTAAACTCTAACCGAAACTTTAACTGGAAGTTCTGTATGAACATCTGTCAGCTAAAGTTCCAGTTAGAACGTAACTGAACATCGTAGCAACGGGCCTAAAGAGCCGTACAGAATGAACGCAATCGCAGTCGGATTGCAATGTCAAAATATCGCAACGAGATGCAATGAAACGCTGTAAACCGCAATTAAACGCTGCATGAACACAATGACCGGACTGAGTTCGCAGTTGTATCAGTGTCAATAATCAAAGCGAAATTGATATGGACACGAAAATCGGTAAACTATTTTTAATGCTCATCGAAATCTCTTTCATTTTCCATTTTATTATTTTCTTCTTTAAATAATACAGTGCGTTTTAGGTTATGATAATGTCATATTTAACATTTCGATGCATTCACTTGCGATCATTTTAAATATTACGAACTTACTTGCGACTCTCTGCGACCCATAGCGTTCATTCTGTTTAGCTACATACAATTACATGCATTTGAAACTCGTTTTTTCCCTCCGTTATTTTGACACTCCAATCCGACTGCGATTGCGTTCATTCTGTACGGCTCTTTAGTATGTTCACAGAGAATATAAATCCGTTTGGTAATTTTGCATTAAATTACGCTGATTATTTTAATTTTACAATTATTGTAAATAGAGATCTGAATATTTTATAATATGTCCATTTCTCTTTGTATTATATACATTACAATACATGCATATGCAACTTTCGAGCTATGGCATTGTTTTGTGATTGTAAAACTACATAGGATTATATACATTTGAATATACCTTCATAGGTGCGCATTCCATCATTCTGATATAGAACAAAGTAAAACTAAATAGGCATTGTTACCAACACAATTCCTTTCGCCACTTTCGTTAAATATAAGGTCGAAAAACGTTATAGATACGAAACACCACGACGACGCAGTAACCCAAATATGAACCAACATTTCTTGTTGGGGAACCAAACAAACACGCTAATGATTGTTACTTTTGTGCCATTCACTCGAAGAACAAATATATTGTTACGTGTAAGCCCGGCAACCACGCAACCGTGCACTCGATCGTTACACATAATGAAAACAACAACAACCGAATACCTAGTTGCAAAATAACCCAATCAGAAACCTAGCTAAAGATAAGGCGAAACAATCTCTCTTCTTATCGAATGCTCTCCAATGTACTAGAATCCTCTGCACACACCACTGAACGATGATCGAAATCGAAGGCTCTGAAGCTTTCGAGAAGATTCCACAACTGAACGAACATTCAAGTACACCGGTGAACATTCAAGACTGCAACCGCCTAGTATATAAGCAGGTAAAGCATTCAGCGAAGACATAGTAATTTTGATTACGGCGACTGTGACAGACAGCGGGTACACGCGACCGTGTTGAGAGAGAACGAAAGTGAACGAGGCAAGCGATATATGGTATAAGCGGGCGGTACTGCCATACAGTGCGAATTATTGTGCGATTATAATTCTGTGAATTAAAGTGCGGATAAATAAATTATCACTTATTTTTATTTTAACCGAATTGTGTTTTACTTGAAATCCCGGCGAACCCCTAGCTCGCAACAATTGGTGTCAGAAGTGGGATTTCAAGGATTAATTCGGGTTGAAATCACAAGTGGAAAAGGTGAAATTAAAATTCTCGAACGGACAAAGTGAGAATTTTGGTGCGCGACTAAAGTTTTCAAACTGTGAAGTGAAAATTCTCGAACGAACAGTGAGAATTTTGTGAAATCGGATATTTTCGAATGCTCTAGTGAGCGGTAACTTTAATTAGTGAAGTGGAAAGTTCTCGTACGGACAAAAAGAGAATTTGAGTGAATTTGTATCAGGAAAATTTGAAACGTACAAATAATCGATAGTGAAAATGCCGCGTTATTTAAAAGACTTAAAACTAATGGAGCTGAAGGAAGAGCTTGGTAGACGCGATTTATCTACAACAGGGAACAAGTCTAAACTTGTCAGCCGTATGATCGAGATACTTGAGGCTGAGGGTAAGGACGCAAACAGTTTCGAGTTCCCAATCGAAGAAGCTCGTGTAGGAAGTGCTGAGGAGGGCTTTGGTACATCAGATTCTCTGACGCAGTTAATGCAGCAAATGATGAACAAATTAGACCAACAATCAACGGGCCTCAGCCAGAAAATGGACCAAACTTCAACGGACATTAATCAGAAATTAGATCAGACATCAACAGACCTCAACCAGAAGCTAGACCAGACTTCAAAGGACCTCAATCAAAAATTAGAACAGCAGTCAAAGGACCTCAACCAGAAACTTGACCAGCAGTCAATAGACCTCAACCAAAAATTGGAGCTGCAAAATAATAAAATAGACACCATAGGTAAGACAATCGAAGAAAATGTGGAGAAGAAACTTCGAACTTTCGAAGAAAAGACATCTGAAATTGTGGAAAAAGTTGAACGCTTAAAAAGAGACTTTGATAACGTGAAAGCGACTGGAGTCATTAAGACAGAACACGTTACACACAAAGATCTCAAAGCTCCGATCTTCGATGGACAAACACCGTGGGCTATCTACAAAACCCAATTTGAGGCTGCCGCGAGAAATAATCATTGGAATGATTTGGAACGAGGAACGGCTTTGATATTGGCGCTAAGAGGTCCACCAGCAGAAGTTCTCCAAACAATTCCGCAGGAGCAACAACAGGATTTTTCGACGTTAGTACAGACCTTGGATCTTTATTACGGCAGTGACCACATGCGAGAGATCTACAAGATGCAACTCCACAACCGAAGTCAAAAGGATGGCGAAACATTGCAAGAGCTAGCGCTCGATATAGAACGACTTACGTTGCTTTCATTCCCTAATGTGCAAAGCGAACATCGCAGTGATTTGGCTGTGTTCACATTTAATAATGCCGTACAGGATGAAGAACTACAGTTGTCATTAAAATTGGCAGGAAAGAAAACGATTGGCGAAGCCTTAGTATATGGGCTTACGTTCGAAGCTGCCAAGCAAAGCTCGCGGAGTAACTACCGAGTCCGAAAAATAACAGAAAAGTGTGTATGCGAGAGAGCAGAGTACACCAAGCCGAGCGTAGGATCTGGTGGCCCCCGATGCTGGAATTGCGGGAAGGCGGGACACTTAAGTCGGGATTGCAGATCAGCGGATTACACTGGAAGAGCGATACCTCACCATTGCCGCAATGAAAACACAAGTCAATCTTACGTGAGTCGGAGATTGGAACGCGCTAGGCTCAGCGTTCTCCGATGTTGGCATTGCGGACAGGACGGGCATTTACGGCGTGATTGTTGGCATCTAAGAAGAAACAGGAATAATTACGATGAGCACACTTCGAAACAACCACTATGCAATAGCTGTAATGAGCGGGAAAGAACTCTTGACACCGATTGCTGGTGGAAAGGAACCGAAAAACAAGGCAAACGTCGCGGAGCGATGCGATGTTGGAACTGTGGACTAGAAGGACACTTAAGGTTTGATTGTCGGAAGCCGAAGAGAACGCCGAATTATTGTTCGGATTGTACTGCCGAACAAAGGAGTACCAGAGGCGCAAAGCTACAGAGTCAATTAGAAGAGACGCAAATTGGCTGGCGAAATCAACATCAGCATATTGTGATGCAGAATAGTCAACAAGACAAAGAGGTCGTGGGGAACTTGCGACGATTAAAAGTTTGTGATCGACAGTAGGCAAAACATTACCAAACTCGGGACAAAATCTGTTCAACAACTAATCACCAGAATGGAGAGCATTGTCAACGAGCGAAATCGTCCAGCTACGGAAATGGCGATCTAGTATTGTTGCACAGCACTGGAAGACAGAGGGGAACATCGTCAAAACATCAGTGCAACGGTAAAGGATGGCATCGAGTCAGCACGCAACTAAAGGAGGGAGTACCACGGACCAAAATGAAAAATGACGTCACTGACGAGGGAGCTACTCTGTTCGGGACGAACAGAAACTAAGGAGGGAGTAATGTTACGTGTAAGCCCGGCAACCGCGCAACCGTGCACTCGATCGTTACACATAATGAAAACAACAACAACCGAATACCTAGTTGCAAAATAACCCAATCAGAAACCTAGCTAAAGATAAGGCGAAACAATCTCTCTTCTTATCGAATGCTCTCCAATGTACTAGAATCCTCTGCACACACCACTGAACGATGATCGAAATCGAAGGCTCTGAAGCTTTCGAGAAGATTCCACAACTGAACGAACATTCAAGTACACCGGTGAACATTCAAGACTGCAACCGCCTAGTATATAAGCAGGTAAAGCATTCAGCGAAGACATAGTAATTTTGATTACGGCGACTGTGACAGACAGCGGGTACACGCGACCGTGTTGAGAGAGAACGAAAGTGAACGAGGCAAGCGATATATGGTATAAGCGGGCGGTACTGCCATACAGTGCGAATTATTGTGCGATTATAATTCTGTGAATTAAAGTGCGGATAAATAAATTATCACTTATTTTTATTTTAACCGAATTGTGTTTTACTTGAAATCCCGGCGAACCCCTAGCTCGCAACAATATATTATATATAAAATTGCATATCCAGATATACCATCGGCAACAAAACCTTAATTTTTCATACACAAATTTTCGCGAAGTATTTTGACAAAGTTCAGAAAAACGTCACGAGGAAATACTGTGCGAATTCGAAATTAAAGCTGTTACAAACTTTTTATACAAAAGGAGCTTAAAGATTTAGTACGAGATTTATGTCTACCGAAGGATGATGCATAAATTCTTGGTTCAAGACTCCATACCAAACGCTTTTTGGATTCAGTTACACAATTTTATTGGTACAGAAATCGTTAGCCAAGTTCAGTTCAAGAAGGAGCGAAGCGCTACGAACCACCACGCCCACTAGGCACCATACGGGCCCATAGCGATCCCTTCAAAACCTCGTGGGCCGCTCATTCATCTCAAAAACGCTCTAAATCCCTGCAGAACCTGACCAGTTTGTCGTGCACTTACGACCTCAAATCCTCGATGTTTTGGAAGAAAAGACTTCCCAGCCATCTCAATGGCCTCCTGCTCTCGCCAGCTCATTCGCCTTTTCGTTCCCTAGTATATTACTATGCCCCGGCACCCAGCAAATCAGTACTCTGTTCTGACTACAAGGTACCTTCACCAATTCTCGCTTTACTAGCTGGGATTTAATATAATAGTTACCGATTCCAGCGCCTTAATAGCTTAATGTAGAGTGAGATATCTTTATTGCATATCTCCCCCATTAACAGCCAGAATATCTGCTTGGAAAACCCTGCATACATCTGGCGGCTTGAACGACCTCCCTACACTCAGCTGCTCAGAGAAGACGCCTGCGCCAGTGACGCATTTCATTTTCGATCAATCCCTATATACGGAGATTTCCCCCTCACGTATTACTTTATTGTAATACCCACAACTGGGCAATTTTCTTTTCCATTTCACTGAGTTAATAGGCTATACTGTTCCTTTCTGACTACAGCTAAGAGACGGTGCTTCCTCTGACTCTTGAACCAGAGAAGACTTGCTCATGAAGCATGCCGAAATTAAATCAATCTATCTATATATATAAAAGAGGATGTATGTTCCCTATAAACTCCTAAGCCACTCAACCGATTCTGATCAAATTTTTCAGGGAACATGCAAAATAGTCCCGGGATGGTTCCTGTGAAGTTTGGTACCAATCGAATCAAAAACAATTGTTTTTTCGACATTTTCCCAATTTTTTCACGATTTTAGCTCTAAATGTTTGTTTGTTTGTCCCGTATGCCTTCCTAAACCATTCATCCGATTGCGATGGAACTTTGTTGATATGTTGAGCGCACGCCCGCGAAGATTTCTGCGTTAACAAAATCATTTTACAATTGATGGTACGCGAGTTATTTCAACATTTGAGTGTATTTCATATAGTTTAGGGGCAGTTCGTTCGTTTTCGGTGTATTAGTTATGCGTTCTTATTACTAAATGGTAAAGTTGGACGATGGATGTTGGATAGGGGATAAAGAATAGTGGATGGAAGATGGTGGATGATGGATAGAAGATGGAGGATGGAGAATGGTGGATAGAGGGTGGAGTAACGGGAGCAGCGGAGCAACGGAAGTAACGGGAGAAATGGAAGCAACGGTAGTAACGGAGCAACGGAAGAATTGGAAGCAACGAGAGTAACGGGAGCAACGAGGGAAATAGGAGCAACGGAAGCAACGGGAGAAATGGAAGCAACGGGAGTAACGGGAGAAATAGAAGCAACGGGAGTAACGGAAGCAACGGGATCAACGGAAGAAATGGAAGCAACGGGAGTAACGATAGTATAGCACCAAACAAACGTGAGCGTAGCGAGCGCAGCCGCGGTACGCGGCTAGTTATTATTAAAAAAAAAGTTTAAAACACTTCTGCAGTGTTTCTGCACTATGTACGTAAGATACAAATAGATTAAGAAAATAGAGGACGGCAAGTGGGAAACAATATTAAAACCAGGATTTTGTCCAGTACACAATACATAGTGCACAAGGTGCAGTGATAAATTAATAAATATATGGAGCACGGAAAAAATATCTGAAGCATTGCAAATTATTGGGCACCGAAGATCGCTCACAAATATCATAAATTGAAGAAAGCGGTTAGATGCAAATATTACATATTAAGCACCAATAATCTTTTCTTAACTTATATCATCAAGATAGGTAATAGGGTAACCTGTAAAAAGAATACCTCGAAACTTTAACAAGGACTAGCTTGACTTCTCATACAAATTGAAACTAAACTCTTATTTCCATGATTCATCTCCCAATTGTACTCACCACGGAACCATAGTGCAGCGAAGGGGACACTTGGGCTGTAGCACAATATAAGGAAATTAACATACTGTAACGCTATTTCTCAACGAAATATCTGATGAATCTAAAATCCATAATAAAGGTTTCTGTGTACATGTTACTGCAACTCAAGCATGCAATCGCTTTTCTCATGTCCAAGTTTCAAGATTCAACCCGATTTCAACCACGTAAATCCGAACTTGGGATTATTAATGTCGATGGTAGCCAATCGCACAGAAAAACATGTTAGATATTAACAAAATCAAAACGTAACGAATTTTTTGGCTGTCACGCTTTAGGTATTGGCTCCCATATGACCATATGACCAAGAGGTTAGCTCATCTTTAAAAATTTCTTCTAAACAAAATTTATTTAGAAATGTTGCAAATAATTACTGCACTTACTAAACTTATTAGGCGCTGTTCTTCCGCTTCAAATGTAGACATAATTCTCTTTTATATTGAAGAAAAATCGCACAGGAATGAACTGTTGACGTTTTAGTTTCTCGCTGCTCACTTCACACACCTATGAGTATGGATGGAGAGGATTATTGTACAATTCCATGTGAGAGATGAAGACTTATTAGGTCTGTTCTTTTTGGCTACACCTTCTACACTTTTCTGCACTAAAGCCTAGTACTGTGTTCCGAGCGAAACGAAATGAACTGTCAAAGTCCATATAAAAAAAAGGAAATTTTCGCTGATAGTTCACGACGAAATATTTCGCTCGTTTTTCAGTACTGTGTTCACGGACGGAATAGACATTTGCCGTAGTCACTAAGAGATGGCGCTCGGTTTCGTGACAGTTTCGATTTATTCCCCAGTTGGTCGCGTCTGCGAGATTTCTCGCAGATTTCTCGAAGACATGTCGGCCTGTCTGCGAGATTTCTTCGAGACGCCTTATAGGAAAAATACACGGTATCGAGATAAATGCACCCCGAAATCTCGGAGACATGTCTGCTGAATGTCGGGATAGCAAAATGTTTTCACAATCAGCGCCATCTATATATTAATAGATTTTTCTATATTTACTTGTGCTCATACTTCTTATAATAAAGTAAAAAAACAAAATATTTAATGAAAGGTACTCTTTATTTAGTAATTAAAAAAAACAGCACTGAGAACAACAATAATTCACTTTATAATGCATGCAAAAACACTTTCGCCCACAACATTCGACCAAGAGGTGGTGAAATGCAAGAAGATTAACATCAGCTGAAAAGAGGAAACTCAAATTAAACCCGGTTGAAACAAACTTATCAGAATAAAATTATCACATACCACTATTCAGACGTACTCTGTGCGAATTGAATAAATACGTACGACAAAATTTATTCCGAATTTAGTTTGTCATGACTTTTCTAAGCGGCAGACGTCATCTCAAGTCCTCGATCTCTTCGATTCTCTGCGGTCGTTTTCTGCACTTCAAATACATCGTGGTGGGAGCACATGTTTGTATTGCTATTTCTTTCTATCTAGTATTGAAGAAAGGTATGCAATATGATTCCTAAGGCTCAAACCATCGAGATTATGTCTCGAAAGAGACAAGCGACCAACTGGGTCGGTGCGGTAGGCTTTCGAAATATTTGACAAATTGAAATTTTCAACAGTTCGCTGTCAGCTGATTTTGTTTGTGCTCGAGATTTTTTTTCAGTTCGTGTTTTTTTAAATTTTCTGTGTGAATTCATTCGAAGTTATGAATTATAATAAAAGTGAAAAGGTACGTGTGTGCGGGATACCACAGAAAATTTAATTTCCGGTTCTCACGACGAACTTAAGTTGAAGTCGGCTGTTCGATGACCGATCGAACTCCATCGACATCCGGCCGCGTCACATAGCTTTAAGGCATTAAACCAACATAGATATTTAGATAAATAAAACCATTTTTTTTGTTTCTCAATAATTTGCTTATTAATGTAGTAGCCAAAAAATATCAAGTTCTACACCTGCATTATACGCCATCAGCGATTGCATGGTCTTTTGCCCTATTAGCAAAAAATAAAATATTTGAACTGCAGGTGTACAATGTGCACTTATTGCAATTTTGGGGTAATATGTACACTTACCTGTTCATATCACCGGATTAATGAATCGAACAAAAAAATAACAATGTCAGCAATATTAGCGTAAGAATTTTATATATAAGAATTTAGAAACAGTAATAAAGAAGTTAGTCAATTTTAAATCGTGTGTCATAAATCATTGTGAACCTCCCAGTCGCCCAGTTCAAACCTGTCCCCCTCACAATCCACTAGTGAAGTTAAGGTGTAAGAAATAAAAAAAAACTATATTCTGAAATTGTGCATCGGTATTGTACCGAAGTACATATATAACAGTTGAACGGATTTTGCATTCGTTCAACAGAACGACGCGGACAAGTAAAAAAAACTTGTTCGCTAAATAAACATCGGCGTTGACAGTAGTCAGAAAAGATAATTACGAAACCGGGTATTTGTTTATTTTAAATAGTGTTAATTAAAACACTTTACTCCGGATGCCAAAGCATTTCCCAGTTCGTTTCCGTTTTTAGTTTTATGTAGCATTACTTGAAAATTGACACAAATAAATCGAACATTCAAAAATCGCGCGCTTTCCTTTCACTGACATCTAGCAGTCAACAGTAGGATTTATTTCACTTTATTTCCAAGGTGCCTTTTGCGTTCGATTTCGTTTAGCGGAACACAGTACTATAGTCACTGGACTATACACAGTGACTATACACAGTAGGTTTGTTCTTTTTGCCAGGTGAAGTTCACATTTTAGTGTAACTTACACTGAAAATGGGATACAACTTACACTGAAAGTGTAGGGTTTAGATCGCGCAAAAAGAACGGGTTAGTGTAGAAAAATGACAGCTAAAATTCCGAACTTTTTTATTTGTTTTATTCTTTCACTTCTATCAATGCAAATTTATTGCCATTCAATATTCTTGCATTTATTCATTCAAAACAGTATTTTCATAAATGCACAAAGTTAATTTTATCTGCATAGAGCCATCAATTCTGACAGATGGCAAAGAAGAAGATCTTACACCGGCTCCCGATCCAGTGTAAGATAGTGTACACTGAGTACACTACACTAGCAAAAAGAACAGCAACCTCTGACGTCACACCGACAAAAAGAACAGCATTAGGGCAGAAAGTGTACACTGAGTACACTACACCGACAAAAAGAACAGACCTAGTACTAGGCTTAACTCTTGAGCGGGTGCAGAGAGGTGAAGGGATGAATAAAAAAAGAACAAACCCTATTAAGCCAGAAATACATGTTTAGAATATATGCACGCAGCGGTAAATGCATCTCTGCATGTGAAACAGACGTGCAGAGATCTCTAAGTTGTATTTGTCATAAATCACCGCTTTTTCTGATAGTCAGTTTGAGTTTCAGTTTCAGTTTATTTTAATAGACAAAAAATTATCTTAGTTTTGATCCTGGAAAAATATATTTTTGTAATTTCGACTGGTTTTATCGAATACAATTTGGTTATTTTTTCTAAGTTCTATATGAAACGCTCCTCCATTGCTACTCCACTCCACAACTACAACTAAAAAATAACCTGTCAAACTACTTTTTTCTTTTTCTGTGTTGGTAAATTTCAATCTCAAGTTGTGGCAATTCTGACGCTGCGCAGCAAAAGTAGAAGTAGAGACATGTTGCAGCGCTCCGCTGCATGCAGAATAAGCGTGTGTTTCGTCGCATTTAAACTCAAGCATTCTAAATCCTTTTTGCCGCGCTGCATGCAGATATATGCACATGTATTTCTGGCTTTAGGTTTGTTCTTTTTTCATTCACCCTCTTCACCTCTCTGCACTCACTCAAGAGTTAAGCCTAGTACTGTGTTCCGAGCAAAACAAAATGAACTGTCAAAGTCCATATAAAAAAAAAGGAAATTTTCGCTGATATTTCACGACGAAATATTTCGCTCGTTTTTCAGTACTGTGTTCACGGACGGAATGGACATTTGCCGTAGTCACTAAGAGATGGCGCTCGGTTTCGTGACAGTTTCGATTTATTCGGTGCGGTAGGCTTTTTTGACAAGCGAAATATTTGACAAATTGAAATTTTCAACAGTTCGCTGTCAGCTGATTTTGTTTGTGCTCGAGATTTTTTTTCAGTTCGTGTTTTTTTAAATTTTCTGTGTGAATTGATTCGAAGTTATGAATGATAATAAAAGTGAAAAGGTACGTGTGTGCGGGATACCACAGAAAATTTAATTTCCGGTTCTCTTGTAATGTTTACAACTTTTACAATGTGACAACTTTGCCCGAAGGGGTGGTTAGAAAAGATAATTACGAAACCGGGTATTTGTTTATTTTAAATAGTGTTAATTAGTACACTTTACTCCAGATGCCAAAGCATTTGCCAGTTTGTTTCCGTTTTTAGTTTTATGTAGCATTACTTGAAAATTGACACAAATAAATCGAACATTCAAAAATCGCGCGCTTTTCTATCACTGACATCTAGTAGTCAACAGTAGGATTTATTTCACTTTATTTCCAAGGTGCCTTTTGCGTTCGATTTCGTTTAGCAGAACACAGTACTATACTTTAGTGTAGAAAAGTATAGAAGGTGTAGCCAAAAAGAACAGACCTATTACTGCTGTGGTTTACGAAATTTTCATGCGTTCCACTATTCCCAACGCAACTAAAAATAAAAGAAAATAGTCCGCCTTCAATTCAGTAGCTGCGTGTCAACCAGACGGATGTTAATACCATATATCTGCACAGAAACTTAGTGAAGTTATTTTACCGCATAAACATCATATTTCGAGAGAGAACAAAATCTATAAGAAGCCTTCACCTATAGTCTTGCTCCCGCTTTGCCCTTGCAATTATTAAAAAAACACGACTCATTAGGTCTGTTCTTTTTGTCGGTGTAGTGACTCAGTGTACACTTTCTGCCCTAATGCTGTTCTTTTTGTCGGTGTGACGTCAGAGGTTGCTGTTCTTTTTGCTAGTGTAGTGTACTCAGTGTACACTAGGTCTGTTCTTTTTGTCGGTGTAGTGTACTAAGTGTACACTTTCTGCCCTGATGCTGTTCTTTTTGTCGGTGTGACGTCAGAGGTTGCTGTTCTTTTTGCTAGTGTAGTGTACTCAGTGTACACTATCTTACACTGGATCGGGAGCCGGTGTAAGATCTTCTTCTTTGCCATCTGTCAGAATTGATGGGATAAAATTAACTTTGTGCATTTATGAAAATACTGTTTTGAATGAATAAATGCAAGAATATTGAATGGCAATAAATTTGCATTGATAGAAGTGAAAGAATAAAACAAATAAAAAAGTTCGGAATTTTAGCTGTCATTTTTCTACACTAACCCGTTCTTTTTGCGCGATCTAAACCCTACACTTTCAGTGTAAGTTGTATCCCATTTTCAGTGTAAGTTACACTAAAATGTGAACTTCACCTGGCAAAAAGAACAAACCTATTGAAATATTTCTGGTTCTCTCTCACTATCTCTAACCCTTTATGCTATAGACTAGGGTTACTGTATACACACTCACACCAAAACAGCCTCTAAGAGGGGTTTGGCAGATGCGTACCAAGGTAAAAAACCAGTAAATTTAAATTTTTTCCATGTTTATGGGATTTCGCTTTATAAACATTCGAAATGATTGACTTTTCGCTGCAAAATTGTAAATTTCCATAGAAGAAATGAAAGAAATAGGGAAATTTTCCATTGAAAACCACAATTTCGCGCACACACACTTCCATATCAAAGAAAAACACGTACTAGAATTGTGGAAGGGAACCGACAGCTGTTTTTCCGACTCTTCACATATTCGCACTAACACACTTCAAAAACGCAATTTGATAGCATTTCCCAGTAGTACAAAAACAGGCGAACTAGTACATAAACAGGCGATTTTTGTGAGGTTAAATTACAATTTCTAGTACAGAAACGACCGAATTAGACGTATCTGCCAAACCCTAGGTAGAGAGTGTTGTGTATATAGTGACCCTACTATAGACCATCTCCACACATGCTCAATTTTAACCGAATTTGTGTTTTTATGTAAACAAACAGCAAACCCACTCTGCCAAAAGCAGTTTCGTTTCTGCTTCATTTCTCTCGGCCCATTTCATTTCCTAATATTCTTATTCGTAGGAGCCAACGCATTTAGAGAAGTAATTATACCACTTCCATTCCTTCTCAGAGATTAGATGCCAGATGCCACATGTATGTTTATGTCACGACCGTGGTTTATGTTGACGTTTGACACTTCCAAGTCTGGAAACTGGAACTGGACTGGAAGTCAAAACTGGAAAATGCCGGGTAATAAAAAAAAGTGCAGTGCGAAGGTGTGCGTAGTTCCTAGCAAAGATACCAATATGATCGAGCTAAATAACAAAATATTTTGACGTTTCATCGAGTACGTGGCCCGTAGACATTTATTTAGCGACGAGAATTTATTTTTCTCAGTTCCGTTGCCGTTCTATTCAAGTTATTAATTAGCCTTAAAATAATAAAATGTATCGAATAAAGCTGCTTTTCACTAGCGTGTTATTGCTGGAAATGTTTCGATTGAGTAGCACTTTCGTGGTACAGATCGACGCGCACGCAGAGGAATGCTTTTTCGAAAGAGTCGAGGCTGGTAGTAAAATGAGTGAGTTTATCATCAACATTATACGAAACGCATGCAATATCGCTAATAATATAATGAATATCGTTTCAGGTGTAACGTTCGAAGTGATTGAAGGAGGATTCCTAGATATTGACGTGAAGATATCGGGACCAACCTCAAATTCAATTCATCAGGGCGAGCGAGAATCGTCCGGAAAATATGCTTTTGCGGCGCACTCGTCTGGTCTGCACACGGTCTGCTTCGGGAACCAAATGTCGTCGGTAGTTCCCAAGGTTGTTATGTTCTCGATTGACGTAGGCGAGGCACCGCAAGGTACGCCTGGAGCTCCAGGCGAAGAAGAAGCCGGGCACACAAAACTTGAGGATATGATCCGCGAGCTTTCTGGACAGTTGACCGGTGTTAAACATGAACAGGAATATATGCACGTGAGTTATTTTCGTATTATATGTAAAAACAAGGTCGTACGAAAGCCATCGTCTCTAAGTAGAACTTATAGGAACCTTGACTACGGGGGCGATTTTATATTTATACGTATATTTTGTACGAGCAATATACGTGGAATATTTACGTTGCTCCTACATATTCCTTCAATTGTGACGTAAAATTTTCACGACTTATTACGTAGTAGAACGATTAACTTGCTAGGTAAATTATTTGCTCGCACATTATTGCCAATTCTGGAGAAAAAAAGTAGTTGAAATTTGATTTCTGGGACTTTTTCCGGAGTAAAGTAAAGTAGAGAAATTATTCTGGATAACTAGTTAGTGTATTTAGATGTGGCAGACAAACCAAATGAGACTTTTTTCAGCAGATAATATTAGCAAGAATTTTCTTTTGAAATAATAATTGATCTGGACCCTTGAATCAAGACCAACAGCTGCAATGTAAATTATGTTGCTTCTGCTGCAAATAGATATTGAAATCAGAAATGCTGCTGCCAAGAGCGCCCTAAGACTAAAAGCGTCTGGTAGCTAAATTTCCAGACTGTGGGCTTAGCGAACTCTCCAACTATATAAACAGGTGCATAAGCTTCGTTACAGGTTTCCATATTTTTTACTCCACGAGGGGAGACTGGGATAATAAAAAAGTGATAAGGGAATCTGAAGTTTTTGTAGTCAAACGGTCGGCACAAGAACGGATACCGGAACAAGGGCTGGGATTTTCTCAGCCGTCATAAATATTCAAGTATATTTTCGTTTGCCGGACTACTGAAGTATTTTTAAAGCCGAGTTGTTTGCCATAAACAGTGTGCAGTAGATATACTAAATTTTTAGGATTTATACAGTCGGGCAGCAACGAAAGTTCTAAGCTTCAAATAAGTTAAATCTGAGCTAGTGAGGGAGTGTAGGAAGCATTTGAAAACTGGGCGCAGCTCATAAGGTTTTCTCGTGCCATGTTCCTGGACACAAAGGGATAACGGGAATCGAAGCAGACGATGAGCTGATCAAAAGTGGATCTGAAATGGCTGCTATATACGCAATCGAAAGGCTAAAAATATACCTTACTTACGTCAAGAGAAATCTTGACAAGAAGGCAATGGAGCTGACCAATGGTAGATGGATTAACCTAACGACGTATGAAACCTTCGGGCAGCTATGGCCAGTAATACATCCTAGAAGGACTGCCGATTTTTTTTGGAAAGAAGTCGTCTGGAGAACCGTAACATTACGGGAGTCATAGATAGATAGATTGGAAATAGGGGTTGGTATGGTTAACTTCTGTCACTGCAGCCACAGTTGGGCGTATTGTGACGTCCCCCCGGTTTGACTATGATTCCTCTTCGATCCCTGCGCTTTCAATGAAGCCTAGTATTTTGCGAAGAGGAATCGTCAGGAATTCCGATGGGTCCATGAAACCCTGACCGAAGTGACGAAGTCTTTTGTGAGCTAAACCTTCACATTCACAGAGGATATGCTCTGGTGTTTCGTCTTCGTCATTGCATATTCTGCAAATTTTAGTCTCAGAGAGACCAATCCCATTGAGATGCTTCCTCATGTGATACGGGAGTCATAACGGGACATTGTCTCATTGGCAGATATGCACAGCGGCTAGGCATTCAATATAATGACTAATACAAAAATGAAGAAGAAGAAGAGAACGTTAGATATCTACTTTGAATGTGTCCTCAGCTAGCGAGCTGTAGGTTTAATACCATGAGCAGCTACTTCTTCTCCAGTTTCGGGGAAATAGCTGAACACGCATGGTGCAGGAAGGACTCACTCGATTTCTTACATATTTATCCTTTTCCTTGGAACCATTTAAAAATGAACGTGTATAAAATTTCAAATTCGTAGCTTGAAGCGTTCAAAAGTTATCGAAAAATATTGTTGAACACGTGTCTTAAGGACATTTTGTATGGCAGCTCCCAGAAGGAGTAAAAGGATTTCGCTGATTAGTAAACTCGAACTTTGTTTTTACTCAAAACTAATTTGTACAAAATTTCGAATTCATAGCTAAAAGATTACTTGAGTTATATTAAGTTCCGTAAATTAAGTGAAGACGTTTTGACAGGGTATTTGTATGGCAGCTACATGAAGGACTAATAGGATTTTCTTTATAATCATATATTTAGCTCCAACTATTGGAAAAATAACACATACAAAATTTCAAAGACGTAGCTTAAACCCTTCTGAAGTTATCGGCCAATATTCTTAAACACGTGTTTTAAGGACATTTTGTATGGCAGCTACCGGAAGGAGTAAAAGGATTTCGCTGACTGGTAAAGTCGAACTTTCTTTTCACTCAAAACTAATTTGTACAAAATTTTGAATTCGTAGCTAAAAGATTACTTGAGTTATAGTGAGTTTCGTAAATTAAGTGAATACATTTTGACAGGATATTTGTATGACAGCTACATGAAGGACTAACAGGATTTTCTTTATAGTCATATATTTAGCTCCAACTATTGGAAAAATTACATATAAAAAATTTCAATGTCGTAGCTTAATCCCTTCTGAAGTTATCGACCAATATTCTTGAACACGTGTTTTAAGGACATTTTGTATGGCAGCTACCCGAATGAGTAGGACGATTTTGCCCGTTAACGAACTTAGCCTTACAAATTCAACCAAACATCCAGATTCAAAATATCAAGATCCTAGGTGAAGGCGTTCTTGAGTTATCGTGCTGACGGACGGACGAACGGACGTCAAGCGGATTTGAGGTTTTTAGCCACAAATAAACAAAAAATAATATATAACTTTTTTTCGTCCGTGGCTTGGTTCTATGCGTTACAAACTTTTGGGCTGGATTAAACTTATCAGGTCAGTTCATAAGTTCCCGCGTTTTTTCAAGTAGCTCAAAGCATTTTAATTTCCTAAGTTGTGAAATCACAGATCAAAGTTTTCTATAAGTAGTTGGAAAGGGTGAAGGGTTAGTCAGTTAGCATTGACTTCTTAAACAGGAACGATCACTATTCATCAGGAAAAACATGGAAGTTACCAAGGAGTATAAACGAAGCATTTTGTACTTTTTGTTTAAAAAGGGCAAAAAAGCTACACAAGCCGCTGCAGAAAGAAACGAAGTTCATGGAGCGAACATCGTAAGTGTGAGGACTGCACAAGAGTGGTTCCGGAAATTCAGGCAGGGCTGCACAACCTTGGAGGATGCACCCCGTTCGGGTCGTCCAGACGAGTTCAATGAACAATCCTTGAAGGATGTGGTCGAAGCAGAGCCATCGTTAACAGTGGATATGATAGCAGACAGGCTAAATTCATCACACTCAACCGTTTTTCGCCATTTGGTAAACATCGGAAAAGTTTTGAAGCTTGCAAAGTGGGTTCCAGCATCGAATCTCGCACAAAGATTTACCATCTGCTCTCAGCTTCTGCAACGGCACGAAAGTGAACATTTTTTGAACCGCATTGAAACGGGCGATGAAAAGTGGGTTCTATACCAAAATGTTACGCGAATGCACCAATGCGTGGATGCGAACGCCACTCCAGAGCAGACTGCCAGGGCCGGATTACACCCGCGGAAAATTTTATTGTCCATATGGTGGGATATGCAAGGAGTGGCCTACTTCGAACTTCTGGAACCGAACGAAACCATCAATGCAGAAAGGTATTGCCGTCAGCTCGACAGTCTGCATGCAGAATTGATAAAAAACGCCCCGCTTTAGTGAATCGACAAAAAGTTTTATTCCACCATGACAATGCTCGCCCACACACGGCAAGAGTGACTGTGGCAAAGTTACGGGAGTTTGGTTGGGAAATCATGCCCCACCCACCATACTCCCCTGACATTGCCCCTAGCGACTACCACCTGTTCCGGAGCCTGCAGTCGTTTTTAAGCGGCAAAAATTTCCAAAACAAAAATGATGTCAAAAGTGCCCTACTTTCTTTTTTCACTTCAAAAGATACCAAATTTTTTTCGGATGGAATTGAAAAATTACATCAACGCTGACAAGACATTGTGAATAATGATGGAAAATATTTAATTGATTAAAATTAAAAAATTGTGTATTTTTTGAAATATTGAAAATACTATAAAAACATACTGCAGTCACGATCGGCTGCAAGCCAATCGTATAATACTCTAGATGAATACTGAACTCCGATTTATATTGTTGTTGGGGATAAAGTAGAATTACGTGTGCGCATGTTGTATGTCCTTTATAAGGACTGCCATTAGTTATCGGAAAATATTGTTGAACACGTGTCTGAAGTATGGCACCTACCAGAAGGAGTAAACGGATTTTGCTGATTAGTAAACTCGAACTTCGTTTTTACTCAAAACTAATTCGTACAAAATTTCCAATTCATAGCTAAAAGATTACTTGAGTTATATTAAGTTCCGTAAATTAAGTGAAGACGTTTTGATAGGATATTTGTATGGCAGCTACATGAAGGACTAATAGGATTTTCTTCATAATCATATATTTAGCTCGAACTATTGGCAAAATAACACATACAAAATTTCAAAGACGTAGCTTAATCCCTTCTGAAGTTATCGGCCAATATTCTTAAAAACGTGTTTTAAGGACATTTTGTATGGCAGCTACCAGAAGGAGTAAAAGGATTTCGCTGACTAGTAAAGTCAAACTTCCTTTTCACTCAAAACTAATTTGTACAAAATTTTGAATTCGTAGCTAAAAGATTACTTCAGTTATAGTGAGTTTCGTAAATTGAGTGAATACATTTTGACAGGATATTTGTATGGCAGCTACATGAAGGACTAATAGGATTTTCTTCATAATCATACATTTAGCTTCAACTATTGGAAAAATAACACATACAAAATTTCAAAGATGTAGCTTAAACCCTTCTTGAGTTATCGACCAATATTCTTAAACACGTGTTTTAAGGACATTTTGTATGGCAGCTACCCGAAGGAGTAGGACGATTTTGCCCGTTAACGAACTTAGCCTTACAAATTCAACCAAACATCCAGATTCAAAATTGCAAGATCCTAGGTACAGGCGTTCTTGAGTTATCGTGCTAACGGACAGACGGACGGACGGACGGACGGACGGTCGGACGGACGGACGGACGTCAAGCGGATTTGAGGTTTTTGGCCACAAATAAACAAAAAATAATATATAACTTTTTTTCGTCCGAGGCTTGGTTCTATGCGTTACAAACTTTTGGGCTGGATTAAACTTATAATACTCTATATGATTTCATCTAGAGTATAAAAATTAATACTCATACATAAATGTAGGGCATATACAAGAAATAGAAATCAATAAGATATGAGTACCTAACAACTTTCTACAAAATTTTGACTTCGTTGCTAAACGATTTTTCGAGTTATAGTGACTTTCGTCAATTGAGAGCATGTTACGATGGACATTCTTGTCCACCTCTGTGAACTTAGCACCCCACTTTTACCAAATTGAATAAAAAAATGGTTTTCGGGTGGGACTTTGTTTGTACTTGATTGTACCGAAAATTATTCCGTTTGTACCTCAAAGGAAACAGAGGAAAAATTGGTTCGTGTGAACATAGCACCCGACTTGCACCAAATTAACTGAAATGATATTATTCAGATAGTACCCCGTCTGTATATGATTGTACCGAAAATGATTTTTTTTAATCCCATATAAAAAGAAAATTATTAAAAAAAGTATGTGTCAATCTATTGTAAATTGACTTCATTTGATTGTACCTCCAACCGTTTTTCATCAAATATTAGCAATCTAAATCAGCCAATCCTTCATACACAGAGTAAAAAAATCGAACGAGATCCTCCGACAACACTTTGTAAATCCGTGAGCGGGGTATAGGCCGATTTTCAAAATTCGAAAAACCAAAGACGCTAAAATATTCTAAAGGGTCTGCAATTGATTGCACCTCCAAGATATTTTAAGAAATCTTAATTTTTTCATCAAAAAATAATCTGATTCAGGCAATAATTCACCCTCAGAGTAAAAAAATTCGAACGAAATCCTCCGACAACTCTTTGTAAATCCGTGAGCGGGGTATAGGCCGAGAACTTTTGAGCTGGATTAACCTTATAATACTCTCAGGTTTCATCTAGAGTATGCAAATTTGAGGAAATATGGAAAATATTGCTTAGAAAGGGGGGCGGCCCCCCCCCCCCTCTGGATCCGCCAATGTGATGGCCTGGCACCAATGCTTTTTAATTTGACGCTCGAATATGTTGTTCGGAAACTTCCCGTTGACACCAAGGGAACACTATGCTTCAAATCCACACAACTAGTAGCATATGCCGAAAACATTAATATAGTTGCAAGATCCCTGGAGAGTGCCAAAGAAATATTTGTAAACCATGACTCGGTAGCAAGGGAAGTTGGACTACGTATTAACGAAAACAAAGCTAAAATCATGACACAAACTAGGAAAAACACGCCAATCAGACAAAATATTACAGTAGGAGACTTTAGCCTAGAAAACGTAGACAACTTTGTATATTTTGGGGCAAATATATCAAAGGATGGAAGCGAACCCATCGAAATTAAAAGAAGAATAATGATGGCAAATAAGACGTATTATTCAGTACTCCCAATAATTAAAAACAAAAATGTGCATAGGAAAACAAAGCTTAAACTATACAAATCAATTATAAGACCTGTGCTATGCTATGGCAGCGAAACGTGGACATTGACTCAGGCGTCTGAAAAATTAGTTAACGCCTTTGAAAGAAAAGTCCTCAGAAGAATCCTCGGACCTGTGAGGGAAGACTCGATCTGGAGAATACGATACAATAGAAAATTGTATGCCATATTTGATAATCCGGAAGTATCGATCCTTATTAAATTCAAAAAGCTACAATGGGCTGGTCATGTGGAGCGGATGGATGACGGAAGAATCCCCAAACGTACACTAAAAGGAAAAGTTAATGGTCAAAGACCAGTTGGAAAATCACGAAAGCGCTGGGAGGACTCTATTGACGCAGACAGCAAATCACTGCTAAGATTCACAAACTGGAGAGCGCGGTCACTGAACCGAGAAGGCTGGAGGCGGCACATTCAGGAGGCCAAGGTCCGATTTGGACTGGCGCCATCGTAAGGATAAGGATAAGGTATGACGGGTAGTACAAGAATGGGAAAGTAAATGAAATTGAAAAGAAAGTCGGCTCACCGATAAATAGCGGCAATATCACTTATGCCTTAGTAACAAAAACAGCTGCCAAAACAAAAACGTTTAGTAATTTACGGGCTTGAAAAAAACTTTTATTACAGATAAGGTCACTTAATAGTATATATATATATATATATATATATACAGGGTGTTTGGTACTCCGTGCACGACCTTGTAAGGGGTTATTCCTTGATATATTTGGAGAAAAAAATTGTTCCACAGGGTGGGTCAATTTTCAATAACAGTGGAGATACAGGGTGGTTAAGAAAAGTGTTTTTGACCGGTGCCCTTACTCACTTAAAACGTTATATCTTGAAAACGAATAATCACAAGGCAAAGCGTTATAACTCATTTTTTAGGGAATCGAATTACCTTTCATTTGATGTAACAGTCTAAATTGTAACTGAACCCAATCTTGAGATATTTACTCGAAAACACAGATTTTTGCAACGTCAACCTTAAAAATTCAGTGATCAATGTAGTTTTTCTCAGAAAACTCCATTATAAAAATGCCATCTTAATTTTATTTTTTTATGAACCGTATTATTACCTACAAATGCTGCATACATATGTATGAGTTGCGATTAACATTTTGGAAGTAATAGGTAAAAATACATATCGCATAAAAATTAAATATTTCAAAAGTCAGTGCATGTGCATGTGCATGTTGATCTACACTACTTGCTTGAACTAAAAGAATTTAATAATATTTTTAATGTTTTATTTAAAAAAAATTTGTTATAATAAATGTTCAAAATGGCCACCTTCATTTTGAATGCACGCTAAAGCTCGTTTGGCGAGTGTTCTCTTGGTATTCATATTCCTCTACTGCTGCCTTACTTCTATTGCTGCCGCATCGATCCTGATATTTAGATCTTCCAATGTTTCTACTGGCGTTGCGTAGACAAGGTCTTTCATCCGTCTCCATACAAAGAAATCCATAATGGTAAGATCAGGAGATCTTGCAGGCCAGTGTATCGGTCCATTTCTACCGATCTAGCGATTGCTATAATTGGAATTTAACCAATCTGTGATCTGTCGGCCGTAATGAGCTGGAGCACCATCGTGTTGGTAAAACATGGAAGCCAATCGTACCAGTGGAATATCATCCAATAAGTCCTGTAGATCATTTGATAAAAAATGTAAGTAATTGGAGCTATTTAGAGTACGCGGAAGCCTAATAGGTCCAAGTAAATCGTCACCAATCACACCTGCCCATAAACTGACGCTGAATCTGTACTGAAATGATGCCGCTCTTCTTGTGTGTGGATTGCTCTCAGCCCACGTATGTAGGTTGTGGAAGTTTGTGATACCGTCTCTGGTAAATTGGGACTCATGATATACAATACGGTTCATAAAAAAATAAAATTAAGATGACATTTTTATAATGGAGTTTTCTGAGAAAAACTACATTGATCACTGAATTTCTATACTCTAGATGAAATCATATAGAGTATTATAAGTTTAATCCAGCCCAAAAGTTTGTAACGCATAGAACCAAGCCTCGGACGAAAAAAAGTTATATATTATTTTTTGTTTATTTGTGG
This sequence comes from Beris morrisii, assembly GCA_951812415.1. Taxonomy (NCBI): domain Eukaryota; kingdom Metazoa; phylum Arthropoda; class Insecta; order Diptera; family Stratiomyidae; genus Beris; species Beris morrisii. Next base: position 66,539,989 of record OX638313.1, read on the forward strand.
CCAAAAACGCCAAATCCGCTTGACGTCCGTCCGTCCGTCTGTCCGTTAGCACGATAACTCAAGAACGCCTTCACCTAGGACCTTGAAATTTTGAATCTGGTTGTTTGGTTGAATTTGTAAGGCTAAGTTCGTCAACGGGCAAAATCGTCCTACTCCTTCGGGTAGCTGCCATACAAAATGTCCTTAAAACACGTGTTCAAGAATATTGGTCGATAACTCCAGAAGGGTTTAAGCTACGACATTGAAATTTTGTATGTGTTATTTTTCCAATAGTTGGAGCTAAATATATGATTATGAAGAAAATCCTGTTAGTCCTTCGTATAGCTGCCATACAAATATCCTGTCAAAATGTATTCACTTAATTTACGAAACTCACTATAACTCAGGTAATCTTTTAGCTACGAACTCGAAATTTTGTACCAATTAGTTTTGAGTGAAAAGAAAGTTCGAGTTTACTAGTCAGCGAAATCCCTTTACTCCTTCTGGTAGCTGCCATACAAAATGTCCTTAAAACACGTGTTTAAGAATATTGGCCGATAACTTCAGAAGTGTTTAAGCTACGTCTTTGAAATTTTGTATGTGTTATTTTTCCAATAGTTGGAGCTAAATGTATGATTATGAAGAAAATCCTATTAGTCCTTCGTGTAGCTGCCATACAAATATCCTGTCAAAACGTCTTCACTTAATTTACGGAACTTACTATAACTCAAGTAATCTTTTAGCTATGAATTGGAAATTTTGTACAAATTAGTTTTGAGTAAAAACGAAGTTGGAGTTTACTAATCAGCGAAATCCGTTTACTCCTTCTGGTAGCTGCCATACAAAATGTCCTTAAGACACGTGTTCATCAATATTTTTCGATAACTGTTGAACGCTTCAAGCTACGAATTTCAAATTTTGTACACGTTTATTTTTGAATGGTTCCAAGGAAAGGGATAAATATGTAAGGAATCAAGTGAGTCCTTCCTGCACCTCCCATGTGTAAGTCCTTCAAAAAGGATATTTCTTTTCGATGACTAACCCAGTTCAATATATGAAATTAAACACAGAATATTGTCTTTTAGTTTTGAGTAGCAATCTAATGGCAGTCCTTAATAAATTACATACAACATGCACACACGTAATTCTACTTTATCCCCAACTACAATATAAATCGGAGTTCAGTATTCATCTAGAGTATTATACGATTGGCTTGCAGCCGATCGTGACTGCAGTATGTTTAAGGTTGACGTTGCAAAAATCTGTGTTTTCGAGTAAATATCTCAAGATTGGGTGCAGTTACAATTTAGACTGTTACATCAAATGAAAGGTAATTCGATTCCCTAAAAAATGAGTTTTAACACTTTGCCTTGTGATTATTCGTTTTCAAGATATAACGTTTTAAGTGAGTAAGGGTACCGGTCAAAAACACTTTTCTTAACCACCCTGTATCTCTACTGTTATTGAAAATTGACCCACCCTGTGGAACAATTTTTTTCTCCAAATATATCAAGGAATAACCCCTTACAAGGTCGTGGACGGAGTACCAAACACCCTGTATAATGAGACACTTCTTAAAGTTGTTCACACTGGCATAAGTTCAGAAACTAATAAAATAGACACTTTCTTTGAAGCAATTGATAGTTTATTCAAACGGCTCGCAAATAATTATATAAACATCGATTTTTACTGCATGGAAGATGATAATGTGCTGGTGTGCTTTAAATGACAAAGATATGGTCACTCTTCCAAGGTTTGTAAGCAAACGGCGAATACCCGGCGGAAATGTGCAGAGCCACACAACAAATAATTCAAATGAAGTAACCTGTACCGATAAAAGTAATAGCTGCTCCATAAAAGGGTCAACTAATTGTCTGCACAGAGCAGATACTGTGGAATGCTAAATAATCAGTAAGGGCTGTCCAAAGCAAAAGAAGAATAAGAAATAAATTAGGCGTACTTGAATCCCATCTACAACGAAATCGAGATATTCAGATACAAATTTTCAATGGGACTTGGTTGAAATTCAATATATCAATCTGAAAGGGTTCTGTCCCCTTCATTGCTGTCGGGTTTCTGGTCGTGTGGGTGGAACGGTAATATTTTTAACTAACTAAAATTATTTCTTTCCATAATGAACCAACGGATATTTTCATTAACTATCTGGACTCATTATTCTTTAAGTACACTAAACTACTTTCTGGAGGGGACACAAATATTAGCATACTATACGATTACTTGACGTCCCACAATTGTACCGAAATGCTAGCAGTGCACGTACTTCTGCTCTGTTAGACCATCGGCTACCAAAGCCTAGTAAGTAGGTACCTTTTAAAAAATGTAAAGAGTTTGAAAACCTATTTTCACTCAGCTCCGAAAATTATTACATATTAATAATCCGTTATATAGAGGTGCTCCCAGATAACCTGGGGAACTTCCATTGGAAGTTTTTGGGCACCCGTTTAAAATTTTCTAATAAGCTCTTACTAGGTTTTGAAATGGGACATCCGCCATGTTTCGACTAATTGCTACCAGATTGAAAACTCTATCGATCTTGTTCTGAATGATTGGCCAGAGCTAGACCACAAAGTGATCACATTAACAATTAAGGATGTTAACAAGAAGATAATACAATCGAAAGTATCATAAACAAAATCTGCAAAATCTACAGCTGCATTAGTAAAACTATACGAACAAAAAATAGTACATCATAGTACAAATGACATACTACAACAGATAACGAAAAAAAAAAAACTGTTTAAAAAATGGTCCAAGTTTAAAATGACGTAAACATAAAATATGAATACCACAAAATTAAATAAAAAAAAATAAAGTAAAATGAGACAACCAAAAAAATCAGACTAGCCAAAAAAAATATTATGGCTTACAATTTACAAATACAGATGGCAACCCGAGAAAACTTTGAAGTATTATCCGGGAAACCACTTGCAAATATAACAGTACCGATATTAAAAACGGAATAGATGAATTGGACACGCCTTCTGGAATAATATGGGATCGCACAGTCATGACAAATCAATTGAACGATCACTTTACTACGATTGGAACCACTCTAGCGGAAAATTTAAAAAAATAATAACAACGCCAATGTTTTCCTTAGGCAGACTTGTTCTCGTAGCTATAAATCTATGTTCCTCTTCCCAACAGATAGTGAAAAAATTCAAAATATCATTTCGAGTCTCAAAAGCAACATAGCTGCAGGAATCGATAGTATAACAACAAACGACATAAAACCGTGAAATCATTATTATCAGACCCTATAGCTATAGCTATAAATGTTCATCTGAGCAATGGAACTTTCCCCTCATTCTTAAAACTATGGTTAATATGGTACAACCAATTACTCCAAGTATTAGAAGAAGTTGGCATCCGCGGAAAAGCAAACAAAATTATACCAAGTTATTTTCTGTTATCTGATAGTTATCTTACCAAGCGCACCTTCTTTAATATCACTGATCACCGTACGAAAAATCCCTAAAACCAAAAAAATCACTTCATTCGCATACCACCACTCTCTCTCACTCTCCAGTTTCACTAAGATCTTGTTCATGACCATTAGTCAAAGTAGAGGTGAAATAACATCACTCTGTAAGTGATCCCATGCACGCGAGTTCATGGTCACTTTTGGTAATAACACCACTTTGACTTGTCTCCAAGTCTGAGCAACACATTCATTAAGATATAACTTCTGAAAATCGCCATCAGCCATAGAACTACATTATATTTTGTAGCTTTTGCTGGATAATTGGCATTATGTCGTCGAGGCCAGGAAATTTGTACGAAGAAGAGCAGTTAATTACCCAGCAAGTCTTTCCCTCGTCTGTTATTGATTAATTGTTTTTTTCTGGTGGTTGCTGCACACCCTGAAAGCTTTGGGTGTCTGCGGAACTATCCCTAGATCCGGACAAGTGGGTATTCTTTAAGAGCCACAGGATTCAGCTCCCATTCGCCTGCTTTAGAAACTACGGGTTCGTGCGTTGTTTGGAAGGATCTTGCAGAGTTCCGGGTGTACCCAATGGATTGGCAGTAGTCCGCAGAGAACGCACCCATCTATCTACCTATAATTCTATTTACCATTTCCCTAATAAGAGTAGGGTTTTTTTTACTATTAATTTATTTATAAATAATTAATAAAAAAACAAATTATAATGCCAATAATCACAAAATATGGTTTGATTTCTGTTCCAGGTCCGTGACAAAATTCATCGATCCATTAATGAAAGCACAAATTCTCGTGTAGTACTGTGGTCAACATTTGAGGCTTTAGTGTTGGTTGTTATGACCGTCGGTCAAGTTTATTATCTCAAGCGTTTCTTCGAAGTAAGGCGTGTAGTTTAGATGAGTTCTACGAAGACTACATTTTTGTGAATTTTGTGTTTATCAGTTTTCTCGCATAATTTATAAAATAAAAAAAAATTTCTTATAAAAAATTATAAATTAAGTTCCAGTTTTTATTACAATAGTTTAAAATCTCCATGTCCACCTTCTTTCAATTATGACATAATCACCTACATATGTTATGTACTGGGGAAAAATTTAGGATCCTCAAGCCTTTCATTTCTTAAGTAATTTAAACAAACTAGTTTATAATTCGTTATCGTAAATTTGATTTCGAGTGCGCTATATAGAAATTATGCTCAGCAATTCCACCAGCTGTAAGGGTGTTTCGGATAGTAGGCATGATACACCCTCTGACGAGTCTATGCCCTCCGATGACGAAACAGCTTCTTCGGACCTAGTCCAACACAATCTTATAAAACTGGCGTATCCAGTGAAGGTTTTCCACCTGTCATGATAGCAGGGCGTGCTCTCAACATATCAACAAAGTTTCATCGCAATCGGATGAATGGTTTAGGAAGGCATACGGGACAAACAAACAAACAATTAGAGCTAAAATCGCGAAAAATATCGAAAAAACAATTGTTTTTGATTCGATCGGTACCAATCTTCACAGGAACCATCCCGGGACTATTCTACATGTTCCCTGAAAATTTGATCAAAATCGGTTGAGCGGTTTAGGAGTCCATAGGGAACATACATACACACATCCTCTTTTATATATATAGAGAGATAGATAGATTTGAAGTAATGAACACTGTAATAAATAATTCTCTCTTAATATTATAAAATTAAATATATTTTCAGAGCTAGCTGTTATTCGGCTTTACAGGAATAAAAATATTTTCACCTGAGCGTTTGCAACCAAGACACATAATTATTAGTATTTCAAATTTTACTCTTCGTGAGGTATATTTTCATGGTATGGTATGGTATATGGGGTGGGTGGTGATGCTATCATCTTCCTTCACTTAGACGTTAGTTTTCATCCGTTATGCTCCCCCCTTTGAGTATGATTACTCATGGAACCTTAAACCATTGTTGTCATAGAATGCATAATAATCTTGCGGTATTATCGATCTTAGTTCTTGAAGATGTTTCCATTTAGTCGCTGTTATTTTCAAAGGCGCCTTATTCTTATGTCTATAGAGTAATTGATTTTTAACGTGTCCATTGGAGAATATTATGAAAAATCTTCAAAGGAACATAATATTCCTTTTCTGATAGTGTATACTGCAACACGGCGATATCGGTTAATATCGAAGCTCCTGGTAATTATCCTGGTTTTATTTGACGAGTATATAAAATACCCAACGTCTACTACTTTATATGGAATGTGTTTACGCCTGGCTCCTTGCTCTCGATAGTACTATGAACAGAGTGACATTTTATTTGAGTGTACCAAATGAGAATGGAATTCTTCATGGTAAAGAACTAAGTAACTTTAAAGAATTTTCGGTCGTCAGAGGAGACCACACTAAATTGCCCGACTGGGACTCATCGTTTACTTGGATATTGTCATTGGGGACGAGAAATAGATTTTGCTTAATCTGAGAGACGTACCGACTTCTCTTTCTTTCGACGATATGGTTACTCATGATCCCAGGACTAAAGCAATCTTCTAGACAAAAATTTTCGTACGGCTTTTATCACTTCAAACTGTGATAGTATTTTTAAGGATTTTCTAATTATTGACGAAGTGTTCCTCCTACTTTATAACAGATGAAAGATATGATATCACCGGAGTCACTTTTTTATAACGTCTCTCTGCTTGGGCGTGTTTCGTTCCAGATGTGCACACACTTGCGAATATGGTTCGTGTTATTACGAATGAGAACGATTGCTCTCAATTCTAAAGCGACTTCTAACGCTTCTTTTTGATGTATTGCATATTGTATGCCTCTAGTTTTAGTTTTAGTTTTAAGAAGGGGCGAAGCGCTCGAGCCACTGCGCACACTAGGCACGAAATGGGCCCATAGCGATCCCTTCAGAACCTCGTAGGTCACTAAACATCCCCTATACAACCCAGATCCCTAACGAACTTGACTAGCTTATCATGCCCTATTGACCTTAGGTCCTCCAAATTCTCGAAGAAAAGACTGCCCAGCCACCTCAGTCGCCTCCTTGCAACCGCCTGACACTCACACAAAATGTGGGTGATGTCCTCCTCAGCATATAGGTCAATGCAATACCTGCACACGTCAGAGTCAGCGATCCCCATACGCATAGCATGCTTCCCTAGCAAGCAGTGCCCTGTCAGTATTCCGACAAGTAGCCGCAGACTTCCCCTACTCCATGTCAATATCTCCCTAGTCTTTCGCCTGTCCAACCTTGGCCAGAGTGCCCTAGAAGTCCTACAGGTCGTTAGCGCCTCCCATCTAGAGTTCACTGTCGCACTGTCCGTCGCACAATCCCTGATACGTGCTTTGATTCTGTTTAATGGCAGATTAACCACCTCCTCTACCATCCCGGCCGACGCCGATCCTAGTCTCTTGTATGCCTCTAAATATCAGTAAATGGAGGATTATTTCGTTCTTCTTACTATTTCATACACATTTGACTATGTTCTTGGTGGGAGTCTCAACTCCTCTTTCAGTTTTGACAATCATTTTGACTATCACATCATCCGTTTCATAAGGCTAACTAGGATTCCGATGATCATTACATTACAACTTCGTTGTATTGTATTGTGCTTTTGTGCGCTCTAGTGAGTATCCACACTATGAAGTGCTTAAAAATAGTATCGAGTCAGTACAAAAAAAATTGTAAGGTCGCCCTTAGGAGACTTTCTTGGTTGGATACTGCCGCCTTACCACTAGCATTTAAAGCAATAGAAGTCGTATGTTAATAGGCAAAATATCATAACTACCATTGACTAGTTTCGACTGTAACCCAAAGACGAACGACGAGTTTTTGGCAAGCCGATGCGGAGGTGTCGTACTTTCTGTGTTTTTCATGTGGTTAGGGTCAATCAATTCTAGTATATGTTCTACCGAAGCAAGAACGCCGCAATCAACTCGTCGAACAGTGCCGAGAGGAGCAAGCCCACTTAGGAAGTCAAGTCAAAGTTACTCTGCTCTGGGTTCCAGGACACAGCAAGATAGAGGGTAACGAGCGGGCAGACGAATTAGCTAGGCAAGGTTCTGCTCTTCAGGGCTCTCTCGTAGAATCCGTTCAGGTCCCACTAGGGACTGTTAAGCGCCAAATATCCACCCACTTTTTCACAAACGCGAACAGATGAACTCCTGAGCAGGAGCCGTGTGAACGTCTCCAGAGTCACGGCAGTCAGCACGGGTCACTGGCCGATCGGCGACCACGCGGCCAGACTAGGTATTCCCTTTAACGTCAATTGCCGCAGTTGTGGGGATCAAATAAGAGGGAAACTGCTATCCTTCTTTGCGAGTGTCCAGCCCTAGCTAGAGCCAGTCTTCGCGCACGAGGCAAACCCTTCTTCAATAACCTTGATGAGATCTCGAAAAAAAAGATTGGTGTACTGATTACCTTCTTGAACAGCTCTGGATGGATATGATAATCCATTCTAGCCCCAGGTCCCTGTGCTAATTGGGCCGTTTTCGGCAGACGGGCCACCACGTAAACCAACCAACAATCAAAATTTAGAAAATACGTAAGCGTATATATTTGAAATGCCTACGGAAGTATTAACCGACCTGAGCAGCTTCACTGTTGGTTGAGAGTAAGTTATCCAGTTATTCGGGGTATTTCTTTCTTTCAATATCAGATGCCGCCATTCTCGACGGGATGAGTGGAGTTGTTGCAATGTGTTTTTAAGAAAGTGTTACTAGTGCTCCATGAGGTTAATTTCAATCTTGACCAAAATGAATTTTAGGAGGTTGTTCTCTGAAGGTGGCGTGATAACAAGTGCCTGTAGAGTAGGAGGTCCGGTCAGATAGTATTCCTGGTGCGCATTCTGCGGCTTCATTTTCTCTGATACCCACATGACCGAGAACGCAACAGATTTTGATTGACTTTGATAGAGCCAAAGAGTTCCTGATATATATTGGCAGTAATCTCGTTTTTTTGGGTTTCGAGCAGCATTCATTGGAGCCCTAGATTCTGTGAAAATTATTCCTTCGTCTCTTTTCGGAGAGAATATTTGCGGAGTATAAGTCTAGATAGTCACTGTGTGAGCTCTCCACGACTGCGTAATATGTATATGATGTGTTGGATTTTGATGGATCCGTGTAAAGTTTTCGGCATATGCGCAGGTCTCCGTGCATTCGGACATGGTGGCTGTATTCGAAGGAACACCACCTGGGGGGATTAATAGAATTGGGATAGTAAAGTTTTGAAAGAGAGTTAAGAGTTTATGAAGGCAGGAAGGACGACGAACTTCGAGATGAGGGGTATTTGTGATTTGTTGTGGGGTTTGTATGGATTAAATACATTTTTGCTATTAATTGTAGCTGTTGTTTTAGGATGAATTTTTTGAGAAGTTTTCCACTTTCTATTCTTAACGCTTCCATGGAAGCAGTTCATATTGCGTAAATTGATGTTCGACAGATGCTATTCCAAGCTCTTCGGAGTGTGTAGACTAGTTTGACATCCTGAGCCATAGAAACCGATTCCGTAATTGAGAAGGCCTTCTATGACTGTTTTCGTTAGATATAAGAAGCCATATCAATTCATACCATTTATAATACGTTACATTACATTCCGACATCACGAAACCAAGGTATATATGATGAGTTTCAAATTGTTGAAAATTTAAATTCCAACAATTTTTTTTTCAATTTTTATTGCCTCGCAGGGATCGAGTAGACGTCTTTTAAGAATTCAATCGAAGCATAATTTTTTTATTGAAAAATATCTCTTGCGTGGTATTGCATCTTAACCGCCGATATTAAACTTTGTAGTCTAATGTTAGTTTGCCAAATATTTGATGAATTTTGTACGGGCTAGTCATAGAGATATATGTTCTGGAGATGACGAGCAGCGACCGTTTTGAAGCCGGAAGGTTCCACGCTAAGGACCGGCAATTAACACTATGATACCGTTAGCATCTTACTCACATTTTTATTATATCCCGGTCTTGAACACGAAAAACACCAACCATTTGAATACTAAGTTACTATTTGCATTTCACTTCCCGCTGGCTTTAAAACGCTCCATACAAAAACGTTCAATCTGGCTTCAAAGTGCTTCATACAAAAAGGCGTCTTGACTTGTCTGCAGTATTTATATCTCCATGGGGTTAGTGCATTAAATTGTCTCAAGTTCAAGATGGGACAAAACAAACCTCAAAAATAGGTAGGTACATGACTGCCGCCATCAGTGCAGAGGAACCGAAATGCATAAATCAACACATTTCATAATGAAATTCGTCGAGACAACGGACTTCTTCAGCTCCTATAGGACCCTTTATACCGCACATGGCAATTAACAACCTTTCTCTGAGTCAATATTATTGAATTTTAGTATAATTTTTAATTATATTATATTTCATTAACAGGGACGTCAGGGGCAGGGGGGGCATTTGCCCCCCTCCCTGAATTATGTATTTTTATATATTATTTATAAGATATGTATATTAATACAGTATAATCTCGATAATGTGAACTTAATTGAAACCGACTGATTTCACATTTTGGAGGTGTTCACTTTATTGGAGACGAAAAATACATGCTGTAGATGACTTCTTCAATGCATGAACAAGATAACACGCGCGAGAACTCTACACTTAAGGGGGTCGGTGCAAAAAATATGAAAAAAAATTGATTTTTTTTATATATATTATTATTCTACACTCATTTCTGCACATCACACAAAAAACCGTACCTCTTTCGGGTAACGGGAAGTGACTCAAATTTTACTCTGAAGTGGGGAAGTCGAATATGTCACTGCATGTACTTTTTTGTTCTTAGGCTCTCCTGAAAAGTTGTGCTTCTTCAACTTTCGGTACACGTTTCTCAGTAACCACACACAGTAGCACCTTTTCATTTTTTGGTAGTAATATTGACTAGCTTCATACATGAGCAAATTAAAATATCTAATGAAAAACTATAATTTTTTCAAATATGAAAAAGAAAAACAATAAAAAAATTTTTTCATTCCCTTTTTCTTAAATATCTCGACTTTTTCTGAAATTTTTTTAATTTACTCATGTGCTAAGCTTTTAAATACACTAAACAATAAGTGTGCAAAATCTGACTGTTGTGAGTTAAGTGGAAGCTGAGATTCAGGTACCGAAACATTACGCGTTTCGCGTATGAGAGCTAGAAATTTGCAACGACCCCCTTAAGCACTTGATTGATCAATGCAACAAGATACAAAACAAAACAAAATCTAAAATAATTACAGTTAAGCTAAGATTCCTTCATTTGTTTCAGATGTAATATATATCAACGCCCATAACTGTATAAATATTATAGAGGCGCTAAAATTACCACCGTGCACATTACAAGAGACATTAAAAAAAAATGCTTGTTCACTTTACTGGAAAAACCACATTATCGAGATTATACTGTATATACAAATATATACATACATAACATCTTGCCCCCCCCCCCCCCCCTAGAAAAAACTGAAATGACGTCCCTGTTCATTAATAGCAACCTTGTATTTACAGTAAGCTCACACATGAGAGAATTTGCACTTTCCTATTATTACGGTAAACGGTAGTGCATTTAGTAGGTGAAACACGAGTCATCATTCCATTGTGAAATTTGTAGTGAGAATTCAATGGTTAGTAAAATATTATGATTAGGTAATTGGAATAGGAAAGGTGTGCATTAGAATATTGTTAGTGTTTTCGGAATTGCTTAGATCGGGCGTAACGGGGCCGAGGTACAGCAGCTAAGTTATCTAACTCTAACCAAAGTGCACTTTTCCTTAAAATGTATAGACAATTTAATAAACCAAAAGAAAAGTTGTTCTTATTTATAAGTCTAAATCCATAAAGTTTTTCATTTTTTTTACCGATCGTTCGGCAGGTCGAATGGTTAAGTGTTTTCCGACAATCGTGAAAACCAGTTTCCCCAACTCTATCGTGAAAATGCACTCAGTCTTTGGCACAGTTCGCAACTTATTATCCACGCCCAATATCTTCAGTGTATTTTTCGTGTCAAGCACCACTATACCCGATAATCCAACGAAAGAAGGACACTTGGACCGCGTAATCGAAAGCTTCGCGCCATGTAGGTCAGCCTTCATTAGTAGTTTACTAAAGCCGTCGTACTGCGGTTCGGAAGCCGTGGGAATGTTCTCCATGGAAGGCAGTGACAAATGTTCCTTGATGTAACCCTTCCACAGCTCGTGGAGCTCCAGCAAATTGTCGTATTTCATCGATTTCGTTGGTAACGTGTAGAGACCGATTTCAGAGTATTCCCGGCGTGTAAGAGTCTTTTTCTTAACCGCTTTCCTTTTGCGGATCAACTGCTTCGTCGACTTTGTTCCGTGGAGCAGGAGAACGTGATCCGGTATAACGTTGATGTTAGCACGATGCACAGGAGCCACGATTTCCGTAATGGCATCTTTTACTTGTTGAATGTCGGGTGGAAGTTGAGACGACTTCGAAGGTTTATCACCTAGTAGAGCAGAATTGTTAGTTTAATTACATTTTTCGTGAGCTAGAATCACCTTTCAGAGATTTTGCGTCCATATCTGTGTGTAATTCAAAGAATTTCTCCTGAACATCCCGATTTGTTTACAAATGTCAGCTCCTCGACAAAGAGTCTACGCGCACGCATGTCGCATGGATGGACACGGCGCACAGTCCGCTTAAAACGTCAAATATTTTTTCTATTCGAAATTCACCATGGACTCAAACCAAATATAAATTTATTTGCATGTTTCCCGGCTGAGTTCCGAGCAATTTGTGTCCACTCAAAAGCACAGTTCTTTGACTGACTATTCAACCGTCCGTAATAGCGAGCTGTCAGTTGTCACTTTGTCAAATAACCAGAGAGCAGCGTAGCAAGCGAAAAATCTCACAATGAAAGTTTTGTACAACACGCTGTTCAAAAGGACTTCGACCTACGCCGTTGGGATTATGGCAACAGTATTCTTCTTCGAACGGGGCTTCGACATGATTTCCGAGTCGATCTTCGAGTCAGCCAACAAGGGAGTAAGTAGCAGCCGTATAACCTCAACAGACAAATTACATAATTTAACTCTTTCACTTTGCCAGAAACTGTGGAAGGACATCAAACATAAATACGAATAAAAAGGGATATAAGAGCCAGTCAAATTAGTTGTACTATTTCATGTATTTGCGTTTAAATAAATAAGAAACAAAAATGCCTTTCGACTTTTCGATTACTCGGTAACTTCCCATGGTTTTTCCGGACGGTCGCGGTCCCACGGTCGAGGTGCCTTGAATCGTGGCGGTTCTGACAATTTGACGCCGTTCTCTTCGAGTGTTTTCAGAAATTTGTCGGTCTTGCCATTCGGAATTGGTTTGATGTCGCAGCTCATTTCAGCAAACCCAGATTCCAAGCAACGTTGGGCAAAAACCTGAGAGAGAAATGCGTTACAGCGCCTTGGAAGTAATTTGATTTGACGATACTCACTCGGGCCAGATTTACGTATGCCGAAGTGTCCTTAGTCTTGTAGAGCTGCTCTCGGATGGCCCACTCGGCCGTGCTTGCCGTGACAACGGTGCCTGATTCAAAGTGCTTCAATTTTGCTGTTATGTACCGGCCTGATGGGATGAGGTCCAATTTATACCAGAAACTTCGACCGGGCTTATCGAGGTGATAACCATCAGGTTTGTAAGCTATCCGCAGCATTTCCAAGTTGCGTGGATTTCGGTTTATTACATATTTAGCACCGGGGGTGGGTGCCGATAGTTCTCTAATTTTAGCTGCAATTCTAGCTCCTTTCATGATATTTGCGAATTAGTTTTATTACTTATTAATGTATCTTATTTACGTCTCACAACCATCAGTATCGGGAGCTCTGTGTTAGCTTCTTTTCTGACAGTTTGGTTTTGTGAGGTTAGTGCACTGATATATAATCACTGAGATATATCAAATGGAGGCCTTGATTTGCTATCTCACATGGCCGACGTTTTTAAAATGTCAATATTTCGAAAAAGGTGTCCATGATAACCCGAGGTTCTGCATTATTGAACAAAATTTTGGTGATTTTAAACATTCATTAGATTTAAAATTGGTAATGCAAATAAAATAATTTTTGATTGATACATTTCTTTATGTTTCTTTCAAAAATTCGATTCATTTTAAGTTTAGAGAAACTTCGAAAGTTATCCGGGGTACAAATTAGGATTGAGCCACCGATAACCTGAATCCTAAGAAGGAAAGAGTTAGTAGCATGGTATCTGCATGTATTAAGGCAAGAAGGAAAACAATGACAGCACATCAGATTAGGCAACATGAAAAATTTAATTCGAATTTTTAGGTGTAATTTCGAATTGAAAAATTACCAAATAATTTGAATTTGATAAATACTTTTTTGGATAAACAATGCAAGGTATTGAAAGAAAATGAGTTCATTAAATTGCAACTAAGCTGTGTAAATTGTACAGGTAATATTGGCTACTGCAGTACGAATATAATACCATGTACTTATCGGTATGGCGCCAAATTCAAAAATAACGTATTACATGCTCAACCGTTATAAATATTCCTGAAGCTTTATTTCCCAAGAAATTTATTAATAAAAAAATTGAAGTAAACTGTGAGTTGTGTTATGAATTTCGAGCGCAAAACACAACTTCTCACCATCAAATCGAACAATTTGAATTGTCAGAACTGATTCAAATTGAAAAGTTTTTAATTTTCTTTAAGTTGTTGCCCATGTTTTTCGAAGTTCGAAATTTTAAGAAGGAGCGAGAGGGTACGATTTCGTCGGCTATTTCAATATGTCATATCGTATAGGGAAATGAGCCGATGAGGTATCCATATATTATATATCAGTGTATATAATATATGGAACTTCGAAAAACATGGGCAACAACTTAAAGAAAATTAAAAACTTTTCAATTTGAATTATCAGTTCTGACAATTCAAATTGTTCGATTTGATGGTGAGAAGTTGTGTTTTGCGCTCGAAATTCATAACACAACTCACAGTTTACTTCAATTTTTTTATTAATAAATTTCTTGGGAAATAAAAGCTTCAGGAATATTTATAACGGTTGAGCATGTAATACGTTATTTTTGAATTTGGCGCCATACCGATAAGTACATGGTATTATATTCGTACTGCAGTAGCCAATATTACCTGTACAATTTACACAGCTTAGTTGCAATTTTATGAACTCATTTTCTTTCAATAACTTGCATTGTTTATCCAAAAAAGTATTTATCAAATTCAAATTATTTGGTAATTTTTCAATTCGAAATTACACCTAAAAATTCGGATTTCATTTTTCATGTTGCCTGATCTGATAGTTCTGTCATTGTTTTCCTTCTCGCCTTAATACATGCATACCGTGCTACTAACTCTTTCCTTCTCTAGATTCAGGTCATCCGTGGCTCAATCCTAATTTGTACCCCGGATAACTTTCGAAGTTTCTCTAAACTTAAAATGAATTGAATTTGTGAAAGAAACATAAAGAAATGTTTCAATCAAAAATTATTTTATTTGCATTACCAATTTTAAATCTAATGAATGTTTAAAATCATCAAAATTTTGTTCAATAATGCAGAGCCTCGGGTTATCATGGACACCTTTTTCGAAATATTGACATTTTAAAAACGTCGGCCATGTGAGATAGCAAATCAAGGCCTCCATTTGATAAATCTCAGTGGGTTAGTGTTACATTTCTGAACAAATATTTTAGATGCGACTGCAAGAATTCGCCTTGTGGCGAGAAACTCCCACAGGCAGATTGTACCTGTAGAAAACTAATCGACTAGTCGTGAAATTTCTACACATTTTCAACGGACATATAAGTTCATATGTACGATAGAGATGGCATATACTCAGCTATTACGAAAGACTCCGTATAAATGTAAGGGAAATTGAATAGATTTTCTATACACATCTATCACAATATGTAAGAAAGGGATATCCCCTTTAAGAAATTGGAAAAAATCCTTTATCACGCACAAGCGAAAAAGTAATGTAATTAATTTACTTTCTAAACGAAACTTTGGTATGTTTTAGAATGTGGTCAATAAAAGTTTTTGACATTTGGGACGTAAAACAATGAATAAAAACGTTTCAAATTTTTGATTTCATCCAGCCAGTACAATTCGAGCCGCTGACGCGCGCTACGCTCCAACTACCGGAAAAACTTCCACTGATAACCACCCGCTTGAAAATGAAAATTAACATTTTTTATTAATAGTTCATGTCCATTTAAACCAATTCCAATCGGTTATATTCCCCGCTTGACCTAAAATCAAAAGATATCGCTATTTAAAAACTTGACTTGTCAATTGACGAATGGTAAAGTTGGAAATCTCCACCTGGTGGCAAAAAAACCACCCTTTAAGATAGACAAATTTTTGTCAGCTGATTGTTATATAGCGGTTCGTGTGTAATTTTGTGATTTGGAGCTCGGGAAGTTTTCGATTCTTTCTTAATTTCATTATGAAAGTCATAATACAAATTGATGACGATCGGTGCGGTTGATAATAAGGTATTCATTTCCGGTTCTACATTCCGGAAATATTAGACTCAAACCCGCACAACGAAGTCAGAAAATGAACAATTTTTATTTATGAACGGGCGGTATAAACTTCGAAATAACTTCACAAATGTTGAATATTTCGAGAAAAAGAAATATGGAATAATTTTCAAATTATTTGAAAGGAACATAACCCGTCTTTTCGTTACATTTTTCTCTCATTTTGCTGCTTCAAATTGGTTTCTGAAAAAAATAAATTTTGTTTTTCATATGTTATGATACGTTTGTCCTTCTTATTTAGTTATGAGGTTCATTTAAATTCACTTTAAGCGATATTTTGGAGTAAAACACTTTTATTCGAGCTCAATCTCAATTTTGTATGAAAATCACATGTAACTGCCAGTTTCTGTCTATCTTAGAAGGTTACGAAATTTACCACCAGAGCACATGGTATATTCGTCAATTATTAAAAAATAATAAAGTAAAATCAGTTCTTTTTTTCAAAGGTATGCAATGTTTACATACCGATATAAAAGATGGCGCACCCTGTAGTACACGAAACTTTGCCTGCTGGTTTTGAACGGTTTGATTTGAATTGAGAAAAGGGGATAGAATATCTGATTCTGAACCAGGGACCTGTCAATAGAAATGGACTACTCATATCAGATTTTCCCATACAATAGGTTTGTTCTTTTTGCATACACTTTCTACACTAGGTTACACTTTCTACCCTAATGCTGTTCTTTTTGTCAGTGTGACGTTAGAGGTGGCTGTTCTTTTTGTCGAGTGTAGTGTACTCAGTGTACACTTTCCTACACTGGGTCGGGAGCAGGTGTAAGTTCTTCTTCTTTACCATTTGTCAAAATTGATGGCTGTATGCATATAAAATTGACTCTTTGAATTTGTAAAACTACTATTTTGAATGAATACATGCAAGAATATTGAATGGCAATAAATTTGCATAGATAGAAGTGAAAGAATAAAGCAAATAAAAAAGTTCGGAATTTTAGCTGTCACTTTCTTACACTAACCCGTTCTTTTTGCGCGATCTACACCCTACACTTGCAGTGTAATACCCTGTACAGACTGCATTTTAAACGCATTTAAGTAGGTAAATTTATCATGTTAAAAAAGTAGTGTTCATACTAGGCAACTCGTTTTATTTTGATACATGATAGCTTCATGTGATTTGTTTTGACAAGTAGATATTCAGCTGTGTTTCATTAGCAAATTTATGCTTTCTAAATTGTTTGAAACCAATTAGTTTGTATAGCAGTAATGAAAATAGAATTCATTAGCTAATGCAGTCGTTGCACAAGCACTAAATTGAGTTTCTGCAGCATTAAATAGTTTCTTCCAAAGTTTACTTCGATTTCCGCGAGGGTCGCAGTACATGTTTTCGGTTAAACGCGTAGTAGCTACGTGTTTTCGTAAACGCGTCCGGGAAGTGTTTTCAGCGCATTTAACTCGATTTAAACGCGTTAATCTCGTAGTCTGAACATAGTATAAGATGTATTACACTGAAAGTGTAAACTACACTAAAGTGTTAACTTAACCTGGCGAAAAGAACAAACCTAATATCCGCGACAACGATGGGCCAAAAAACATTGCCCTCTCTGTGTCCGGCACAAGAACACGGTGTTGTTGTTGTGCTGTGTTCAGACTTTCAAAAAGTTTCGAAACTTTAAAGTGACAATGCAAACTCAGTGAGAACTGTCACAACTAAGCGGTAAGTAAGTGAATGTTTTTATTTTAACTTTATGTGATAAATTAAATATTAAAGTAAAATTTATGAATGGTAGTGTGTCTCGCTCCGCCGGATGAAAATTAAACGGATTCAAACGAGGCCGAGGTCTTGGAGCCAGCGAACAGTTCCAACGATGCCCTTTCGATAGAAACAATATTTGAAATTGTTACCGTCGATTCCAAGTGCTAACTTATCTGAATCACCACAGGATCGAGAAGCTGGAGGATCTAACGCCGCTCGTCAATATCGAAAGGTACGGCATGTTAATTTCTGATTGTGTTTCTTTAACCTCGAAGCCGTTTGTTTTACAGATTGTACCTTCCTTTGAATCTGATTAAGATTGAGAATTTGGAAACGGTGACAACCCTCCAGGTAATCGAATTCTACGATAATCCAATAACGGAAATCGAAAACTTGGAGCAATTGACCAACCTCGAATGAGTAATGTCCCGATTATCGGAAATGCAAAGTGATCGATAAGCTCCGAGCCTAATTGCGGATTGTTTTATTGTCTGCAGAATTTTAGGCTTGAGCATCAATCGTGTAATAAAAATTGAAAATCGAAATTGAAGAAGCTTTAGTTATATGCCAATCGGGACTCAACGATCGAAAATCACGAAATGTTCACCAATTTGGCGATGCTGGAACTGGAAAACAACAAAATTCGAGTGTTTTATTTCACTTTTATGATTTAACATTTAATGATTGTAAACATGAGATCAGCTGCTAGAAACTATATGCCACAAAAAGAGCCAATTTAATAATCGCAAATGACGGCGGTCATTTGATCGACATCATATTCAAAAAGTGATCCAGACAAATTGTATTGAACCAACCTTCAAAATAAAAAAAAAATTTGAAAATTCGTCTACGTTTACAAAAGTTATTCAACATTTACATACTAAAGCTATAGATGGCGCATCCTGTAGTATTTCCGCGACACAGTTTCCACTGTTTTTCAAAAGTTCAACTGGTATTTCGTTGATTCCCGGCGCTTTGTTTAGTTTCTGGTCATATAGGGCTGCTTTGATATCGTCTAGTGTCGATGATGGCTTTTCTTCGTCTGTTGAAACCTCAATTGAGTTGTTATCTGTCGTGATCGATGCCCAAGTGCTAATGGAGTGGAATTGAGAAGATGTTCAAAGCAGGAAGCTCAATCTCCTTTTAATTTCTTGTGTGTCACTGTTGATGTTGCACTCTGCGTCTTCGCAGATACTGGTTTTGGCAGTATATCCATTTTTTAAGTCTTTTACTATTG
Organism: Beris morrisii; assembly: GCA_951812415.1. Classification (NCBI taxonomy): domain Eukaryota; kingdom Metazoa; phylum Arthropoda; class Insecta; order Diptera; family Stratiomyidae; genus Beris; species Beris morrisii. The sequence goes on from OX638313.1 coordinate 66,558,888, forward strand.
CGTATGCGTCCTGCATTTTATTTTGTGTTATATTGTCGTTAATTTTTTGTATCTTGTCATTATGGTACTTCCTTTGCTTTCGCCTGCAGGTCTTTTTTGCAAATCGCATAAACTCATCATATCTACCTTTTTTGGTTCGTGTTGGTCGTTCAGTAATTTTTTTTTAAAAAGCCTCGTGCTTTCTATCTATTGCATCGCGACATTCTTGGTCGAATCAGTCATTATTTTACTTTATTATTTTTTAATAATAAAGTATTGTGATCGACCTGAAATTTAAAAAAAAATTTGCTACCCTGAAATTTTGTATTTACACGTTTTAGGACTAGTAAACACCAAAAAAGCAAAAAAAAAATGTCCGTCTGTCCGCCGTATACGCCGTCCGCCGTACGCAAAATCGTTTGAAGGCGCGTAGCTCTCAAACCCATTGAGGTATTAAGTTGAAATTGGGTAGATTGGGTAAACTCCTACGACTGGTATCGTCGTCGTGTTGGATACTATGCGACTGACAACCTAAGAAATAACCAGGAGGCTATTTGAAACGTTATTTTTTAGGTTGTCAGTCGCATGGTACCCAACACCGCATCTCATCATTAAACACATTTCGGACTTCTACCCATAAAATAATAAAGTTGCGCCCAGACTGTTGGCAGATTTTTTTCGCATGGTTTGAGGTCCTAATATCTCTTCAGCCGAGGATTTGTTGCCATCTCTTATTTTCGCTCACATATTCTCCACTGGCTGAATGTTTTCATATATTGGTGTCAAATATTGATCCAGTGTTGACAATATGCCTGTGCTACAGTTTCGTCTTTGAGCTTGTCGATATCGAATTTGCGAGCTCTACTTATTTTTGAATATCCACGAAAAGCTATTTGGCAACGATAAAAGAAAGAAAAAAAAATTGTTAGGTCATTCGAGTGCAGTGAATCACAGGTTGCTTCTAGGGTGGTATAAAAGTTGTCTTTAGTTATATACGTTGATCAGCCAAACGTTGAAAAAAATGGTTTTTATTCGGATTGCACACAATCTTTCACTTAATAGTTTGAAACTCGTGACCTGCAGCTTAAATAATTTGAGATTTAATGAGATCTTGTTCATAATCATACCTTTAGCTCGAACTATTGACAAAACAAGACATAAAAATTTTCAAAGTCGTAGCTTAAACCGTTCTAAAGTTATCGACCAATATTCATGAACACGTGCTTTAAGGACTTTTGTATGGCAGCTGCCCGAAGGATTAGGACGATTTTGTCAGTTAACGAATTTAGGGCCGTATTATTCACCTCGGGTTATTTTCGCCTTAACCAGCTGTTAACTTATCCGGGGTATTAACTTTAATCACTGGTTAATTTCTCTGGGTATAAAATTGTATTATTCACCTCAGGTTAGCGATTTAATAGGTCGGGTTATCTAAACGGCTGGTTTTCCATTTTTCCAGTCAAACGTCACAAATTTTATTAATTATTTACAGAATGTGACATTTTTCTTTTTTCTGAATATTTAAATTTGTAATTTCAGGAAAAATGAGAATTTTTGGTTGCTATTTTTTCATGGTTGCGGATTTGGGAGCAGTACAAACGATGTGTGTGATGCACAGTTCACACGTTCAACGAGAACCATCCCATTTGATTCCGAGAGTTTTCTGAGTGTGTGCTACCGGGTGATTGGATTTCACAGTGCATACAGTCGATTGAAGGCTTGCATCTCCCAAACCCTTGGAGCTATTCAAGTTTACAGGTAGGGTAGATTGAGTGGACGCCTTCAAGTGATAAAGTTTCTGGTAGAGGGGTGAGCGGCGATGTGGGTGTTGTTTTAGACAAAAACTTTGGTTTTTATGTTTCAGGAACCACTTACGCAAGGAAGCTCAAATTCGAAACTTACATACATAGATCTATGATATTGTATACCCACTTGCAATAAACATCTTTATATAAGTGAAGAGGTTCGGGAGTTCGGACAAAAACAATGTGTCCGAAACGTTTGAAAGCTTAGGTCGAGACATTCTAAAAGCCATATCTCCGGAACGATTAATGTCACAAAGTTGAAACTTGATGCTTGCTTGTAGACTAGGAACTAGGCGAATAGATCGAAAATAAATTTTTGAGAGTATTCGGTGGCATGGGTAGGTGGTAAAAAACCTTGAATTGCGATGTCTCACGAACCAATTAAACCAGAAAAATTAAATGTGTCTTATGTTTAAAGATGGACAATAGGATTTCGCTGAATATATTTTTTAGGGAGGCGATGGATCATGGAAGGGACAAGAATTTTTATAAAAAAAATCACATCTCATATCTCAGAACTATATAAGATGGGATCTTACAATTAATACGAGAGTTAGGCCTGATACACCCCTAGCTGAAAACTGTAGGGAGCGGGTGTAAGGGGTTAGGGTGGAGAACTGTGAAAGGGAAACAAATTCATTGGCTTTGTAAATTGGAATCGGCAGAAACAGTCTTTGTCGTCACATATGTCGATGTCGATTCGTTGTGCCATTTTGTATTGGCGACGCTCCAGTCGTCTTCTTCGTCAGAATCACTCCAATTATCCCACAAATGAGATCTTGCCATAACTTCAATCGTGAATAATACAAAATTTGTCAAATCGCCGGTTAAATCACTGGGTATCGTAGTAAACTGGAACTTTTTCACCGGTTAAATTTTTCCCTGGGTAACTTTAATCACTGATTACAAAATCAGCGAATCACCGGTTAAAAACGATAACCGGAAGTGAATAATACCAAATCTCTGGGAAAGCTGGAATAAACCAGAGGTTATAAATAACCCGAAGTGAATAATACGGCCCTTAGTCTTACAAATTTAACCAAACATCCAGATTCAAGATCCTAGGTCAATGCGTTCTTGAGTTGTCATGCTAACGGACAGAAGGATGAACGGATGTCAAGGGGATTTGGAGTTTTTCGCCACAAATAAACAAAAAATAATATATAACTTTTTTTCGTTCGAGGCTGCGTTCTATGCTTCACAAACTTTTGGGCTGGATTAAACTTATAATACTCTCAGATTTCATCTAGAGTATAAACATACTTTACATGCAGGAACCTTTCAAAAAGTTGAAATTTGTTGCCTAGTGTTATTAGTGTAACAAATTTTTAAATTTTATTTCAAAATTTCTAGCTCCTTAATTTAAAATTCCTAATTTCAAGCGTTCTGAACTTGTCCGCTATATTCATGAACACGTGTTTTCGGAATTTTTTGGGAACGATTAAACTTAGGTATAAAAAACATACTCTGCATTTTCACCGAGGTTTGTACATATTTTTTTTTTATGGATTGGAGACTTACAGCGGTTGTATGTGCAGATATTTAGGGCGTATTTACTCAGCTCACAAAAAACTTCGATTTCATTTCATTTCATACTTCGATTTCATCTAGTTTTATTTGGTCGTTGTCATCGTCTCCGTGACCCGCTTGGATTGTTTTATTGGCTCAACTCTGCTCGCCTTGGCACCACTCGGATCGTCTTAAGGCCTAAACAGAACACGGACCTCGACTGCGACTGCGCAGTCCCTGTCTTTAGAATACACAGGATTATATGGCGATGCCCACAACACCAACTTCGCCTGCGACTGCGCAGTCGTGCTACACTCTAATTCTAGGACTGCAGTTGCAGTCTCGGATTTCCACTATTTCCCAGCAAGAAAAGTTTCGTATACTATACGTCGAAACGAAACCGTATGCAAGTCGTATAACTGATTAGACTTTTTGGGAACGATGTCTTCGGTTGATGTATATATCGCCGTGTCGGAAGAACAGTGACGCAACTGCAAAAAATTCTAATTTTTTTCGAAGAAACAAAATCATTTTTGACAATTGCCCACAAGCCATACGAGCTTATTAATAGTTACTATAGACAGCTTAGATCAAGAGCACGTTCGTTTAAAACAACGGGGAACGATTTTATGCAAGAATAGCAAAACCACAAAATATTGAAATGTGAAAACAAAAAATTTTCAAAATTGCAGTTGCGTCACTGTTCTTCCGACACGGCGATATATACTATTACAGTTTTTACGAGCACTATATACAGGGTGTTTGGTACTCCGTCCACGACCTTGTAAGGGGTTATTCCTTGATATATTTGGAGAAAAAAATTGTTCCACAGGGTGGGTCAATTTTCAATAACAGTGGAGATACAGGGTGGTTAAGAAAAGTGTTTTTGAACGGTACCCTTACTCACTTAAAACGTTATATCTTGAAAACGAATAATCACAAAGCAAAGTGTTATAACTCATTTTTTAGGAAATCGAATTACCTTTCATTTGATGTCACAGTCTAAATTGTAACTGCACCCAATCTTGAGATATTTACTCGAAAACACAGATTTTTGCAACGTCAACCTTAAAAATTCAGTGATCAATGTAGTTTTTCTCAGAAAACTCCATTATAAACATGTCATCTTAATTTTATTTTTTTATGAACCGTTTTATTACCTACAAATGCTGCATACATATGTATGAGTTACGATTAACATTTTGGAAGTAATAGGTAAAAATACATATCGCATAAAAATTAAATATTTCATAAGTCAGTGCCATAATGTGGACCTCGTCTAAGAACCTGTTTAATTTGTCGGTAGTACTGAAGTATTTTTATTGCCCATTTATTACTATTTAAAGTATGTAGGAAAACAATGAAATGTAACTGAGTTTCAACATAATTGATGCTTTTACCTGGATGTGGTAGGTAATACTGGGTGCGGTACTATGCCTTTTTTAATAGGGTGCCTTACAAAATAAAAAGCCTATAAAAGCAAAACTACCTTCATATTTTTATCAGTTTTAGTTACGTTGCTAAAAGAAGAAGGTGTCAGTAGAATAAAAAAAATAATTTCGAAATGTGTGAGTACTCCAATGAAGAATATGCTGACATTGTGTTAATTTATGGAGAGTGTCGCGGAAATGGACAAGCCGCGCGAAGGCTTTACCATCAGAGACATCCCCATCGACGGACACCTGACAGGGGAGTATTTCAGGACGTTTACAAGAGAATTAGGGAAACTGGCAGCGTTAGAACAAGGAGAGTAAATGCAAATCCTGCGCCTATAATCGCTGTTCAGATTGAGGAAAGAATACTGCAAGCAGTGCAAAATGATCCATCGATCAGTATCCGATGCTTGGCATTGCAGTTTAACATATCTACTTGGAAGGTTTGGAGTATTTTAAAAGTGGAACGCTTCCATGCCTACCATCACACACCAGTACAGGAGCTGCTACCCATTGATTTCCCCAAACGGATGGAGTTTTGCAATTGGCTCCTTGAACGACAAATAGATGACGACAATTTTTTCAACAATATTCTGTGGACGGATGAGTCCCAATTTACCAGAGACGGTATCACAAACTTCCACAACCTACATACGTGGGCTGAGAGCAATCCACACACAAGAAGAGCGGCATCATTTCAGTACAGATTCAGCGTCAATTTATGGGCAGGTGTGATTGGTGACGATTTACTTGGACCTATTAGGCTTCCGCGTACTCTAAATAGCTCCAATTACTTACATTTTTTATCAAATGATCTACAGGACTTATTGGATGATATTCCACTGGTACGATTGGCTTCCATGTTTTACCAACACGGTCGTGCTCCAGCTCATTACGGCCGACAGATCACAGATTGGTTAAATTCCAATTATAGTAATCGCTGGATCGGTAGAAATGGACCGATACACTGGCCTGCAAGATCTCCTGATCTTACTATTATGGATTTCTTTGTATGGGGACGGATGAAGGACCTTGTCTACTCAACGCCAGTAGAAACATTGGAAGATCTAAATATCAGGATCGATGCGGCAGCAATAGAAGTAAGGCAGCAGTTGAGGAATATGAATACCAAGAGAACACTCGCCAAACGAGCTTTAGCGTGCATTCAAAATGAAGGTGGCCATTTTGAACATTTATTATAACAAAATTTTTTTAAATAAAACATAAAAACCATTATTAAATTCTTTTAGTTCAAACAAGTAGTGTAGATCAACATGCACATGCACTGACTTTTGAAATATTTAATTTTTATGCGATATGCATTTTTACCTATTACTTCCAAAATGTTAATCGTAACTGATACATATGTATAGAGCTTTTGTAGGTAATAATACGGTTCATAAAAAAATAAAATTAAGATGACATTTTTATAATGGGGTTTTCTGAGAAAAACTACATTGATCACTGAATTTTTAAGGTTGACGTTGCAAAAATCTGTGTTTTCGAGTAAATATCTGAAGATTGGGTGCAGTTACAATTTAGACTACATCAAATGAAAGGTAATTCGATTCCCTAAAAAATGAGTTATAACGCTTTGCCTTGTGATTATTTGTTTTCACCCTGTATACAGGGTGTTTGGTACTCCGTCCACGACCTTGTAAGGGGTTATTCCTTGATATATTTGAAGAAAAAAATTGTTCCACAGGGTGGGTCAATTTTCAATAACAGTGGAGATACAGGGTGGTTAAGAAAAGTGTTTTTGACCGGTACCCTTACTTACTTAAAACGTTATATTTTGAAAACGTATAATCACAAGGCAAAGTCTTATAACTCATTTTTTAGGGAATCAAATTACCTTTCATTTGATGTAACAGTCTAAATTGTAACTGCACCCAATCTTGAGATATTTACTCGAAAACACCAATTTTTGCTACGTGAACCCTTAAAATTCAGTGATCAATGTAGTTTTTCTCAGAAAACCCCATTATAAACATGTCATTTTAATTTTATTTTTTTATGAGCCGTATTATTACCTACAAAAGCTGCATACATATGTATGAGTTACGATTAACATTTTGGAAGTAATAGGTAAAAATACATATCGCATAAAAATTAAATATTCCAAAAGTCAGTGCATGTGCATGTTGATCTACACTACTTGTTTGAACTAAAAGAATTTAATAATGGTTTTTATGTTTTATTTAAAAAAATTTTGTTATAATACATGTTCAAAATGGCCACCTTCATTTTGAATGCACGCTAAAGCTCGTTTGGCGAGTGTTCTCTTGGTATTCATATTCCTCAACTGCTGCCTTACTTCTATTGCTGCCGCATCGATCCTGATATTTAGATCTTCCAATGTTTCTACTGGCGTTGCGTAGACTAGGTCCTTTATCCGTCCCCATACAAAGAAATCCATAATAGTAAGATCAGGAGATCTTGCAGGCCAGTGTATCGGTCCATTTCTACCGATCCAGCGATTGCTATAATTGGAATTTAACCAATCTGTGATCTGTCGGCCGTAATGAGCTGGAGCACCATCATGTTGGTAAAACATGGAAGCCAATCGTACCAGTGGAATATCATCCAATAAGTCCTGTAGATCATTTGATAAAAAATGTAAGTAATTGGAGCTATTTAGAGTACGCGGAAACCTAATAGGTCCAAGTAAATCGTCACCAATCACGCCTGCCCATAAATTGACGCTGAATCTGTACTGAAATGATGCCGCTCTTCTTGCGTGTGGATTGCTCTCAGCCCACGTATGTAGGTTGTGGAAGTTTGTGATACCGTCTCTGGTAAATTGGGACTCATCCGTCCACAGAATATTGTTGAAAAAATTGTCGTCATCTATTTGTCGTTCAAGGAGCCAATTGCAAAACTCCATCCGTTTGCGGAAATCAAAGGGTAGCAGCTCCTGTACTGGTGTGTGATGGTAGGCATGGAAGCGTTCTACTTTTAAAATACTCCAAACCTTCCAAGTAGATATGTTAAACTGCAATGCCAAGTGTCGGATACTGATCGATGGATCATTTTGCACTGCTTTGCAGTATTCTTTCACCAATCTGAACAGCGATTATAGGCGCAGGATTTGCATTTACTCTCCTTGTTCTAACGCTGCCAGTTTCCCTAGTTCTCCTGTAAACGTCCTGAAATACTCTCCTGTCAGGTGTCCGTCGATGGGGATGTCTCTGATGGTAAAGCCTTCGCGCGGCTTGTCCATTTTCGCGACACTCTCCATAAATTAAAACAATGTCAGCATATTCTTCATTGGAGTACTCAGACATTTCGAAATTATTTTTTTTATTCTACTGACACCTTCTTCTTTTAGCAACGTAACTAAAACTGATAAAAATATGAAGGTAGTTTTGCTTTTATAGGCTTTTTATTTTGTAAGGCACCCTATTAAAAAAGGCATAGTACCGCACCCAGTATTACCTACCACATCCAGGTAAAAGCATCAATTATGTTGAAACTCAGTTACATTTCATTGTTTTCCTACATACTTTAAATAGTAATAAATGGGCAATAAAAATACTTCAGTACTACCGACAAATTAAACGAGGTCCACTTTATGGCACTGACTTTTGAAATATTTAATTTTTATGCGATATGTATTTTTACCTATTACTTCCAAAATGTTAATCGTAACTCATACATATTGTTACGTGTAAGCCTGGCAACCGCGCAACCGTACAACTCGATCGTTTCACATAATGAAAACAACAACAACCGAATACCTAGTTGAAAAATAACCCAACCAGAAATAAGGCGAAACAGCACGGTTGTATCTCTCTTCTTATCGAATGCTCTCCAATGTACTAGAATCCAATTAGAATCAAAGTCGAAAGATCTCAAGCTCACTTGAATCTTCTGCACACACCACTGAACGAAGATCAAAATCGAAAGCTCTAAGGCTTTCGAGAAGATTCCACAAGCATCGAAGATTCAAGAACATCCTAGACTGCAACCGACTAGTATATAAGCAGGTGAAGCTCTCAGCGAAGACACAGTAATTTTGATTACGCGACTGCGATAGCCAGCGAGTATACGCGACCGTGTTGAGAGAGAACGAAAGTGAACGAGTTAAGCGATATATGGTATAAGCGGGCGGTACTGCCATACAGTGCGAATTATTGTGCGATTATAATTCTGTGAATTAAAGTGCGGATAAATAAATTATCACTTATTTTTATTTTAACCGAATTGTGTTTTACTTGAAATCCCGGCGAACCCCTAGCTCGCAACAATATGTATGCAGCTTTTGTAGGTAATAATACGGCTCATAAAAAAATAAAATTAAAATGACATGTTTATAATGGGTGATTTGATCACTGAATTTTAAGGGTTCACGTAGCAAAAATCTGTGTTTTTCGAGTAAATATCTCAAGATTGGGTGCAGTTACAATTTAGACTGTTACATCAAATGAAAGATAATTCGATTGCCTAAAAAACGAGTTATAACACTTTGCCTTGTGATTATTCGTTTTCAAGATATAACGTTTTAAGTGAGTAAGGGTACCGGTCAAAAACGCTTTTCTTAACCACCCTGTATCTCCACTAATATTGAAAATTGACCCACCCTGTAGAACAATTTTTTTCTCCAAATATATCAAGGAATAACCCCTTACATGGTCGTGCACGGAGTACCAAACACCCTGTATAATATTTACATGACCTCTTAAAATGAATTGAATTCTGTTTACATTTAAGAGGAGACCACGATAACTTAGTACATGCTGTCTTTATATTACATATAAAGGGTGTTTTTTTAGGTGCATGAGAACTATCGATATCGATAACTGTGGTTTGACAGCTGAGAATGTCAAACTGTGTCGACATTTCTGTTCAGTAAGGTTTGGCAAGTCATCATGAATCGTTTAACGCCAGAACAACGCTTCCAAATTGTGGAAATTTACTTTGAAAAAAATAAATCTGTTCGCGAAGTTCATAGAGCACTTCGTCCATTTTAGTGAGCAAGCAATTCGTGCAGTTATTGATCGTTTTCGCACTAATTTTACTCTTCTCTTAACGAATCACCATTACATCCATTAAAATTGACTGTTTGGTGCGGTTTACACGCTGGCGGCATCATCGGTCCTTTTTTCTTTCGAAATGAGGAAGGAGCTGCCGTTACGGTGAATGGCCAGCGCTATCGAGCCATGCTGACTGAATTTTTGTTTCCAAAAATTAATCAGCTAAACATCGCCGACATTTGGTTCCAACAAGACGGCGCAACTTGCCATACAGCGCGCTTAACAATTGATTTATTGCAAAATCAATTTGGTGACAACTTGATTTCCAGAAGTGGTTCTGTTAACTGGCCTCTTCGCTCGTGCGATTTAACGCCTCTGGATTAATTTTTATGGGGCTATATTAAGTCATGCGTTTATACCGACAAACAAGCAACTCTTGAAGCATTGGAAGCTAATATTCAAACCACTATTGACGCCATACGGCCAGATTTATTGGAAAAAGTAGTCAAAAATTGGACTGATCGAATGGACCATGTAATTCGTAGCAGCGGCGGACATATGACGGAAATCATATTTAAAAAATAAATACCATGAAATTATCTACCAGAATATAATAAAAAAATTTCGTTCCAACAATATTTCTGTCTTGTATTATAATTTTAAGTTCTCATGCACCTAAAAAAACACCCTAGAATTTTGATGCTATTTTGCGTGACTACGCTTTGCCTACTGGTTTTCTATTCTTCAAATTAGTCTCGATTCCTATTCACTTTCTCGTTATTAATAAACGCAAACACTCCAATTTGATTAAAAACACTATATAAAATATACACGCTACCAGACACGTCCATTTTCAAAAATATTAAACAAAACAGAAGTGACACGACTCGCCTTGGTACGACTCTATTTGCCACAGTTCATTTTGGCATGACCCTGCTCGTCTTGGCTTGACTCCGCTCGTTTTGGATCGACCCTGCTCGTCGCCTCTGCTCTGCTCACCTCTGCTCGTTACTGCGTCTCTGTTCTGCTCTTCTCGTCTCTACACGTTGATTGCCTCTGCGCGTCGTGACTTGTCATAGTTCGTTGAGAGAGGTTTCTAGTATGCCTAAAAATAGTAAGAATTATACCAGTTTACAAATCTGACTTTAAAACCTTATGCTAAGATTGCATCTGTGTGTAAAATAGCTGAGTCAATAATTCATCGGCGACTAAACTATATGATGGAAAATTAATTAATTAATAAGAAACAGAATGGTTTTTAGTACCGGGATTTTAAACGTAATGAATTTCATACACGAATTTCTTGATTTCAAAAAGTATTCTATATGGTACTCGTAAATTTTGGAGTTTTACTAGAAAAAATAAAGAAAATTGGAACAGTTAATGTAGTAAAAGCGAATTCAATCACATTAAACCTAAGAGATTTTCGGAATCAGTGAAAACTTGAACAATACCCCCAGGGGGTTTAATAGGGAAAAATACTTAAATCCGTTTTTCCCTGACTACGTTTAAAGCTTGTGGAAGTAAAAGTGAATTCCAAATCTCAATATACCTTAGAAATATATCAGAATTCGTGAATATGTACACAACCACTTTACACCACCTTAGGGGTTGGATATCGAAAAATTTTGAAGAACGTTACTAGGCGCTTATATAAATAGCCCGCAGAAGTAAAATTACTTTGATAGCTCAACATGTCTAAAAGTGTTAACGAAATTCGTGTAAATGTGGATTAATGGATATTTTTCAACCTTTGAACGCCAATAAAAATCTGAACTTTTTTTTGCTTTAATTACTCTAATAGCACATTTACATACACGTACTAAGTTTGAACTTTCCAGCATAAGCCGTTTCTGAGATATAAAAAATCACCCCTCTCCCCGGACCTTGATACCTCTATACAAAATTTTATTTTTCTAGGATGTCTCTATAGTGGCTCTATACATATAATCCTAAATTTTTAGCTTTCTATTCATTATGGTTTTCGAGAAATAAAAATCAGAATGTTTTCCTTTCTACCCCCTTTCACCATCACCCCCAACACCCATACCACCAAAATTTCCCTACTAGAATTTTACCGACCCCAACTCCTGTAAAATTTTCAAGATCATATCTGATACGGTTTCTGAGATATAAAAATTAAATTTTTTGAGAAATTGCTGTTCCCCCACTTTCGTGCTCCACCTCCCCACTCAAAAAATTCAGTTTCAGTAGAATCCTCTTGTGATCCTATATACAGAAACTAAATTTTATCTTCCTGGTGTAATTGGTTCGGAAGATATTGTAATTCAAAGTTTTTCAGGTGAAAATACAAAATTTCAGGGTAGCAAATTTTTTTGAAATTTCAGGTCGATCACAATACTTTATTATTAAAAAATAATAAAGTAAAAGTTATTTAACCAATAAAAAAATATTCAGATTTGCAGTGAAGTGCGAAGCTGAGACAAGAAATACATTCACATTTTCACGAATTTTCTCCCACCTTTTAGGTCAAATTAATTTTCTTTCAGTGTGGTCTTTACATGTATAAGCCCCCGAAGCAACTATTTTCTAAACTTTTCGATATTCAGTCCTTAAGGTTATGTAAAGTCGATGTGTACGTTTTCACGAATTCCAACATTTTTCCAATGAGAAATCGAGTACACTTTTACTTCTCAGGCCCTTAAATATATATAGTTGTTAAAAAATTATTTCAGCTTTGTTCGATATTTAATCCATAAGTTGGGGGGAGGGATAAAGTTTAGGTCTAACGAGATATCGAAGTCACTTTCAAACCCATGCAAAAGGTTTATATTTTATTATAAATAAACGCCTAAAATTTAGTTTCAGGATTTTGCAATATTCAACGATATTATAAGGGGGTGAATGTGATAATAGTGCATGTTATTAAGCTTTCCGACATACTCGTATATCTCTTAGGTCTGTTGAGATATCAAATTATTACTTTTTTACTTTAACGGGCTTTCTGTATAATCGCCTAAATATTGCATTCAAACTTCGTTTGATATTTTTCCCTGAGGGATATTTCATCCCTCATGTTTTTATTGAAATTGGAAAATAACTAAGAAAATCGTCTGCGCAAAACGTCTGGGCGCGACTATATTACTTTTCAAAAATATGTTGCGCCCATAAGTGTTAAGAAATGATTTTCGTTTTCATTTCGATTTCTTTCTCAATCCAATATTTACCTCATCGCCATTTTGTGATACCATACAAAAAACAATTCCGCATCTATCAAAACAGAAAGGAACCCCTCACAATTTTCTCACCCCAAATTTCATTGAAATGCGAAACGTTAAATCCGTCGGATGCCAGAAATTAATTTTTGATAATCTTAGAGTTGGATAGCAGAATAGCACCCTATTCAAATTTTCAAGGGCGTGTGCACGCCATACTTTAAACCCCTGTGACTGGCAAGTTTTCAATTAAAACGCGCAAAATGTCAAAATGGGATCCGTTTCAGCGTAAAAGTCTGATCTGGAAACAAAAGAATGACTTGGTAAAGTGCTAGACTACGTACACAGCGTAAATCCCAAAGCTTGAAGGAGCGTTCATATCATACACTCGTAAAGTGTATAACGAACACAACGACGTATTCCATTGACTGATGAAATTTCACTTTCATCAGAGCACCCTTAAGACCGAAGCCAGCCAGCAACAAGGGGTGACGGTATCCTATCACAGAGGTTTCCGAGAAGGGTCGATTCCACTCCGGTTCCTGTTGGAATCATTGTGTATCCCTGGAGGCTGTTCTGTGGCTATCGGCTGCCGGCATCACTCGATTTAGAACTGAACAAAACTTCCATGGCAGCTCAGAAAGTTAGGGAATCCAACGAGTGTACTATGGAAATAATTTTTTACCCTCATTATTATTCAACCCCTCCGGATGGGAGCAAGATTTATTTCCCGTTTAGGCGTATGCATTTCTATAGGGCGATGGTGTGCACTAGGGTAAATTAGAGTGTTCGCCACTATGGGGTGGCGGTTGTAAAACCATGCACTATACAATACCGGGTGATGCGGTGATGTTATTGATATCGAGCGGACGTGCTAGGGGTGTAAGTCACGTATGTATCGATGCGGATAACATGGCGTAAGTAAATTTACTCCCGGCAATTGGAGGATATTGGTCTTTGGCGTGGACAACGGATTAGTTCAGCTTTCAGTCATGCGGACATTAATTGTACTCAGGCAGTACGGATCTGATTCAGCTTTTCATTATTTTGTCAGATATAAGTCCACGGGGATGATGTCAGATAATGAAGGTCGTTATTAAAAGAATGATTATATAGCGATAGATGAAGCCCTTGCACATTGTTCTGAATAGTAGGAACATAAAGTAGTATGGGCTCTTATGATATGCTGATGTTTTATAAATTAAGCATGATTGAACCTTTAAAGTGGTCTTCACAATCTGTCGTCATCATTCACTAATTTAAATTATTTAAGATGTTTTACACACTCGTCATTTTAGATTTCTTCTTGGATGGGGTAAGAGTTTATCAGTTTATATTATTTATATATCCCATTATATATTTTTACTCTTGATGAAATCATAGAGTTTAGTCAAGCCCGAAGAGTTTGTAACGCATAGAACCGAGTCTCGTTGGAAAAAAAATTTATTTTATGTTCAGCTGCTGCCAAAAACTTGAAATCCGTTTGCTGACCGTCCATCCGTCCATCCTCCCATTAACACGATAGCTCAAGAACCCGTTGATCAAATCAATTGACATTTTGTCATTAAATGGTAAAAGTAAGAATAAGTTTGTTAATGAGTGATATCATTCCCCTCCATCGGGTACCTCCCATACAATAGTCCTTAAAATACGTATTCACGCTTATTGGCCGAATGCTTTATGTTAGGAACTTGAAATTTTGTATGCATATCATATAGTTTATAACATTTGCGAATATAAAGCTAATCGAACAAATTCTTCGTGTCGCCGCTATATAAAAGTCCATCAGAAATGTGTGCAAGTTACAAAACCGGCTATAACTCTGGAAACAGGAAGTACAAATTTTACAGGAATTAGTTTTAAGTCAAAACAAAACCAAGACTGAGTTCAGTAATTAGTATTGTCATTCAACTTCTTCGGGAAGCAACCATACAAATATCCTTGAAACTTGTGCTTGAGAATAATATTGAAAACTTATAAACGTTTGAAGCTACAAAGTTCAAATTTTCGGTACATTAATTATCCAATAATTGCAACTGAAAATCTAAACAAAAACCTGAGTCCTTCGTGTAACCGTCATATAAAAGTCATACTAAAACTCCATATTAATCTACCGGATTCCACTGTTACTCAAAAACGTGTTAAAACAGGAAGTAAAAATTTTGCTTTAAATAGTTCTACAACAAAAACAAGACTAAGTTCGTTAGAGAGTGACATCCGTCAAGTCCTTCGGTAAGCTCCCATATAAAAGTCTATGAATTACTTGATGTTGGTAACTTCTGACCGCTTTAAGCTAGGAGGTTTAAAATTTTGCGAATACATTATTTCTTCAGTAGTCAGATAAACAAATCTGCCAACAGTCTGGGCACAACGTTATTTTTTTTGGGTAGAAGTCCGGAACTCGTTTAATTGTGAGATGTGGTGTGACTGAAACCCTAAAAAAAGTTCGGGTAGCGGTTAGAATGGGGTCGCGCTAGAACACTTACGCCACTGCCACATATAACATATGAATTAAATAATTGGGCACATACTGCGGGACACGATCTAGGTTAGGTTGAGAAGGGTGGACTAAAGCAATGTTCCCCAGTTCATCACGAGAGATCACTGTGGATCCATTGTGGTCCCCTCGTATAAAAACCGGGCTCTAGACACGATCTAAGTCGTAGTATAATATCAGTTGTTAAGAGATTAAGAGGTTTTTCGTGATTTGGTTTTGGATCATTACATGAAATCGGAAATGCGTTTCTAGGCGATTATATGAAAAGTGCGTGTAAGTGAAAACCAATTTGATATCTTATCAAACCTAAGAAATATGTCGAAAGCCTTACGCCCCCTTAGAGGTGAATATGTAAGAATCCTGAAATCAACTTTTTGACGATTATGTAGAAAGCCTTAGGAAGTAAAATGAATTCGATCTCATCAGAACTAAGAAATATGTAGGAATTTGTGAAAACATATTCAACCCCCTTGCACTAACTTTGGGGTTGAATATCCAAAAATCTTGAAATGAGTTTTTAGATATATCTAAAGAAAGCCCGAAGAAGTGAAAACCAATTCGATGTCTTACCACTCCTAAGAGATATGACTGAATTCGTGAAAACGAGTACAACCCGTTTATACCCTATTAGGGATTGAAAAAGGCAAAAAACTAGAAAACGAGTTTTACGCGATTATAGAAAAAAACCTGTGGAAGGGAAAAGTTATTCAATCAGACCTGAGTGATACGGCCGAATTCGTTAAAATGTATACAACCCTTTCACACCACCTTAGGGGTCGAATGTCAAAAATGATGAAAACACTTTCTAGGTATTGATGTGAAGAATCCGTGGAATGAAAATCAATTCATTATTTTAGAGGACCTAAGAGATATGACGAAATTCGTGAAAACATCTGCATTTCATTTTCACTGGACATGTTTTTGTGCCGCCCTTCCGTACACTAATGGATATTCGAATTTTTTTTTAGATAGTTTACTTTTCTAGTAGATCTACATATACTCAGCAAGTTTTTAGCATAAGCCGTTTTATATATAGGAAAAACACCGCCACCATACCATATTACCTCTATAAAAAATTATATTTTTCCAACATGCCACTATTTTATTTCTATCTAAATACCAAATTTCAGCGATATTGCATTATGGGTTCTCAAGATATAAAAATCGGAACTTTTTCTTTTTCACCCTCCCTCACTCTCACTCCCTACACACACACCTTAAAAACTGTTTTCCCTGCTAGGGGTCTGTTAGGCATCCTTCCCATAAAAATTTGAAGTATCCATCCTAAATTGTTCTTGATACATGAGACGTTATTTATTAGAAAAATTCGTATCTCCCCACTTTTATGCCCCACCACTCCTTTAAAAATTTAAATTTTCGGCAAACTCCATTTAGCCACTTGTATACACGAACCCAATTTCATTTTTGTAGTGCAATTGGTTCGTGAGATATCGTAATCTAAAGTTTTTATAATTCCCCCAAACCACTGACCCCTTTCAATATTTTTTTTCCAATCTATTCTCCTAGTAGGTATATCTCACTGAGATATAACAAATGGAGACCTCGATTTGCTATCTCACATGGCCGACGTTTTTAAAATGTCAATATTTCGAAAAAGGTGTCCAGGATAACCCGAGGTTCTGCATTGTTGAACAAAATTCTGATGATTTTAAACATTCTTTAGATTTAAAATTGGTAATGCAAATAGAATAATTTTCGATTGAAACATTTCTTTATGTTTCTTTCAAAAATTCAATTCATTTTAAGTTTAGAGAAACTTCGAAAGTTATCCGGGGTACAAATTAGGATTGAGCCACGGATGACCTGAATCTTAAGAAGGAAAGAGTTAGTAGCACGGCATGCATGTATTAAGGGGTAATACCTAGTCGGAAGCAAAAAATAAGACGGTTTTATGTTAATTTTTTGTGTCTTTGTTAAAAAATCGATTAATGCGAAATATTGAGGGATCATTACACTTATCTTGAACTACAAAAAATTTTTTATTTTAATTTTTATGAAAAAATGGCGTCTGAGCAGTGCACGGAACGAAGGTCGATTTTTTGTAGGCGTCCCGCGGCTAGCAGCACAAGTCTTTAACGAACGTATGTGGAACAATGAAAAAAAATTTTCATGATATGTACGTTTAATTTTTGGAAATTTGCGAGCACTTCGAAAAAAAAATCGATTTTTCAACTAAAAAATCGGCCTCAATTTGTTTATAAAAATCGTAATTGTTTATGAAACTCAAAAATCGTGTGTACTAGACTAGATAATCTATCTAAGAAGGTACAGCCAAAATTTCATATCGATCGGATAAAAATTACTCGAGTTCTACTGCTGGCCGTTTTTGAAAACATGGTTTCGAGAAAAACGCGTTTAAAGTTTCACAATGTGTTTACTACATGAAATTTTAAAGATACAGGGGTGGAATCATGAATCTCGAAACGAGACTCTCTTTTCGAGTCTAGTTAAACTCGTTTCGAGTTCATCTTGGCAGCACCAATCTCGGTGCTAGTTTAAAAGTCGTATGGCCAAGATTATTAAACAGGAAAGTACTAGAATATTTCTGTAGGATGACATCTGACAGACAGTTGACTGATTAATTTAAATTTGGTGGCATCGGTTATTTTTAAAATGTTTTTCTTAGACAGCAGTAGTAGCGATGATGATGAAGTGTCTTGCATGAGGATAAAGCGTCGTGCATTAAGAGATGGAAGTAACCCTCTGTGTCTGGCAGAAAAGGAGTATTGTTTTTTTTTATTAACGTAGCACTCACGCAATTTAGTTCATTGATAAATTTTTATCTTTTTCTAGTTTTCGCAAACAGTTTAGACTTAGCAAAGCAGCTTTCAAATTTGTTTTAGACGGTAGTACCATGCCTTGTGGCTCAAGAGGTACAGGTATTCCACATATTTTAAGGTTGGCCGCTACGCTAAACTTTTTAGGGTCCGGATCGTATCAAGTAGGAGTTGGGAGCAATTTTTTACTTGGGATGGCACAATCAACTGTCTCAAAAGTTGTTGCTGAGGTTATTTCCACTCTGGAGACAGACTTGTGCGAAAATTGGATAAAGCTAGATCCACAAAATTTCCACCGAATGAAGCGTAGTTCCCATGTTCTCATTTTAAAACCAAAAAATAATGAACATATGTATTTCAATAGAAAGGGGACACACAGTATAAATGTTATGATTGTAAGTTAATTTAACAATTTAATGTGAGGTTATATTGTCAATGTACGTTATAATTTTTCCAGATATGTGATCATTCATATCGCATTTTAGCAATAAATGCGTGCTATGGAGGTGCATCCCACGATTCCTTTGTTTGGGGGTTGAGTGAAGAAAAATTGTTTTTCGAGAATAGATTCAACTCTGGTGATAAAAGCTCGTGGCTATTAGGTAATGTCAAGTGAACTTTTTACCATATTTATTCTAGTGTATATCGTAATCGTAGGTGATAGTGGTTATGCCTTGGCACCCTGGTTACTGTCACCGTATCGTATGCCAAATAGCGAAAATGGAGAAACTCTTTTCAACACAGTTCACTCCAAGGCTAGAAGCTTGGTTGAGAGAACGATAGGTTTACTAAAAGGGCGATGTCTACAAGATGAAAGAAGAATGAGGTATTCACCAGAAAAAGCATCCTCCGTTATAAGTGTAAGTGCAGCTTTGCACAACATTTGCCTGCACTTTAATGTCGGATTCAACTCATCTGAATTGTACTTGCCTGGGGCAAACGTCAATCTTAGTTCAGCTTGCGAGGAAACTTCGGATAGGAATCTTAAAAGAATAGCTGGAAGGACACGTAATGAAATAAAGAATTCTTTATTGAATATAAACATTTAATAATAAAAAAAATCACATTCCAGTGGTCATGTTTCATTTCGTATTGACCATATTGCAAACCGTAAAAATAGTAAAGTAAAAACAAAAACAAAATATGAATCAAATTCAAGTCTTTTCTCCTCGATTTAAGTCTTTTCTCCTCAATTTAAGTTTTACATCATCTTCTCATGTCCAATTCCAGCTGCTTCAATCGATTCTCTTCAATTTTAGCCTCAAGTAACATTTTCTTCAATCTTAACGATTCTGCGCGATATTTTGTCATCTCTTTTATGTTTTCTTTTTTGAGGTAATATTTTTTTTCTGCAAGTTTCACATCTTTTCTTCTTATTTCATTCTCCTCTTTCTTTTCTTGCAAAATGTTTGCCATTATCACATTTCCTTCTTCTAACTTCGGAATATACATTTTTTTTAAATTATCTTTCGTTGCTTTGGTTGACTTCCCACCAGCGTTGCTTGTGGTTGGTACCATTTCGGAATCAGATTGAGATATTTCATCAAGATTTTCGCTCAATGCTTCTTGCCTGGTGTCACTTTGATTAGAAATAGAAGGTTTTTCATAAATTGTAGTTGAAACGCCGTATGATTTCCGAAATGATATTCCTTCCACAGCAACTTCCAAGCCAGCAGACTCTATAACACTTAGCTCAAAAGCATCGAGCGACTTTTCCATATAAGGTCCGCCACCGGTTTTCTTCTTATGCGCTTTATTGAAGCGCAACTTGTTTTTAACTTTGTACTTATAGTCAGCCCAGACCTAAATTTATATTACAACAATAAGATGGTATGCATACGGTTTGACATCGGTTACCTTTTTCCATTCATGAGTTTTTCTTACTGGTGGTCCGTTTTCGTTGAGCTCAGTAGACAACGAATTCCATAAATCATGGACTACATTTTTTGAATTTAAAGTCTTCAAATGACCTTTGGCTAAATCTGAATGGTTCGCCATAAAATCAGTTAAAATTCTAATTTGTTCCCGGTTCACGCTTTGTGATATTTTTAAATCACCGGTAGCCCTATTAAAATAAACACATACTCGAACCAACACCTTTCAATTTTATAATAATATACTTACATTTTTAAAAAAAAATCTGTGTAATTCGAATGCTATACACTTGACGACTAAAATTTTATTGTTTCGAGTTGTCAAACAAAGCAAATTCGAGATTGGTAGTACCTAATTCAACTCGAAACTGGTACGATTTTTTTACTTCGAGCACATTACACGTCGAAACGAGATTGGTAGTACCAAATCAGCTCGAAAATCGAAAACAAAGCTCGTTTCGAGATTCATGATTCCACCCCAGGCTTGGCTACACAGACAACGTATGTTCAATATTTGCTTAAAACTACATATTAACGCCATCTATACCTCATTTAGAAACTATATAATGTACATTTGCATCGCCGGTAACGAGTTAAAGGGGCGAAACTCACTCCGAAACTCAATTTGTCATTTTCAAGCGCTCCGCCTTGCTTCGAAAATTCGTCTTTTACGTCCACTTAAAATTTGTTTTCAATAAAAAATGATGTCAGACATCACTCTTGACATGTTTTTACACCATTTAAGCCAATAAAAAAAAATGGAAAAAAAAAAAATTTCGACTAGGTATTACCCCTTAAGGCGAGAAGGAAAACAATGAGAGGACCATCAGATTAGGCAACATGAAAAATGAAATTCGAATTTTTAGGTGTAATTTTGAATTGAAAAATTACCAAATAATTTGAATTTGATAAATACTGTTTTGGATAAACAATTCAAGGTATTGAAAGAAAATGAGTTCATAACATTGCGACTAAGCTGTGTAAATTTTACAGGTAATATTGGCTACTGCAGTACGAATATAATACCATGTACTTATCGGTATGGCGCCAAATTCAAAAATAACGTATTACATGCTCAACCGTTATAAATATTCCTGAAACTGTTATTTCCCAAGAAATTTATTAATAAATAAATTGAAGTAAACTGTGAGTTGTGTTATGAATTTCGAACGCAAAACGCAACTTCTCACCATCATATCGAACAATTTGAATTGTCAGAACTGATAATTCAAATTGAAAAGGTTTTAATTTTATTTAAGTTGTTGCCCATGTTGTTCGAAATTCGAAATTTCAAGAAGGAGCGAGAGGGTACGATTTCATCAGCTATTTCAATCTGCCATATCGTATAGAGAAATGAGCCGATGGGGTCTCCATTTATATAGCTCAGTGGTATATCTACAAACAACCATTTAGTTTTAATGTAGTGGCTCTAACCGTTTAAAATATATGGATTTTAAAATGTCTCCATATCAGCTTTTTAGCATTCGGACGCATTATTTTTACCCCCACTTCCACACCACTCCACCGCATTCAACAATTTTACTTTATTATTTTTTAATAATGAAGTATTGTGATCGAACTGAAATTTCAAAAAAATTTGCTGCACTAAAATTTTATATTTTCACGTTTTAGTAAACCCCAAAAAAGCAAAAAGAAAAATGTCTGTCTGTCCGCCGTCCGCCGTACGCTTCTCAAACTATACCGACGCAGCAACCGCTACGACACAGCGGTTAACCGCACGACTCTGCGGTCAGACGTCACCGGCTTACATGGCACGAGCCAGCAATGGTGACGGCGCGGCTCGGCGGCAGCGACTAATGCCGTCGCCGCAAAGACGACTGCTGCAACTTGAGCCGTCGTAGCAAAGACGTCGGCAGCGAAATTACCGACGCAGCGACCACCACACTCCCAGACACGCGACGGAACCGAATTCTGCCGTCGCATCACGACCTTACCAAAGTTGGACTCTCGGCATAGCCGGGAGAACTCCAACGCATAAGGTCGTGACGAATGTCCTTACACACGCACTGCTTCCGCACAATTATTTCCACTGCTTTTGTCAATGCAACAATCTCAGCCTAGAACACGCTCGAGCTATCCGGTAGCCTAAGCGATTTTATAATATCAAGGTCGCAAGAGTACACTCCTGCGCCCGTTCCGCTTTCCATCTTAGAGCTATCAGTGAAGATAGCAAACATGTCTGGAGCGATGATCCCAGGTGGGAATACTCACAGCATAGGAATGTCCAAAACTGCAAGACGGTGTCCTGTAGTCGGTGCGGTCCGGAATGCCGGAACACAGGAAAATTGACAAGATCCTAGTATGGCCACACTGCCTCCCATCCAATAGCCTGCGTCATGCAGACGCAAAGCACTCTTTGCCGCTATTGATTTTACCGCTAATTCCAATGGGATTATATGGATAATTACCTCCAGAGCCTGAGAGGCCGTGGTACGTAAGGCCCCAGTAATCCCAATGAGTGCCATTCTTTGAATTATGCTCATGGCGACCCTGTTAGTCCCGACCTCCAGCGCATGCCACCACACCAGTGACCAGTACGTAAGAACAGGTCTAACTACCGTGATGTACAGCCAGTGGACTATCTTCGGGTTGAGGCCCCAGGTTTTCCCCATCATTTTCTGACAAGCGTAGTAAGCATTCGATGCCTTCTTAATACTGTCGTTAATCGTGAGTTTCCAAATTAACCTAGGAAGATAGAATCCTAAGTACTTTATATTAAGGAAGAGCGGGATGGTAACGCCATTCAAACGTGGGAGTCTGAGTTCTCGGTCTTCTCTCCTCGTGAAGAGGATAAGGTCGGTTTTCTCCGGATTGATGTTGAGACCGCAGTTACCAGCCCACCTGCTCAAGGATTTGAGCCCAACTTCTAGTAAATCGCTCAAGGTATCCAGGAACTTACCTCTCACCATCAGGACTATATCATCTGCGTAAGCAACCACCTTGACACCGATCAAAGATTGAGCCTGTACAATTTCATCAACCACTATGACCCATAGCAGTGGAGATAGTACCCTACCCTGTGTGGTTTCGCGGGTTGCTTTCATTCTGCTACAACCATCCCCAAAGAGGAGTTGATAATTGTTTCCCCTAGCAGTGACACAATGCAGCACGTAATGAATGAGTCAGCACCCATCCTATTCAATGCCTTCTCGAACGCATTCGTCTCCACATTATTGAAGTCACCCTCAATATCTAGAAACGCTGCTAGAGTATACTCTTTAACATTCAAAGATTCATCTACCGTAGAGAAGACCTCATGTAAGGCCGTTTCGAGGGATTTTCCTTTCATATAGGCGTGCTGAGAAGTCCCTCGCGTCCTTAACACATCTGATATAATTAGTCCACCAGTTTCTCCATTATTTTCAGCAAAAACGATGAGAGACTAATGGGCCTAAAGTCCTTTGCCAGGGTGTGGGTTGGGCTCCCAGCCTTAGGAATAAAAATCACCCCGACTTCACGCCACATCTTTGGGACACACCCGAAAGTTAGACAACTTCTAAAGATCCTCACCAAGGAAGGACCAATAAGTGGCATGGTCTTCTGCAGCATAATGGGTGTTCGAGGACGCAATAGTTTTTACGCCCTGGATCGAAATTAAAAATTACCTTTTGCTCCAATAATAATTTATTTTTCCTGGCGACCTCTGATCGCGACCAATGCCTGAACAAGAAGAAAGACAAAACTTCTTCTCCTCACAATACAAAATTCCAATTACCGTAAGGGTACATGAAGAGATAAAAGTTTTACAATTTTAATGTACATTTAAGTAATTTAAGCGAGTAAAAAGTTACAAGTGACAAGTTTTTATGTACATTATGGCTCAAAATTAAATAACAAAATATCCATAGCAAAATTAAATGTATTCAAATAAAGTAGTAAACATACTGCAGTCACGATCGGTTGCAAGCCAATCGTATAATACTCTAGATGAATACTGAACTCCGATTTATATTGTAGTAGGGGATAAAGTAGAATTACGTGTGTGCATGTTGTATGTCCTTTATTAAGGACTGCCATTAGATTGCTACTCAAAACTAAAAGATAATATTCAGTGTTTAATATCATATCTTCAACTGGGTAAGTCATTGAAAAAAAATGTCCTTTTTGAAGGACTTTCACATGGGAGGTGCAGGAAGGACTCACTCGATTTCTTACGTATTTATCCTTTTCCTTGGAACCATTTAAAAATGAACGTGTACAAAATTTCAAATTCGTAGCTTGAAGCGTTCAAAAGTTATCGAAAAATATTGTTGAACACGTGTCTTAAGGACATTTTGTATGGCAGCTACCAGAAGGAGTAAAAGTATTTTGCTGACTAGTAAACTCGAACTTTGTTTTTACTCAAAACTAATTTGTACAAAATTCCGAGTTCATAGCTTAAAGATTACTTGAGTTATAGTGAGTTCCGTAAATTAAGTGAAGACATTTTGACAGGATATTTGTATGGCAGCTACACGAAGGACTAACAGGATTTTCTTCATAATCATACATTTAGCTCCAACTATTGGAAAAATAATACATACAAAATTTCAATGTTGTAGCTTAAACCCTTCTGAAGTTATCGACCAATATTCTTGAACACGTGTTTTAAGGACATTTTGTATGGCAGCTACCAGAAGGAGTAAAAGGATTTCGCTGATTAGTAAACTCGAACTTTGTTTTTACTAAAAACTAATTTGTAGAAAATTTCCAATTCATAGCTAAAAGATTACTTGAGCTATAGTGAGTTTCGTAAATTAAGTGAAGACATTTTGACAGGATATTTGTATGGCAGCTACACGAAGGACTAATAGGATTTTCTTCGTAATCATACATTTAGCTGCAACTATTGAAAAAGTAACACATACAAAATTTCGAAGTCGTAGCTTTAGGCGTTCCGAAGTTATTGGTCAATATTCTTGAACACGTGTTTTAAGGACATTTTGTAAGGCAGCTACCCGAAGGAGTAGAACGATTTCGCCCGTTAACGAACTTAGCCTTACAAATTCAACCAAACACCCAGATTCAAAATTTCAAGATCCTAGGTAAAGGCGTTCTTGAGTTATCGTGTTCACGGACAGACGGATGGACGGACGGACGGACGGACGGACGGACGGACGGACGGACGGACGGACGGGCGGACGGACGGACGGACGGACGGACGGATGTCAAGCGGATTTGAGGTTTTTGGCCACAAGTAAACAAAAAATAATATATAACTTTTTTTCGTCCGAGGCTTGGTTCTATGCGTTACAAACTTTTGGGCTGGATTAAACTTATAATACTCTATATGATTTCATCTAGAGTATAAAAATATACGACATTAGAGCGCTGGGCTGCTCTAACATACCGGCCGCCTTGAAGCTGTGATCGAAGCTTCAAGATTCCAAAGGTAATGGAGCTATCTTGACTATTCCACGACGAATAAGTCCCTGTTTGGTTTTAATGTCCACGACTCTAACCTTTCCGTCACGTCCGGGGACGGTATCGACGATTCGACCCAAACGCCAATGATTTGGCGGTAGGTTATCTGCTACCAGAACAAGCATCCCGATTTCTATGTTTTTAGTGGCGCTTGTCCATTTGTACTTCTGCTGCAGTTGTGGAATATATTCCTTGGACCACCGAGACCAGAAGTGTTGTTGAATGGCACATAATCGTTGCCATCGGCTTATGGAGCTCAATTTTAGATGTGTGATGTCTGCTCATGTCAAAAAGTGGCCGGGCGTCAGCGCTTCTTCATCGTTCGGGTCCGCCGACATTGCACAGATCGGACGAGAATTCAAAATAGATTCAATTTGAACCGCAATCGTAGTAAGTTCTTCAAACGTAACCGCTAAGGACTGCAAGGTGCGGACCAAGTGATACTTGGCAGACTTGACCGCAGCCTCCCAAAGTCCTCCAAAATGTGGTGAGCGTGGTGGAATAAAGCTGAAGTTAACTCCATGTTCTGTGTCAACTATATTTGTTTTCGTAGCTTGACCGAAAAACTTTTTTCCGGAACTCAGCCAGTTTATTCCGTGCTCCAACGAAATTAGTTGCGTTGTACAAAAGATTGTGTGACAAACTCCTCGACGACCAATAAATCTTTTAAGGGATGCCAAAAACGCATCCGCCGTCAGGTCGGACACCACTTCCAAGTGGCATGCACGCGTGGCAAAGCAGACGAACACAGCAAGGTATGATTTGCCAAGTGCCCTCCCTCGGACGAGCTGGGTTGTTGTAAAGAGCCCGCAGAAGTCTACGCCAGTGTGCTAGAATGGGCGAATTGCTTGAAGTCGGTGCCGAGGAATGCTTCCCATTATCTGCTGTAGAATTCTCGGGCGATAATGAAAGCAATGAATGCAACGACGAATCACCTTGTTTGCTACAGTCTTGGCGTTGACCACCCAAAATCGTTGTCGTACGATGGCGACCAGCGCCTGGCTTCCTGCATGCAGTGATGATCTGTGCACATAGCTCATGTAAGAAAAAATGAAACAATGATTATTGGGGAGGAGTATAGGATGGGTGGCTTCATGCGGTAAGTCTGCGTTCTGCAGACGCCCACCCACTCTTAGCAGTGGGGGAGAGTTTCCATCGAGGAAGGGAGATAGCGATTTAATGGAACTCTTCGGGCTGATCGATTTGCCTTCAAGATCTGTGATTTCTTGTGCGAAAGCCTTGCGCTGGATTGCATAAATTGTACGCTGTAGTGCGTCATCCAACTCTTCGGTTGATAATGGCGTCAATGCGAGATCCTTTCTCTTCTGACGCGATGATATGATTTTTATAAACCGCAAGACATAGGCAAATATTCTACGCATCCGTTTGAAGTCATTCGCAAAGGTATGATTTGCAATGATGTCGTCTTCAACACGAGTAGTTGTTAACGCCGCCTTACGAGGTTGGTGTTCGGGTATCTCGTTCACCGAGCCAACTTTATTTATCGGCCAGGCATCTTCTTCTCTCTCTAGAAAGTCGGGTCCGTTGCACCAGATTGAGCTCATTAGTTCTGATACTAATGCGCCACGCGAAACTATATCTGCTGGATTTGATTTGGAATCGACGTGTCTCCATTGGACCTGCTCCGAAACTATTTGTTGAATTTGAGACACACGATTTGCTACGAACGTCGTCCAGGTTGAAGCGTGTCCCCGGATCCAATGTAGCACAATTTCCGAATCAGTCCAAAGCACTGTTCGATGCGGAAGTGGAAAGATTTCCTTGATTCGAACAAGAAGTTCGGCCATCAATAGGACTCCACATAACTCGAGTCGTGGTAAAGATTGGGTTTTCAGTGGAGCTACTCTGGATTTGGCGCAAATAAGGTTTGTAGAAGTATGTCCCGAACGTTCCACGCAGCGTAAATAAAAACAACATCCGTAGGCCCGTATCGACGCATCGGAAAAACCATGAATTTCCCATCGCTCCGGATTGGGTGACGAGAAAATATATCGAGGAATGCGAATAAGTTTAACTTCTTCCAATTGTTTCCTAAAATGTTCCCACTGCGTATGTTCCTTCAACGGCAAAGATTCATCCCAGGAGACCTTTAGCATCCATAACTGCTGTACATATATCTTCGCCTTCACAATTAGTGGATTCAGCAGTTCTAGGGGGTCAAATAGACTCGCCAATTCAGAGATAACAGTCCGCTTAGTTATCCGACGCTTTGTACACGACCATCGAAAATGAAGCTCATCATCCTTAGGTTCCCAGATGATTCCTAAGGTCTTTATGATATCCACCTGATTGACTTGAAGTGGTTGTTCACGTCGACTTTCTTCTACCCCGCACAAAAATTTGGAATTGTTGGAGTACCATTTGGATAATTCAAACTGCCCTTGAGAAAGAATGGTTTCGACTTGCTCTTTGATTTGCATAAGTTCCTCACAAGTATCCGCGCCGGTCACCAAATCGTCCACATAAAACTTTCTCCTGATAATTCGCGATGCAGATGACATATGTTGATTCATATCCGCCAAATAATTGAGACATCGAGTCGCTTGGAATGAGGCTGATGTTGTCCCGTAGGTGACTGTTCTCAACAAATAGAGTTGCAACGGCAATAATGCATCTTCCCTCCAGAGAATTGTCTGATAAGGTTGATCGTCCTTATCAATCAAAATTTGTCGGTACATTTTACAAATATCTGCTGTGGCAGCATAGAGGTGAGTACGAAATCGAGTGATAATTGCAAAAAGATCACTTTGAATTACTGGGCCGGTCATCAGGACATCATTCAGTGACCTTCCAGATGAGGTCTGACAGGAGGCATCAAAAACGACGCCAAGTTTTGTACTTGAACTTTCCGGCTGGATTACACAATGATGTGGTATGACATACTTAGCGATAGATTGCTTCGTCGGCTCTAGTTGTTCCATATGACCAAGATCAATGTAGTGCCGCATGAATGCGGTGTATTGGGCTCTTAACGCTGGATCTCGAGCCAATCTGCGCTCTAGCGAAAGAAATCTTCGACGTGCGATCTCCAAAAAATTTCCTAACAATTCCGGATTTTCTTTAAACGGCAAACGTAGGACAAATCTGCCATTTAATGTCCGTTGTATAGTCTTCGTAAAGTGATCTATTAACTTGCAGTTGCTCTATGGCCCAGAATTTCTCCAATTGTTTGTGAAGAGTTTCGTCAACTCCGGAGCCATGGGCTGCTTCACGAACTAGGTGGCACAATTCCTTGTTTGACGTAGATGATATGCAACGCCCCGACACTATCCATCCAAATACTGTTTTTTGTAGTGTGGGGCGGTCACTGCCCAAGCTAATTTGTCCCACTGAGAGCATTTCGAAGAAACAATCTGCTCCAAGCAGAATATCAATTTTGTGAGGAGAAAATAATTTAGGATTCGCCAAACTGATGTTCTTTGGAAGATTCCAATCACTAATATTGATGGCCCTTTCTGGCTGACAAGTTGTAATGCGGGGTAAAATCCAAGCCTCAGCATTTGCCTTATAGTTTCCTAGCCTCGATTTAATGACTATGTGAGTGGAATGTTGTACGCGAGTGTTAACCTCTCCAATACCAGACATTTGACCCTGAATTTTATGACGAGTCAGATTCAAGGCTTGGACCATAGACGATGTAACAAAATTTAACTGGAAGGCAGAGTCCAGTAGAGCACGAGCAGGAACAAAATTTCCCGAGCTATCCTTTATGTGAATTACTGCCGTAGCCAGGATTGTTTGATGTGCACTCAAAGAAGGCACCGAAATGTGTAATGTCGCCTGTGACGATACCGATTGATCGTTGGCGGCACCTTCCAAAGCCGGAGTAATGATTGAGCCGCTATTTGGAATCGACGAAGATGGGTTCAAGGGAGCGAAGCGATGGAGTAGTGTATGGTGAGATTGTCTGCATACTCTGCAGCGCGACGACGAACAACCTTTAATTGTGTGTCCCTTGACTAAACAGTTTATGCATAGATTCAATTTCTTAACTGAGTCAAACCGTTCCCGAATGGACAGTTTTAAGAAGTTGGGACACTTATAGATGTTGTGTTCCACCGATGGACAGACAACGCAACTAAACTTTGCGGCAGTCAGTACCGTTCTATTACGTGACGAAAACTGACTCGCATTAGAAGATTTCCTCGCAGACGAGGAAGACGACGACGACGACGAAGTAACTTTAGCACCAGAGATCGAACAGTCTTCGCGCGATGTCAACTGTTGACCTCTTTTGTTAAGAAACGTTGACAGCTCGTTCCAGGTAGGAAGGCTGTCGTAGGTACGGGATTCCTCCCATTTGCTATGGGTTTCCCCGACAAGCCACGATATAAACTAGGAGTGAATTCGAAATATCTTCACTAGACCCTAACGATTTTAGGGCTTGGAAATGCACATTCACCAAGTTTACTAATGTCCGCAACGCCGACGCGGTGCCGTGTGAAATGCGAGATAAATCGAAAAGTTTGTTTACATGTGCCTCAAACCGTAGACACTTATTCCCGTAACGCGATTTTACTAACTTGAGTGCTTCACTGTAATTTTTGTCCGTTATTTCAAGAGCATCAATTGTCTGAAGCGCCTCGCCCGATAGGCACGACTTCAAATATTGTAGTTTTTCAATATCGCCAAGATCGCTTACTGAATCGACGAGCCTTGTAAAACTGTTTATAAACGAG
The DNA here is from genome assembly GCA_951812415.1 of Beris morrisii. Taxonomy (NCBI): domain Eukaryota; kingdom Metazoa; phylum Arthropoda; class Insecta; order Diptera; family Stratiomyidae; genus Beris; species Beris morrisii. Next base: position 66,589,059 of record OX638313.1, read on the forward strand.
GTAAATTCGGTGTAACCGCCCGAAAATGACGGCAGCGGAATTTTTGAAAGGAATGTACGAGTGGCATGTGGTGCTGAAATTGCGAACGAATTTTTAAATTCACCTGGGATTGAGATACTTTCCTTCCTGTGCTGGTTAATCTGCACCAGCAACCGCGACTTCACCAAGCAATAGTGGTCCTCAAGGTCACCGCGTGCTTTGGCGTCGATTAGCTCTGGATCAGCTTCCTGCAGCTTGTCTTCAGCAGCGCCTGCTGGAAGTAACCTTCTAACACACCTAAGCGACATTGCACCTCCTGAGTTGTCCATATGAGTCTTAATACGAGTCATGAGACCTTTAAATGCCGCACGTTGTCTTTTCAAGAGCTCGACACTAGCCATTTTCCGTTAACTTTATTGTAGCACAATAGCACAATAGGTTGAAATGCACTCAAAATAATTAATTACACGGTTCGAAATCTCGCCGGGGCCTCCAAATGTTCGAGGACGCAATAGTTTTTACGCCCTGGATCGAAATTAAAAATTACCTTTTGCTCCAATAATAATTTATTTTTCCTGGCGACCTCTGATCGCGACCACTGCCTGAGCAAGAAGAAAGACAAAACTTCTTCTCCTCACAATACAAAATTCCAATTACCGTAAGGGTACATGAAGAGATAAAAGTTTTACAATTTTAATGTACATTTAAGTAATTTAAGCGAGTAAAAAGTTACAAGTGACAAGTTTTTATGTACATTATGGCTCAAAATTAAATAACAAAATATCCATAGCAAAATTAAATGTATTCAAATAAAGTAGTAAAAATATACGACATTAGAGCGCTGGGCTGCTCTAACAATGGGCATCAGACCGTCCACTCCCGGAGACTTAAAGGGAGAGATGGACATAATCGCACACCTTACCCTTTCAAGAGTGATTGTCCGATTTACAATGGCTGCGTCCACCATGGGGAGATCTACAACCTTAGAAGCGTTCCCAAGTTTCAAGATGCACCGCGGGAAGTGCGACTTCATCAATAGATCCAGAGTTTCCTGACTAGATTCCGTCCAGCTTCCGTCAATCTTCCTCAAGTACCCAGGTACACTGGGGTCCTTGGCGAGGATCCTGCGCATTCTAGATGCTTCATTTAGGCATTCTATTTCCTCGCAGAGTTTCCTCCATGAACTTCGCTTAGCGAAGTTTGATATGAATTCTTTCTGGCTGAGTTTACATGCATCACAGTCCAAATCATTTTGAGTTCTTTTAGCTTTCTTGAAAAGCCTCCTCGCCTTTCCTCTCAGAATTTCAAGATCCTTGGACCACCGATTCGGAACACTCTTCCCACCCCCACTTGAAAGCGGGCAAGCCGATCTGTGGGCAGTCATTAAGGTTTCCGAAATCATTTCTACCTCCCTGTCCAGTAGTACCGTACTGCTCAAGCTGCTGGTTTCCTGCCTAAGGTTGTTACTGACTATCTTTACAAACTTCTCCCAGTTAGTTCTTTTGATTTTACGGAAGGAGTTACCCCGCACTACATCGCAAGATACCGTGAACATAATTATCCTATGATCAGAGAAGGATTCCATTCCTGAGACTGACCAATTACTGACTTCAAACTTCGTGAAGTAGTTCGATCTTAGAGTAATCTCCAAGACTTCACTTCTGTCTAGAAACATATAGACATGTAGACTGTATCAGGTGTTGTATTACTCGACTTACACAAATGGTCAATAGCCGAGTAATACAATATTACCACAATGCACGGAAAATTGCTAATTCACCTGTACGCTCAACTACCCGGCCAATTACCTTAAGGTCGATATGACCGAGAATTGCTGACGATCTCACCTTACGGTCAGCTAATTGCTCGGTCAAATACCTTACCAACAATTTTAATCGTTATTGCTGACGATCTATCGATCGCAATATTTTAATGTATATTCTATTTTTTTTGCTTACTATAAGATAATAATTGTATATAAACCATAACTTAGATAAAATAAACTCTGTCCGTTACAAGAACCTGAACAAGCAGTAATTCATTGTGGCTGAGTAAAATAACTCAGTCCACGTAAAACATTCATTGGTGACCCCAGACGATTGAACGAGACTTGCAGCACTTAGAAGGACCAGATTCAAGGCCGAAGACGTTTGAACGAGACTTGCAGCACTTGGAAGGACCGGATTCAAGGCCGAAGACGTTAACCAAATTCGATTGCAGAATCACTGGAAGCAGCTGGAAGGATGACCGAACAATTCGAAGAGCTGATAGTGGCCCAGTCAACATTGGGGAAGGAGCTTGAACGACTTCTTTCCAACTACAGAAAGGACTCAAGCGACCGGAAGAATTTGCAGTATCTTGACAACAAGTCAAGACAATTAGCAGCCTTATGGAGCCAACTGGATGCAAACGACCAGGAACTGCGTCTATACCAGGAGGAAAGTACAGACCACTCGTACTTTGCTAAAAATTACTTCGAAGGTCTGGCCAAGCAGTACGACATCATAAAATACGACATTAGCCAGCGGCAGCTTCTATTGGCCTCCACATCAATTGAGGCAGGAAAATACACCGAGGAAGACAGCAACATAGCAGACCTCGGCAAAGGTATTCATCAGGAGGATCTGTCCAAAGACGAATCCACAGCAGCATTAATCAGACACCAGGCGTTCATGATGACTTCACTCGCACGGTTGATAGAGGGCATTCTATCTAATAAGCAAACAATGACCAAGCATTACTCCACCGTTAAGATGTCATCAGTAACTCGACATTGGAGTGAAATTGAACGACTCAACGCAGCCATATGGGCTGCATCAGAAGGCGCAGCAGAAGGAGGGTATGTGGCTGACACATACTTTAGACTTTCGGATCAGGTAGAGAAGGCTTTGATTCTTTTGGCACAAGGAGCGGAAAATTCATCTTCGAATCAAGCAGTACATAGCTCACCGTCTATGAAACTCCCGAGAGTGACAATTCCTACATTTGATGGAAGCTATCTCAATTGGCAGCAATTTCGCGATTTGTTCGAACAAATGGTACACAATCAGACACTAGGCAATTCACAAAAGATGTGGTATTTGAAGACCAATCTTACTGGAGAAGCTGAAACCCTTATATGACATCTCGCATTATCAGACGAAAATTACAGCACCGCCTGGGAAACTTTAAAAAATCGCTACAACAATAAGCGACTGTTAGTAGCAGCACTATTGGAAAGACTTCTCAATCAGACTAGTTTCAACATAGAGTCTTCAACAGCAATAAAAAGACTACATGATACTACAAAGGAGTGTCTCGCAGGACTGAACAACCTCGGTATCAACACAGAGTCCTGGGATCCACTTCTCCATTTTCTGTTAATAAAGAAAATTGACAGAAATACACATAACCTGTTTGAGCAGTCGCTAGAACATCCCAGAGATCTGCCAATGATGAACAACTTTTTACAATTCTTGGAAACACGATTTCAAGCACTGGAAACGCTTGGTCCAAACAAATCTTCCATGACGAATCATAATGCGAAGCAGAAGGGCGTCTCGACTTTATTGGGCCAGGAGCGTTTTGCGTGCAAGATGTGCGATCAAGACCATCGGATTTTTGCGTGTCCTAAGTTTTTGGCATTATCGGCAGCAGACAGAATAAGTCAAATTCGAAAACTCAACCTGTGTTTCAACTGTTTAAGAGACGACCACTTCTCTTCCAACTGCAAGGCCAGACATTGCTCCAAATGCACTGAGAGACACAACACATTGCTTCACAGAACAGACAACCAGAAGGAAAATCAACGTAATCCTGTACATTCGAAGATATCCAAACAAAAGAAGCAAGGAAGTAAGGGTCCTACAATCGAAAGGGACCAATCTTCAAGTACAGCCGCAAGTTCTTCTGGTGCAGCCGCAAGTTCTTCAGAGACGACGCTTACAACCCAATCAGAACTAAAAACCAAATCACATTATGTTCTGCTAGCAACAGCTATTGTAGGAATAATTGATCGCGATGGTAAACAGATTCACTGCAAGGCTATATTGGACTCAGGATCTCAGATAAATTTTATTACCGAGCGGTTGTCGAAAAAATTGAAGCTCACCGGTTATAATGCATCACTCAACATATCCGGCATTGGGCAATCAAGGTTACACTCATCGTCACGATTGAACATTAATATATCGTCATTGCACTCTGGATACAATGCTAATCTAGAAGTTTTCGTCATCCCTGAAATCACAACATATCAACCACAAGTATTAATCAACACATCAACTTGGAAGATAACAAATAATTTGCAGTTGGTAGACCCTGAATTTAACACACCTCGTAAGGTGGACTTACTAATTGGAGCAGAATTGCATGCGGAATTAATGTCAACTGGACAAATAAAACTTGGCACAGAACTACCATCCATGCAAAACACCGTACTTGGTTGGGTCATATTAGGAAAGGCCACCACAGCTCAATCAGCAACACGCTTCTGCGGTATTAGCAATGTAGAATTGGAAGACTCATTGCAAAAATTCTGGACCGACGAAGAGTTACCAGCCGTAGCTTCAAGGACACAAAAGGAGAAATTCGAAACACGTATCGAAAGAACCAAAGAAGGACGTTTCGTTGTCGGCCTCCCGTTAAAAGAGCCCCGTACGATGTTAGGACAATCTCAAGACCTAGCCACGAAACGATTTCTCGCGTTAGAAAGAAGACTTGCGAAGAATCCATTATTGAAGGTCGAGTACTCTCAATTTATTGATGAATACATTAAATTGAAGCACATGGAAGAAGTTAAGCCAGCATTAATACCACAGTTCAATTACTTCTTACCCCACCATTGTGTGTTACGTCCAAGCAGCAGCACAACCAAACTTCGCGTAGTATTTGATGCTTCAGCCAAGACAAGCACAAACACTTCATTGAACGATATAATGCATACCGGACCAACAGTGCAAGATGATCTGTTTTCTATCGTACTTCGATTCAGGACACACAAGTATGTGTTTACTGCAGATATTCTAAAATGTAGCGTCAGATCTTGATGCAGAAAGAAGATCAAGATCTACAGTTAATAGTATGGAGAGACAACCCCCAAAAGCAACTACGGTATTATCGATTAAAGACCGTAACATACGGTACAACAGCTGCACCGTACTTGGCTACTAAGTGTCTTCAAGTGTTAGGTGAGACCGCGAGTGACAAATATCCTCTAGGAGCAGCAGCAATGAAAGACTTTTACGTTGACGATCTAATGACTGTAAGTAACGAGTTGCGCCAAGCAGTTCTAATACAGCAGGAAATTCAATCACTTTTACAATCAGCTGGATTTTTTTTATCGGCCAACATACCCAAGGAAGATCTAGAGACCAAGGTGGACATCAATAATGAAGTTACAGGTGAAGTTAAGACATTAGGCCTCACCTGGGAACCTAAGAGAGATGTTTCTGCAGTAACTACCTCTTGGAAAGAACCTAAACGTATCACCAAACGTAGTGTACTAGCGGACATCGCACATTTGTTCGATCCATTGGGCTTCGTGAATCCTGTCATCGTCTCAGCCAAGATCTTCATGCAGCAGTTGTGGGCTCTAAAAATAGACTGGGATGCAGCGCTACCACTGGAACTTCAGACTAAATGGTTAACTTTTCGCAGCGAACTAAACCAGCTGAACAATATTAAGGTACCCAGATATCTAAAAACACACAGGGCATCGATAACGTTGCATGCGTTTTCCGATGCGAGCGAAAAGGCGTATGGTACTGTGCTCTATATGAGCACCGTAGACACAGACAGGAATATAAACATGACCATACTTTGTTCAAAATCGAGAGTTGCACCGGTCAGAGCAGTCACAATACCGAAATTAGAATTGTGTGCCGCCGTCCTCATGACGCAACATGTAAACCAAGTAAAAACTTCATTGAAACTGGACATCGAAGAATTTTACTATTGGACGGACTTGCAAATCGTACTGGCCTGGCTTCAGTCAACCTCTTCCTCATATCACACATTTGTGGCCAATCGCATATCACTCATACAGGACATGACTTCGACGGCACAATGGAGGCACATCAGCACCAAGGACAACCCAGCAGACCTTGTTTCCCGGGGAATGCACCCCAGTGAACTCATCACATCAAAATTTTGGTTTGAAGGACCATCATTTCTTCAGAAACCTGAGACTAATTGGCCTTGTACAGCAATCACACCGATAAAGGAAATTCCAGAAACAAAACAACCGCGAGCAGTACTCACAGCACTGGAACTGGAACCACATTTCCTTGAAAGAATAAATCATGGTAATTCATTCGATCAATTCAAAAGAATCGTAGCAAGAATACTGAGAGCAATCAAGAGAGAGAATTCAAGGAATTTCTATCTACAGCTGAACTAGAAGAGGCTCTCATGGTAATTGTGCAGTACATGCAGCAGCAATCATTCCATGAAGAAATCCAGTTACTCAAAAGAGGGACATCAGTTCCTGCTCGAAGCAAACTTATAAATCTCACTCCATTCTTGGACGAGCGAGGAATCATCAGAGTTGGGGGAAGACTTCAAGAATCAGAACTACCAACGGATGCAGTACATCCCATGGTTCTACCATCGTCACATACGTTTACAAAACTTCTATTAAAAGAAATACACGATTTAAATTTGAATGCTGGAGCACAAACTGTTCATTCCACTGCTCGACAACAATTTTGGATTCTCAGGGTAAAGGATCTAGCAACTTCTGTTGTACATGAATGTTCACGATGCAGAAGATTTAAGCCTAAATCATTAATCCAACTTATGGGCAATCTACCTGCGGCGAGAGTAAATCCTGCAAGGCCATTTGTGAACGTTGGAATCGACTTCTGTGGACCAATATACACACACTATAAGGTCAGAGGAAAAAGACCAACCAAAACGTACATCTGTGTGTTCTGCTGTTTCGCATCAAAGGCATGCCACCTAGAGGATTTATCAACAGATGCTTTTATTGGTGCACTTAAACGGTTCATCGCCAGGAGAGGGTGCTGTCAAAACATATACTGTGACAACGCTACGAATTTCGTTGGTGCTAGGAACAAGTTTGAAGAACTTAAAACATTACTTCACAGTAAGGCTGCTCAAGAAAGTATCACACGGGCCAGCACTAAACATGGGTTTACCTTTCACTTCATCCCACCACGAAGCCCGCATTTTGGAGGAATATGGGAGGCGGCAGTAAAGTAAGCGAAACATCTATTGCAGAGAACCATAGCTTCAGCCTCATTAACCTACGAAGAACTCTGTACTGTATCATTAGAAGCAGAAGCAGTATTGAATTCTCGTCCACTGTCGCCAATGTCAACTGACCCAAACGACTTATCAGTTTTGACACCAGAATACTTTCTGATAGGAGAGCCACTGACAGCCACGATCAAACCAGGATCCAAGGAAGCAAATACAAACCTTCTCACTAGATGGAAACTAGTGTCCTACATTCGCAATGAATTTTGGCGTCGATGGTCCAAGGAGTATTTATCAGAGTTGCAACAACGAGGCAAATGGAGGACAGGAATAAAAAACATTCAGCCCGGAACGTTGGTCTTGATTAAGGACAACAACACTCCACCGTTAAAATGGCAGCTTGGAAGAATTCAAACCATCATTCCAGGCAACGACAACTTAATCAGAGTAGCTGACGTAAAAACTGCATCAGGAATATTCCGTCGAGCCATCCATTTGCTGTGTCCACTGTTTCCGGAAGACGATCCTTGCGAGAAACAATCATTTAATGCTGAAAAAAGAACTGAAGAACTGAAATGAAGAAAGATGAACCAACAATGCAGAGGAAACGTTTTCGACACAATTCAATGCTCAGCGTTGTTCTGACGTCATTATTGATCATCACAGTGATGAGTCAATCTCCAAGTCCGGTAAACATTCAACCATTTAAGCATCATCCAGGAATTTATTATGAAAGCATCGGACAAATCGGACTCATCAGAAGTGAGTGGAACATCATCACGTTCTACGATCTAAAAACTTACTGGCAGGAGCTAGCAGGTATTAAAAAAGGTGTCCTAGAAATGAAGGAAGCATGTAGCACAATCATGATCAAAGGAAAAATCTGTAAACAAATATTGAGCCAGTTTGAACACGAATTAAGTCAAATTCAGGACATCAACGAAATCTTCCATCATAGAGGTGGTGAAACAAGCACCTTGGCAAGAGGAAAAAGATCTCCATTTGATTTCGTCGGATCTGTCGCTCATCAGCTCTTTGGCGTTCTAGACGCAGACCACGGACGGCATTTAGAAGCAGAAATCAAAAAAACCAGATCTAATGATAACTACATATTGCAGCTTTTAAAAAATCAAACCTCCGTAATAGAGGCCACAGTCAATATTTTTAAAAGAAGAGAAGAACACGTTCAAGAACAATTCAATGAAATAAAAAACCACTTAAAGGAACTTAACATAGATCTTAGTACAAATAGCCAGCAACAAGTTTTTTCGGCATTATGTATCCGAATGATGATGGCCATGCACAACTTCCAGCAAACACAAGGATCACTTTGGGACGTTCTAACAGATCTACAACACGAAAGAGTCAACCCACTACTTCTAACACCGAACCATATGGGCAGTCGAATGGAGACCTGGAAGCATATCGACTAATGACCGTCAAGGCGCGACTCATGAAATCAGCAGTAATATTTCAAATCAAATTACCTATTATTCGATCCGAATATTTCCAACTATTTCATTTAACTCCTATTCCCATTCCAAGTCATAATTCCTTTTTGATAATTCAACCGTCAACGGAATACCTTATGACCAACCTCCAACGAACTCAACATTCACCACTATCACAGAAAGAATTAAACTCCTGCAAGCACATCAAGGAAACATTCTTTCTGTGCTACCAGGATCAACCACTCTACAACAGAAACTCCATAATGAATCATTGCGAAATGACATTACTCAACCATGCACAGACGTTATCAAACAATTGCCAGATGTTAACCACAAATTCATCTAAATTCTGGATACAGCTACATCATCCCAATTCCTGGATCTATGTTCTCGACCAGCGTGAAACATTTGACATCATTTGTGGAACTGAAGTAACAACAACAACACTGACCGGGGATGCAATACTCACCATCAATCCTGATTGCGAACTTAGACAGGAGAGCTTGACCATAAGAGGGAGAGCCGTACATCAGAGGCAACTCAATGCTTCATTTACACCTATCATCGAGCTTGAGAAACCTTTGTTAACCAGAGACGACAATCCACAAACAAAACCATCGAATTCACTATTTGTTAAATCCAGTAACCAAGAGTGGGATTCAATTTCAAGACAACTAGAGGCGATAGAACAACAGACACCACCATCAACAGAACTAAACGGCCACCATATCCACCACTACATATTGGGATATCTTGTCATCGGTCTCATCATTTTCGCTGCGGCAATTCTGATCTTCAGACGAACCGGGATCACTCACATCTCCTCAAGCCGAACCGAAATGCCGAAACCAAGGCCAAGAATTGAAAGAATACCCAGTTTTGAACTACAAGAGTTCAAAGAGGGGGAGAATGTCTAGAAACATATAGACATGTAGACTGTATCAGGTGTTGTATTACTCGACTTACACAAATGGTCAATAGCCGAGTAATACAATATTACCACAATGCAAATTGCTAATTCACCTGTACGGTCAACTACCCGGCTAATTACCTTAAGGTCGATATGACCGAGAATTGCTGACGATCTCACCTTACGGTCAGCTAATTGCTCGGTCAAATACCTTACCAACAATTTTAATCGTTATTGCTGACGATCTATCGATCGCAATATTTTAATGTATATTCTATTTTTTTTGCTTACTATAAGATAATAATTGTATATAAACCATAACTTAGATAAAATAAACTCTGTCCGTTACAAGAACCAGAACAAATAGTAATTCCTTGTGGCTGAGTAAAAGAACTCAGTCCACGTAAAATATTCAACTTCTGTTTCTAACAACAAAAGTAGGATCGTCACCTCTGTTGGATAGTATAAGTTCGGAAGAGCAAATATATTCAAAAAGTGATTCACCCCTAGTATTGATATCTCTGCTGTCCCATTGCGTGTGGTGAGCGTCAGTGTCACACCCCACCACGATGTTGATCTTCTTCCTTTCCACCATGCTGATCAAGTGTCTAAACCCGTCAGAGGGTGGGTGTTCTTCGCTGTCATACGGAAGGTAGAGAGAGGCGACAATACGACTATTACCATCAGATTCCCCCACCTTCACTGCAGTCTAGTCACCATTGCTGTAATTGTTCAAAAGAAAAGAATTAATTCCTTTCTAAATCAGAATACAAGTCTTCTGCTTACCTGTGTCCTTCGAGAAGAACAAATTAAATTCTGCTGATTTCAGACCCTGTATCCGATTGTTTGATAACTAGGGTTCTTGCGGGAGAGCCACATCGATTTTACACAAATCTAGCACCCTCAAGAGGTTTCCGGATGAGGCTTTGCTGTGATGAAGGTTAAGTTATAGTACGATACTTAGTCCCGCCATTGGAACCCGGACGTTAAAGAGTTTTGAATCCTCAGCAAGCCAAAATTTTTTGCGTCTTCATAGTTGAGTCCCGGAACCCATACCCATGTTTGTGGTCTAACGAGCGATGACTTCGGCACCACATCGAACTTCGCTCCCACCTAAAGATGAAGCTTAGCGAAATAGGAGCAACTGGTTCCGACCGAGGTTGAAGGTGAGGGAGGGTTATCAGCCAGGGGAGAGGAAGGGGAGCAGGGACGGGGAGATGAATCAACTTAGGACTGATCTCCAGATGATGCATGAATGGTTCGGAGGGAAGAAGAAGCAGTATTTGTGCACGTTGTAACGGCCTGCTCCTGCACCGTCGGACCACTCACAGCCTCAGCGCCCGTCGAGCTAGATGACTGATTGTCACCAACGCCGGGCAGAGAGCTAGGCTTGCAAGTGTTGTCCTTCATCTTTCCTTTCGTCTTTTCTGTTTTTGTTTTGTTTGACTTGTTCATTTGGATCCCACGAGTAGGCTCGGAAGGGAAGCTCTATTCTGGCAGGGCCGGCTTACCAGAATAAGGCAAAGTATACTGTGGTTATTGCCCGATCAACCACAGTAGCTCGTTCGCGACTGATTTGACCCTCAGCCTTTCATCCTTCGGCACGATTAACTACTCGCTCACACCACCTTAGAGTTAGGTATTGCCTCAGTCTTAATAGTCGGAGAGCTCGACAAAAAATCGCAAGAGTTTTAGGAAAGATAATATTTTAGTATTTGGTTACATTTAGGGTGTATGTAAATATACTAGAGTCAGCAGGTCTGACGTGGGGACACCTGGCTCTGGTGAGCTGTCAAAGATGTCAAAAAAATCGGAAAATGAAAGAGTTTTAGGAAAGCTGAAAATTTGCCAAGACGTAGTTTTTACAATGAAAAACTGAAAAACAATGGTCAGACACCCCAACAGCGGGACCCCCCCAGTCAGCCCCCCCGCAAACATGTGAAAAAAATCGGGTCCTCGAAAGAGTTTTAGGAAAGCTGAAATTTTGTTCAGTAAATATCTATTATATATAATTTATGAAAATAACAGTCAGACTTCATTTGGTTAGAACGGGGCCAGTCAGCAGGCGCCGAAAGTATAAATGTCATACGAGCGCGATTTCTGTTACTATGTGCGCGACAATCAATACAAGTGTCATGAAAGAGTTATAAGAAAGCTGAAAATTTACCACGGGGTAGTTTTTACAATGAGAAACAAAAAAACAATGGTCAGACACCCCAACAGTGGAACCCACCCAGTCAGCACCCCCGCAAAGTTGTCGCAAAAATCGCGTGCTCGTGGTTTCTGCTACTATGTGCGCAACAATCAATACAATTGCCATGAAAGAGTTTTAGGAAAGCTGAAAATTTACCACGGGATAGTTTTTACAACGAGAAACAAAAAAACAATGGTCAGACACCCCAACAGTGGGACCCACCCAGTCAGCACCCCCGCAAAGTTGTCGCAAAAATCGCGTGCTCGTCGTTTCTGCTACTATGTGCGCAACAATCAATACAATTGCCATGAAAGAGTTTTAGGAAAGCTGAAAATTTACCACGGGGTAGTTTTTACAACGAGAAACAAAAAAACAATGGTCAGACACCCCAACAGTAGGACCCACCCAGTCAGCCCCCCCGCAAAAGTGTCGCAAAAATCGCGTGCTCTAGGTTTCTGTTACTATGCTCGCAATAATCAATACAAGTGTCATGAAAGAGTTTTAAGAAAGCTGAAAATTTACCACGGGGTAGTTTTTGCAATGAGAAACAAAAAAACAATGGTCAGACACCCCAACAGTGGGACCCACCCAGTCAGCACCCCCGCAAAGGTGCCGAAAAAATCGGTTCCTCGTAAGAGTTTTAAGAAAGCTGAAATTTGGCACAAACGACAACGTCGTCCACGACTAATCATTACCAGCGGGCGCCCACGTGGAGGACGAAAGATGAGGAATTTTGTGCCCGCCAAAAATCATAGAGTATATTATAAGTTTAATCCAGCGCGAAAAGTTTGTAATGCATGGAACCGAGCCTCGGACGAGAAAAGCAGCATCAGCTATTGTAACGACTCGATTTACAGGCGGGGTAGGCTCAACGGGTGCCGGGATCCGTTACAAAATATTTATTTATTTGAGTTTACTTCACTTATTTATTCATCTGATGACACATATAATTCAAATAGGATTTCCTCTAGTTCTCCGCTTCTCGTCGCCTGCTTCGGCTATGTGGTTGGCTTGGCTCGTTCTCGTGACTCAGTCTCCGATTTGCCTTTGCTCGTCGAGGCTCCTTTGTCCTAACTTGTCTTGATTACTTTTTGGCTCGTCTTCGTCTTCACCCGTCGTCTTCGCTCGTCGCCTTGACTCTCTCTGCTTTGCTTACTCCCTGTCTTCGTCTCTCTGCGTGGCCTTTGCTCTCCCTGTCTTTGTATTTCCTCGTCTTTGTACTTCCCTGTCTGTTGCGTCTGCTTGCCGTGGTTTGCCGTAGTTCGTCGTGGCTTGTCGTAGCTTGTTTTAGCTCGACTCCTGGCACGACTCTGCTTGCCTTAACTTGACCCTGTTACTAATCTTCATCTCGTCTCTGTCCGCCTGATCTGCTCTGTCGACGGTTGCTTTGCTCTGTCGACGGTTGCTTTGCTCTGTTCGTCTGCTCTGCTCGTCGTGCTTGATCTGTGCTTGTCGCTGCTTTGGCTCTGCTCGTCGTGGCTCGCTATGCACGTCGTGGGTCGCTGTGCTCATCGCTGCTTTGCTCTGCTTGTCGTGATTTGCTATGCTCGTAACTGCGTCGCTCTGCTTGTCGTGGCTAGCTCTGCGCGTCGTGGCTCGCTTTGCCCGTCATGTCTTATTCTGCTCGTTGCGGCTAGATTCTGCTTTGCTTCGGTCTACTCTGTTTGGCTCTGCAGGGCTAGTCTCTGCTCTGTCACAGCTCTGATCTGCTTGGTTCTACTAGGCTAGTCTCTGCACTTCTTGGCTCTGCTGGGCTTGTCTCTGCTCTGCTTGGCTCTGCTGGGCTAGTCTCTGCTCTGCTCTGCTCTGCTTGGCTCTGTTCTGCTCTGTCTCAGCTCTGCTTGTCTCAGCTCTGCTCTACTTGGCTCGTCTCTGCTCTGTCTGGACATGAAGTAGCCGATCTCAAACCTTCAAAGGGGAATTATAAGTCCACAACCTTATCTAGTTTGGGAACCGATAAGAGACGGTTGTCCTCCCAGTGCGTCGTCCTCTTCGATTCTGTGTTGTGGTGGAATTATAAATCCGCAAACCAAACGCAGGTCGAATTGGTCGAGCTCAGCAGTCAAAGTTACTATAAGGGGAATTATAAATCCACGACCTTATTTGCAGACTGACTGCTGCCGATGCTTGAACGATAACTCAAGAACGCGTTGAACTAGAAAGTTGAAATTTATCACCAGTTGACAAATGTAAAAAGTAAGAATTGGTCGAGCTCAGCAGTCAAAGTTACTATAAGTGGAATTATAAATCCACGACCTTATTCGCAGACTGACTGCTGCCGTCTGTTTGAACGATAACTCAAGAGCGCGTTGAACTAGAAAGTTCAAATTTAACATCAGTTGACAAAGCAGAAAAAAAAGTTTGTGGGTGAGGGTGGGGGAGGGTGAAAAGGAAAAGGTTCCGATTTTTATATCTCGAGAACCTGAAACTTGGTATTTAGAGTTTATTTATAGTAGTAGCATGTTGGAAAAATATAATTTTTTATAGGGTAGTATGGTACGGGGGTGGGGGGTGTTTTTCCTATCTATAGAACGGCTTATGCTACAAAGTTGAAACGCAGCATGTATATGCAAATCAACTAGGAAAGTTATTTAGATAAAAAAAAATTTCAAATATCCATTGGCGTTCGGAAGGGGAGCAAACAAAATAATCAGTAAAAATGAAATGCATATATTTTCACGATTTTTGTCATATCTATTAGGCCTTTTCAAATATTGAATTCATTTTTATTCTGCGGCTTCTTCATATAAATACCTAGAAAGTGTTTTCAGGATTTTTTTTAAATTCGATCCCTAAGGGGTGGAAAAGGGATTGTATACTTTTTCACGAATTCCGTCATATTCCTCATGTCTGATCAGATATCGAATATCTTTTCACTTTCAAGGGCCCGGCTGAAAATCTCTATTTCACATTTTTTTTAAGAACAAAACTAACTTTCCAAGAAACCTCATAATTTCGAAACAACTGATGATATAATCCGACTTTGACCGCTCCCGAACTTTGATCCGAAAATAATAAAGTTTCGCCCAGACCATTGGCAGATTTTTTATTATTATTACTATTATGTACTATTGTTATTTCTAATACTACGGTGCGATCGACTTCTGCGTGAGTTGATGTAGTATATCCTCTTCTTGCATAGCAGGTCATTTGATAGGTGATCGCCGCCACAGTTGCAACTTGACTTCGTTGTCTAGTTTAGCAGGACCGTCTGGGATAGGGATGTTAATATCGGAAAAAAATATTGATATATCGATATTGAAAAAAATATCAATATCGGCTGACGATATATCGAAGAAAAATATCGATATATCGATTTATCGAATATTTTTTCCAATGAAAAATAAACTCCAATGATGCATCAAAATTAACATTAATAAAAATATACGGCGCATGCGGCTTTTAGCAAACCGAAAGCTAATAAATAAATGACATTGATTTCGTTGCCTTCGGTCACAGTTGCCAAATTTAGCTATTTTTAGAGTCTGAAATTCAATTTAAATTTTATCATTGCAATTTCAATATCTGGGAGTTTTTTGATTGAACTATTGGAAATGTTGCTGGAAAGCGGAAAATTCTTCTCAGTTGACTTATGAAATCAAAATAATGCCTTTTTTGATCGAAATAAAGTTTTCGGATAGAAATACTGTTATTTTTTAAATATATTATTTTTAAAAAATAAGGATAAAAGGGGCAAAATCGAAAAAAGTATTAAGAGGAAATTTTTATTAATGAAATATTATATGTATATTGACATATTTTTAAAATGTAATACGTCCGTAATACGTCCAATTCTTACCTACGGATCGCTTGCCTGGTGGCCAGCGTTGAGTAAGAGTTACAGCATAAACAAACTCAGTAAGGTTCAGAGAACTGCAGCCGTCGGAACTACAGGTGCAATGAGGTCATGTCCGACGGATGCTTTGAACGTATTGTTGCATTTATTACCTATTAATTTACATATCAGAAGTACTGTGTCGTGTAGCGCTATCAGACTCAAGGAATCTGGGTGCTGGTATGGCAAACCTTACGGTCACAGTAACATTCTAGAAACCTTACCAGCGGAAATAGTTAAATCGCCGACCGACTACATTATCCCGAGACTGACCTTCAAGAAGGATTTCGCTGTGGGTTTTCCAACCAGGGCGGAATGGAGGAATGGTTCAGTTATAAGTGAATTCGACACAGTTATATACACTGACGGTTCAAAGATGAACTGTGGAGTCGGAGCGGGAATTTTCTCAGATACACACTATATCGCAAGGTCTTATCACTTACCGGACTACGCCAGCGTCTTCCAGGCGGAGATACTGGGGATCCGGGAGGCCTGTCGGACTTTGCAGCAAGACGCTACGCCAAAGCGAAATGTTGTAATCCTTTCTGACAGCCAAGCCGCAATCAAGGCCTTAGATTCGGCCACCACCTCCTCTAAACTCGTCGAACAGTGGCGAGAAGAGCTAGCCCACTTAGGAAATCAAGTCAAACTTACTCTGCTATGGGTCCCAGGCCACAGCAAGATAGAGGGTAACGAGCGAGCAAACGAATTAGCTAGGCAAGGTTCTACTCTTCAGGGCACTCTCGTAGAATTAGTTCAGTTCCCACTAGGGACTGTTAAGCGCCAAATATCCACCCACTTTCTCACAAACGCGAACTCCAGATGGAGAGGATTGACCAACTGTGTCATATCTAGGAAGATATGGCCATCCTACTCCCGGGGCAGAACAGACGAACTCCTGAGCAGGAGCCGCGTGGACGTCTCCAGAGTCACGTCAGTCAGCATGGGTCACTGGCCGATCGGCGACCACGCGGCCAGACTGGGCATTCCGTTTAACGTCAATTGCCGCAGTTGTGGGGATGCAAATAAGAGGGAAACTGTTATTCACCTTCTTTGCGAGTGTCCCGCCCTAGCTAGAGCCAGACTTCGCGCACTAGGCAAACCCTTCTTCAATAACCTCGATGAGATCTCGAAAAACAGGATAGGAGAACTGATTACCTTCTTGAACAGCTCCGGATGGATTCAAGCCCCAGGTCTCTGTAAAACTATACATATACTTCATCAGTCCTTAACGACCAGGTTAAACGAGTTGTGGTATCAAAACGGCGCTTCCTGTGCTAATTGGGCCCTGTTTTCGGCAGACAGGGCCACCACGTAAACCAACCAACCAACCGTAAGCTTAGAGAGCTTACGGAACCAGTACTTTTCTGGGACAGTTGTTAAGAATACTCGCTCCTTAATATGCTCTCCAGTAAGCCAACTGCGATTATTTGGCACCACAATATTCATTGCCGACGCAACTCTTTCGGATGACATCGATGAGGCAGGGACAATCAGGTATTTCTGATAGTTGCCTGGTTGCCTCGTCGTACATACATTTGTATTGTCGCCTGAAATGAAGATTTGCGTGCATGTGCCCGTATATATCACATGCCTTGAACCTAGTTTCGACAGATATGGTTTCCGTGATAAAAATTTTTTTTCTACTTTCAACGTTTCTGGCATCTCACATCAATAAGCAGAAATGCAGATTAAATGCAAAAAACCCGTTCGATTTCTAAAATATGCTATACTTAAAAAAAATATCGAGTCCGATAGTCGGATTTCAATATCGATATATCGATATATCGCTTTTTACAATATCGGCCGATATTATCGATATATCGTTCAAAAAATATCGCAATATCGATATATCGAAATTTTTTTAACATCCCTAGTCTGAGAGTGTTTGTGATTTTGGAAAAACTTTCACAGATAACCACCCGCTTGAAAATGAAAATTAACATTTTTTATTAATAGGTCATATCCATTTAAACCAATTCCAATCGGTTATATTCCCCACTTGACCTGAAATCAAAAGATATCGCTATTTAAAAACTTGAAATTTTCATTTGCGCGTAAAGTCGCGCGTAGTCGGAGCATAAAAAGTTTGAATAAGGCAATCCTGGTGCCATGCGAAATGTCATTCTGAAGTCCAGCTCACATTAAAATGGTATGAAAATTTCAAGTTTTTAAATAGCGATATCTTTTGATTTCAGGTCGAGCGAGGAGTATAACCGATTGGAATTAGTTTAAATGGACATGAACTATTAATAAAAAATGTCAATTTTCATTTCAAGCGGGTGGTTATCTGTGAAAGTTTTAAAAATTTTACACCTGGTTCTTGGAGCACCTTTTAAATAATTCCACATAATTGACCGAAGTTGTGATAAACCTTTTCGAACTCATTGCACATATTTCAATTATTTATGTAAATTTCCAATGACATTTACGTTTCTATAATAAACGGGGCTCCAATGTTAACTTTGTTTCCAATTTTATTTTATTTTTTAAATTTTAGAAGTTCAAGTTAAAACATTTTCATTTAAAAAAAAAAATTGCGTGGCGGGAATTTGACAAATATTTTTTTTGTAGATGCCAAAATAAAATTTCTCGTCAATGTCAAGATAAAATTATCGCGATAGTGCTACCAACTATCTAGTCAAGCTTGATAGTGCGATAGTGCTATCATGATAGCGCGAAAGTAACTATCGAGAAGTTTACATGATGATAGTCATGACGATAGTAATTATCATGACATCAACTATCGCAAAAACTATCACCGTGTAAACGGGGCTTATGGGTTATGTTACGTGACCCATTATGTATATAAATTTATCTACATGTATAAGTAATATAATAATAAGTACCAATAATCTCATAATTGACTTCAGGCTTATCGTAACTGGTGAATGATTTTATTATTTTTCAGTCTTTGTTTTGTGTGTCATGAAGGGAATTACCGAAGATTAACACAATCGTCTTAAAATTAACTTTTAGGAAGTAAATCTCAAAAATCTCTTTATTACAGTCAAGAAAAGGCAAAAAGGCTGAAATCAAAGAAAGTTTCCATTAAGGGACACTCAAAGAAGAAAATGTGATTAAGGTGAGTAATCCATCAGTGAAAATTTGTTCTCTGAGGGTAACCGCAGTAATTAAAGGCTTTTAAAATTTCGTAGTTTAGATAAGTAAAAAGTTTCAAGAAACTTAATTCAATATTCATGTATACGGAGAGGACGAAAGGTTAAGTATATTAGTAAAATTTAGGTTTTCGCATCCTTAGTCCTTGCAAAACTGTCACAATCACTTTTTATTATTAATATTTTATAGTTCTACATATATTATTTTAAGAGGTGATTGCTGGGTTTATTTCAGGAAAAATCATAATCGTAACCGTGGGGAATAAAACATTAACTGAGATACAAGAAATAACGATTCGAATAACGTTTCAAATAGCCTCCTGGTTATTATTTAGGTTGTCAATCGCATAGTAACCTACACCGCATCTCAGCATTAAACGCGTTTCGGTCTTCTGACCATAAAATAATAAAGCGCTCCCAGACTATTGGCAGATTTTTTACTTTATTTTTATTTATTTACGTATTTATTTTTGATGATTCAATAGAAGTAAGAAAAAGATCTCATTAAGCCTAAAAGAATTTCTGAATTCCTGAAAACTTGACCAATATCTTAAAATCTTACCCCACCTAATATCAAAAAATATTTAAATCGGGTTTTTTCCCGATTATATTTAAAGCTTTTAGAAGTAAATGTGAATTCGATATCTTATTAGACCTAAGAAATATATCGGAATTCATGAATATCTACACAACCACTTTACATCCCGTTAGTGGTTAAAAATCGAAAAAATTGGAAAAAACTATTATAGGCGCTTATACAAAAAGTCCGCAAAAATAAAATTGCTTTGATAGCTAGACATGTCTAATAGATTTAACGAAATTCGTGAAAATGTGTGTGTGTCTGAAACCAGTCCAATCGTATGCAGATGCTTTTTAAGCTTACAGTGTCCTGTAATTGGCGCGATTAAGCGCCGAACCTGATTCCGGCTCAATTTAAACAAATCTGAGGTTTCTTTCTTGGAGTGACCTTCCAAGAACAGTTTGGACTGTCTGCACCCCACCATCCTTGTCCAGTGGAGGTCAGCTTGGATTTTAATCCAGTCTAACAGTCTTTCTTTTGCCGCAGCTGTTGGCATTCCACAGAGGGGCTCTGGGTCTGTGCATTTTAAGTTAGCTCCTTTTTTCGCTAACTGGTCCGCAGACTCATTGCCTACATTGTCACTATGTCCAGGAAGACATACCAGTATGACTGTATTTGAGTTCGGTAGTTTCTTTCTTCAACTTCCTAGATTAGTCCGTTTCTGAGATATGAAAAACCACCCAGCACCCCCCTAGCTTGCTACCCCTATCAAAAATTTTATTTTTCTTGGGCGTTTCTGTAGTGGCTTATACATTTGTCAATTTTTATCTTTCATTTGCGGTTTTCGAAAAATAAAAATCAGAATTTTTTTCATTTTCACCCCTTTCCACAATCACCCCCTACAACCACATCCTCAAAATGTTTTTTTCCTGCTAGTGGTCTACTGGTCCTAACTCCAGTAAAATTTTTCAGGATCATATCTGGTACGGTTCTTGATATATGGTATAAAGATGTATTTTTTGGAAAATGGCTGTCCCTACACTTCCGCGCTTCACCACCCCCTCCAAAATTTAACTCTTACTAGACTCTACTGGTAATTACTTATATAAAGAAAAAAAAATGTTTTCCTGGTACAATTAAGTCTGAAGATATTGTAATTCAAAGATCTTCACCCCACAACCCCCTTCCCGCATTCAATTTGTTAATCCTTTTCTAATATCCTAGTATCTTTTAAGGCAACCGATATTTTCAACCTTCTGAGATGAATCGTTCGGGAGATATGGATTTTAGAATATTTCAATCTCAGCTTTCAAGCGTGTTGGACGCATTGTTTATACTCTAGATGAAACATACTGCAATCCAATCGTATAATACTCTAGATGAATACTGAACTCCGATTTATATTGTAGTTGGGGATAAAGTAGAATTACGTGTGTGCATGTTGTATGTCCTTTAGTAAGGACTGCCATTAGATTGCTACTCAAAACTAAAAGACAATATTCAGTGTTTAATTTCATATCTTGAACTGGGTAAGTCATCGAAAAAAAATGTCCTTTTTGAAGGACTTTCACATGGGAGGTGCAGGAAGGACTCACTCGATTTCTTACATATTTATCCTTTTCCTTGGAACCATTTAAAAATGAACGTGTACAAAATTTCAAATTCGTAGCTTGAAGCGTTCAAAAGTTATCGAATGTCCTTTATTAAGGACTGAAATTAGATTGCTACTCAAAACTAAAAGACAATATTCAGTGTTTAATATCTTGAACTGGGGAAGTCATCGAAAAAAAAATTTCCTTTTTGAAGGATTTTCTCATGGGAAGTGCAGGAAGGACTCACTCGATTTCTTACATATTTATCCTTTTCCTTGGAACCATTCAAAAATTAACGTGTTCATAATTTCAAATTCGTAGCTTAAATGGTTGTAAAGACATCGACAAATTTTCTAGAACACGTCTTTTTAAGGATTTTTTGTATGGAAGCTACTCGAAGGAGTGAAGAAATTTCACTGACAAACGAAGACTAATTTCATTTTCGGTCAAATCGTATTTGTACAAAATTTAAACTTCGTGGCTAAACGATTTCTTGAGTTATAGTAAGTTTCGTGAATTGAATGAGGATATTTGAACAGGTTATTTGTATGGCAGCTACACGAGGGACTAATAGGATTTTCCTTATAATCATACATTTAGCTCCAACTATTGAAAAACCAACGTATAAAAAATTTCAAAATCGTAGCTTTAGGCGTTCCGAAGTTATTGGTCAATATTCTTGAACACGTGATTTAAGGACATTTTGTATGGCAGCTACCCGAAGGAGTAGGACGATTTTGCCCGTTAACGAACTTAGCCTTACAAATTCAACTAAACACCCAGATTCAATATTTCGAGATCCTAGGTCAAGGCGTTCTTGAGTTATCGTGCAACGGACAGACGGACGGACGGATGGACGGACGGACGTCAAGCGGATTTGGAGTTTTTGGCCATAAATAAACACAAAATAATACATACAATTTTTTCGTCCGAGGCTCGGTTCTATGCGTTACAAACTTTTGGGTTGGATTAAACTTATAATACTCTATATGATTTCATCTAGAGTATAAAAATTTGCTACCCTGAAAAATGTTTTTTCTACGTATCATGACTAATAGATACCAAAAAAGCAAAAACTCCGTCTGTACGCCACCGCCGTGAGCCGTCCGCCGTACGCAAAACGTTTGAAAGCTTATAGATCTCAAACTCTTTGAGCTATTAAGTTGGATTTTTTTTTGTTGGTAGACTGAGCAGATCCCTTTAAGTGGCCACCTTTTGAGTGGTGTGGTTGTGAGGGGGAGGTGGGGGAAGCGTTTTAGACGGAACATTTTGGTTTCTAGATCTCAGTGACCACTATAGAGCTACGATAGTGGACCCATTTGCAAAAAAAATTACTGATATGCGTGAAAGGGTGTGGGAGTGGGGGGAATAATAATGCGCTCGAAACGCTCGGAAGTCGAGATCGAGACGTTCTAAGATCCATATCTCCTAAACCGTTAATGTGTCGAAATTAAAACTTAATGGACATCTGTATGTGTACTAGGAGAACAAATCGAAAACAAATTTTTGAGATGGGTCAGTGACGTCCGGAGGTGGGTGGTGAAAAATTTTAGATTACGATATCTCACGAACCAATTGCACTAGAAAAATAGAATTCGGTTTCTGCATTAAGGTTGTTGAAAGTAAAATTTTTTAAGGAGGAGGTGGAGCATGGAAGTGGAGGGGATAAGAATTTTTTTAAAAAATCACGTCTCATATCTCAAGAACATTGTAAGATAGATGCTTAAAATTCTTACCAGAAATATGGTGAGGGTGTAGAGGGTGAGGGTGAGGGAGGGGGAAAAGGAAAAGTTTCGATTTGTATATCTCGAGAACCTGTAATGATATATAGCTAAAACTTGGTATTTGGATGGAACAATAGTAGTAGCATGTTGGAAAAATAAAATTTTGTATGGGGTAGTATGGCACGAGAGTGGGGGATGTTTTTCCTTACTGTAGAACGGATTATGCTGGAAAGTTGAAACTCGGTATGTATTTGTAAATCAACTAGAAAAGTAATATTGATTAAAAAAAAATCAAATATCCATTGGCGTTCGGAAGGGAGGCAGAAAAAATTATCAGTGAAAATGGAACGCATAATTATATTTTCACGATTTTCGTCATATCTATTAGGTCTTCCCAAATATTGAATTTATTTGTATTGTACGGACTCATCATATAGATACCTAAAAAGCGTTTTCAGGCTTTTTTAAAATTCGACCTCCAAAGTGATGTAAAGGGGTTTAATACAGTTTTACGAATTCAGCCGTATCCCTTCGGTCTGATTAGATATCGAATACCTTTTGACTTCCACGGGCTTGTTTAATAATCACGTAAAACTCGTTTTCAATTTTTTTTCTTTTTTCAACCCCCAAGTGATATAAAGGGATATCTTTTAGGAGTGATAAGACATCGGATTGGTTTTTACTTCCTCGAGCTTTCTTTATATATACGTATCTAAAAACTCATTTCAGGATTTTTGTATATTCAACCCCAAAGTGGGTGCAAGGGGGTTGAATATGTTTTCACAAATTCCTGCACATTTCTTAGTTCTAATGAGATATCGAATTCATTTTTACTTCCTAAGGCTTCCTATATAATCGCCAAAAAGTTGATTTCAGTATTTTTAGATATTCAACTCCAAGAGGACGTAAGGCTTTCGACATATTTCTTAGGATTGATAAGATATCAGATTGGTTTTTGTTGTGAACGGAGGCCTTGGAGTGAATATTTCGACTTGAAAAAGTCAAAATATTCGAAGGAAAGGAAGGTTTAGGAAAGAGTGGGCCAATTCCTACGTCTGAATTGGTGGCTGAAAATCGAGCGGAAGCGACACGCTTGCTGGCGAATTTCTAAGTGCTGTTTCGTTTGTACCCTGCTGCGTGCAATTTGAGCATCACATTCGCGAAACCGAATCTCTCGGGAATTCTTCCGATCCAGGTGGATTTACACATTTATTACGGTGTAATTTATAAATTATGATTAAATAATAGTAGAAAAAAAAATGAATCGAAAGCCCAATTAGATAAAAATAAAATGAGTTAAATTAAAAATTAATAATTAATACAAAATAAAACAATTGAATGACAAACGGACAGGACTGACGGGACGGAAATAAAATAAATAATAATAATTTTCTTTAAAAAAAAAAAAAATCAAATAGGTGAAAAAGAAACAAATTAATGGGGTGAGTTTATTTTTTTTCCAATATTCTTTTATCCTTTTTTTGCTATATTTTTTGGTGTATTCTTTTATTTTCCAGATTTTTTTTGGTTGTATATTTTTGGGGCTTATATTAATGTTTTTTTTTATTCTGAAAGATGAGTAGAGGCTAAAGGCCAATTTTGTAAATGAACCCGAGCGTTTGAGCTCCGCCCTGAACCTCAATAAGGGGCCATGATAGATGTTGTTTTTGGACAGTCATGGCTGAGGTAGGGTGGGCAGGCAGGGCGCTATAACACCTAAGCGCCCTGACAAATCGCGAAGTCGCGCACTCCACCGCTTCTTGGTCTTTCACGACCTATTGGGAAAATAGTCCCATTTTAAATCCCTGGAGTAAGCCGACACGAAATTTTTTGTTGTACAGGCCAAGGGTTTATGGTCTGAGAATTGAGCAAGAACCCCCCACAACTGCCGTAGCTAGTCCCGGCCGCCAGCAAGCGTGTCGCTTCCGCTCGATTTTCAGCCACCAATTCAGACGTAGGAATTGGCCCACTCTTTCCTAAACCTTCCTTTCCTTCGAATATTTTGACTTTTTCAAGTCGAAATATTCACTCCAAGGCCTCCGTTCACAACATTTTCACTTCCACTGACTTTTTATATAATCGCCTACAAATGCATTTCCGATTTCATGTAATGGCGCAAAACCAAATCCCGAAAAACCTCCTAATCACGTAACAACTGATGTTATACTACGACTTAAACCTCGTCCCGGAGTATGACCCAATTATGTAATTCATATGTTATATGTGGCAGCGGCGTAAGTATTCTAGCGCGACCCCATTCTAACCGCTTCCGAACTTTTTTGTAGGTTTTCAGTCACATTGTAACCTATACCGCGACTCAGAATTAAACGCGTTCCGGACTTCTACCCAAAAAGAATAAAGTTGCGCCAAGACTATTGGCAGATTTTTTTATTTGATTCGCATTGATGCATTGATTCGCATTGATGTTGATTTTCCATCTTACAAAATAAATTAAACAACAGACAGCTGCTAAATTTTTATATGTCAAACAAATCTCTTCAATGCGATGTAAATGTTTTTTTAAGATTTCGATATCTTGTTACCGAAATCTGGCGATATATTTCAGCTATTAGTCCTAATACCCTATACAGACGCATTTAAGTAGGTAAATTTAACATGTTAAAAAAGTAGTGTTCAGACTAGGCAACTCGTTTTATTTTGATACATGATAGCTTGATGTGATTTGTTTTGACAAGTAGATATTCAGCTGTGTTTCATTAGCAAATGTATGCTTTCTAAATTGTTTGAAACAAATTAGTTTGTATAGCAGTAATGAAAAGGGAATTTATTAGCTAGTGCAGTCGTTGCACAAGCACAAAATTTAGTTTCTGCAGCATTAAATAGTTTCTTCCAAAGTTTACTTCGATTTCCGCGAGGGTCGCAGTACATGTTTTCGGTTAAACGCGTAGTAGTTACGTGTTTTCGTAAACGCGTCCGGGAAGTGTTTTCAGCGCATTTAACTCGATTTAAACGCGTCAATCTCGTAGTCTGAACATAGTATAAAACGTGAAAATCAAATATATCAAGTCAGCCAATTTTTTTAAAAGTCGATCACAATACTTTATTATTGAAATAATAAAGTAATTAAATAATTGCTAGTAAAATTGGAATATGCATAAATGATTATAATGGCCCTCATTGATATGATGAGTAAAAAACTTTATGTCTCTCATTCAGGTACTTAAGAGTTTTCTTCTCTCAAGCTAAGCTCTTAAGTTCTTCTTGAACTAACAAAACAAACAAAAAACCTCTGGAAAATCTACAGGCCACTTATGAATGCTTCAAATAATATGAACAAACAATCATCCAAGAACATGCTCCATATTATGTGCAGCTCACAACAACTAGAATACTCTCAGATTGTAAACAGGATATAGAGTTTGTACTGTAACCGTGGTTTCAAAATAGACATAAAAAGAAAAAAAAACGAATCGTAACAACCCTAAGAAGAGTTAGGAATGATCCTTGAGAAGCAAATAGAGGCTGGGATGCAAGTATGAAGCGACTCAATTCAATTCTTTTCCTATCCGATACTTCCATACGCAAATTGGCATAGCAATGTTGTCTCCATATGCATTCGTTTCAATCGTTCCTACATCAGTTTCATAGAAAACATAAAATCAATACTCTAGGATAAATTACAAACGTAGTGGGTGCATGAGAGACAAGAGCTTTCTACTTCTATGGAATTGTGTGAACCTGGAAGAAACGCAAAAAAATAACTTCATATAGGTACCTATGCATTTTATTGATTGCAATAAATTGTCGTTATAAAGTCACAAGGATTAAGGGCAAAAGACATTCTCATTTTGACTGTTTGCCGTGAAGTAATCAAAGGCCCACCAAACTCTTTCTTATTCAACATTTTCATTTTCAAGAAACTACTTTTTTCATTTCGTCAATGAGAAATTGTTACAAATTGCAGTTTAAGTTTGGAGTAAGTAAGGACTGAAGCAGATGGGTCTGAAAGATAGGCCTCAAGTGATTTTCAGGCTCAAAGGAATTCATTTGAGTCCGTTTGCCTTTTGTTTAGTTAATACTGGATTTTGTGATAGAATTAAAGGATTAGATGTTTGCACAGTTGAATTGCCATAATGTCGGCATGTAATATTTGATGTAAAAGAATGATTTGGGGTCGTATTTTTAGTGATATTATCAGCTTATAAACAGTTAGAAGGCTGTACAAAGGAAAACTGTTTTGGTTTTATTCTTACTCATGTTTCGGCTCTTGATTTTGTTTTTACATTAAAAAAACAATATAAGTTCTAGATTCCGGACGATATTGTCCTTTTCTTTTGAGTGGAAACCAAACGATACTCCTTAAAAAAAGTTAACTACATGCTCCCTCCTTATTCTGCTTTATCAACTACAATTCAAATCGGAGTTCAGAATTTTATCTATAGTGCCATACGATTGGCTTGCTGCCTATCGTGATTACGGTATGTTTTTAAAAAAGTTTAAGGTAAACGAATAAATATGCTGAAAATGAAGTGAGTCCTTCCCGCAAAAGTCTTTGAATAAGTTTTTGTTGTTTTCCGGCGTCAGTGGAGTTTCTGGTGTGAAACCCCAACACGAAATCACCGACTGTTGATTAATCGCTATCCCTGAGGACATGACAGTTGGAAAACCTTCACTGGATACTTCACTTGTCTTAGTTCTCATACTCATTCTTTGCGCTCCTTTAAAATTTACTTAAAATCTATATTTTTAATTTATTAAATTTTGCTATCCACTATTACTTTGTATTCGTATATTCATTTCATCTTGCATTAGTTATATTTCATTTTCATTCTCATTTTGTTTGTTCTCGGCTAAATGTGTTATTGGAGTATTTCTATTCTGTACATTTTCTTTTTTTTTTTCAAATAAATAAATAAATAAATAAATAGAGTATGAAATGTATGTAACGCATTCACGAAAAAAAGTGATACAATAGTTTTTGTTGAACTATGCCCAAAAACTCAAAGTTCGGTTGCTGTCCGTCCTTCCGTCTGTCTGGCTGTCCTTCCATTTGTCCGAAAGCGCGAATTTAAGACGTTGAAAGCTTGGAATCCGAATGTTTGGTTCATTAACGGGGAAAATCGTCTTTTTCCCCTCGGTAGTTGCCATATAAAAGTATTAGTACATGTGCTCAGATCGCTTCAAGCTAGAAATTTAATATTTTAAGGTGATTTTTTAATAGTTTAATGTTCTGATATATGAGAAAAATCCGATGTATCTGTCGTGTAGCCGCCATAGAAAAAGCCAATATTACTTAATATAAATCAGGACGTTCGGTTGAATGTGCTTGTCGGGTCCAAAACCTCAATCGGACGTTCTTTACTGCAAAGAACTCACATGTACACAGCGGCTTTATCTGTATGCTGTGTAAATGAGAGCTTTCTAGGTACTCGACATACATTTCACGCATGTGTATGCGTGAAAACTGGTAAAAGTTCAGATGAATTTATATTTTCATTGATCATTTTCAAGTCAGACGTTGATGACGTCACTATGCGAACAGAATCTCCGTTGAAAATTAATACCACCAGATGGCAGTACACGCGATTAATACTAATGTGCATATGCTAAACTATAGATTACTATAGCTCACGAAGCAATTGCAGTAGAGAAATAAAATACGGTTTCTGTATAAAGGTCGATAAATAAAGGTCGATAAACAAAGTTTGCTGAAAGTAAAATTTTTGAAGAGGAAGGTGGAGCATGGGAGTGGAAAGGGTAAGAATTTTTTTAAGGGGGTCGTTTCAAATTTCTAGCTCCCATACATTTTGTATGGCGAAACGCGTTATGTTTCGGTACCTGAATCTCAGTTTCCACTTAACTCACAACAGTCAGATTTTACACACTTACTGTTTAGTGTATTTAAAAGCTTAGTACATGAGTAAATTAAAAAATGTTATTAAAGAGATATTTAAGAAAAAGGGAATGAATGCTGTTTTTCTTCTTTCATATTTGATTTTTTCATGAGATATTTTAATTTGCTCTTGTATGAAGCTGTCAATATTAGCACAAAAAAATTAAAAAAAAAATTATGACGCTACTGTGTGTGGCTACTGAGAAACGTGTACCGAAAGTTGAAAAAGCACTACTTTTCAGGAGAGCCTAAAAAGGAAAAAAGTACATGCAGTGACATGAGCTGTGTTTTTTTCAACTCGATCAAGATCAAAATCATTCGTTTTACATTGAAAACAACAACAAAGAGATGATCCAAAATCATAATGGGACCATAGTTGGATCAGTTTTGCGCTTATGTCCACTATTTTAGCATTTTCACAGATGGCGCCACGCGATTCAGCAGTAATGACCAGTAAATTCAATTTGTAGCAAGTATTTGCACCTTACAGGCAGAACATGCTCGTCGAAAAGTCGTGGAAACTCAATACATTTTGTACCGAAATGCAAGTCCATGTGAAAGATAGAGACAGAATGTACAAAATTATTGAAAAAGTCTTTGTTAATATGATCTTTGTACAGTGCCGTTTCGTCGTATAGTATATACGAAACTTTGCCTGCAGGGCAACTGACAGTTTATC
Source organism: Beris morrisii (assembly GCA_951812415.1). Taxonomy (NCBI): domain Eukaryota; kingdom Metazoa; phylum Arthropoda; class Insecta; order Diptera; family Stratiomyidae; genus Beris; species Beris morrisii. The sequence goes on from OX638313.1 coordinate 66,618,116, forward strand.
CGAGGAATTTACCAACAGGATTGTTAACCTTGCTAAATTAGCGTTTGGGATGATTCACATCGTTTTTTTCAATTGTGATCTGATCCATTTGAAAAAAAACACACATTGTATTCGACTTCCCCCACTTCAGAGTAAAATTTGAATCACTTCCCGTTACCCGAAAGAGGTACGGTTTTTGTGCGATGTGCAGAAATGAGTGTAGAATAAGAAAATAATAATACATATAAAAAAACGACCCCCTTAAAAAATCACGTCTCATATCTCAAGAACGGTGTAAAATAGATTTTAGACGAAAAATTTTGGTTTCTAGATCTCAGCAACCGCTTATGTTAGGAAGCTGAAACTTGGAATTTATATAGAGCATCGATAGTGAACTCATTTGCAAAAATATTGTTGATATTGGTAAAGGGGTGTGGGAGTGGGGGAAAAATAATGCGTCCGACACGTTCAAAAGGCGAGATCGAGACATTCTAAAATTCATATCTCCTAAACGGTTAATGTCACGAAATTACAACTAAATGATCATCTATAGGTATACTAGGAGAATAGATTCGAAACAAATTTTTGAGAGGGGGCAGTGACGTACAGAGGAACTTTAGATTACGATAGCTCACGAAGCAATTGCACTATACAAATAAAATTCGATTTCTGTATAAAGGTCGATAAACAAAGTTTGCTGAAAGTAAAATTTTTGAAGGGGAAGGTGGAGCATGGCAGTGGAGAGGGTAAGAATTTTTTTAAAAAATCACGTCTCATATCTCAAGAACGGTGTAAGATAGATACAACAAAAAGTCGTGATATATAAAAAAAACATTTTAAAAAATGTAAAAAAGAGGTGTCGGGTCCAACAAAAAGGATGATATTCACAGAGTCGGTTTTCTTTCTATTAATACTTCTAGTTACGCTTGTATACAAATTTGTGATATTCATTTTCCAAGAAACCCGACAATCGCTCGGAGAAATATCACCCCCCAAAATTTCCAGATTAAAAGCAAACAAAAAGTGAACTTTGCACATCATCTTTTTGCCATACGATGAGCGATTGTCGAGTTTCTTGGGAAAATGAATATCACAAATTTGTATACAAGCGTAACTAGAAATATTAATAGAAATAAAACCGACTCTGTGAATATCATCCCTTTTTGTTGGACCCGACACCTTTTTTTTACGTTTAATATATAACTTAAATAAATTAAGAATTTCTGCGACACAGTTTACATGAATTATCCAGCAGACAAAATTTCGTATACTATATACGTAAGAAAAAACTGCTTAAAAGCCGTATAAACGACGTAGAATTTTAGGGTACGATTTCCGCTGTCGCCATATATGTTTATACGTATAGTTTGTAAGAGCACTTTACGTAGATTATTTACTGCGATTCTACGTATAATATTTCAGGTGCTTATGCATATGGTTAGGTTAAGTTAGGTGGGTATCTATTAGTAGAGATAGCTGGCACATAGACCGCTATATGGGTCCGTTGTACACCCACTGCACCATGGCAATCTGAGCCTTTCTGGTCACGGTTTTTCGCCCACGGCTGTCGGCTGTTGGCTGTCGGCTGTTTTGGTTAATTTTTAAGAACAAACTGAGCCCAATTGGCCACGGCATTGTTCTGTGAAATATATATCATATATAGCAAATCAACTACTGTCTGGCAGATCTGATGGTATTTGTGATTCTGATAAGAATGTAAACAGAACTCATTTGTTCAGGTTTAAATCCTTTACTAGTGACCCTATTAAGCATTCCGCACTGTTCACGATTTATATTAATATTCCGAAATCAATAGCAACTGAAAAATTCATATAAATAAATTATGCATTGAGTAGGAATTGAACCCCGGTAGCAATGTTTTCAAGACCTAGTACAGTACTGAACTACACCCGACCCTTTGCTTATACATAACATACGTACGTTCTTTCTTCTAACAAAATTCTCTTCACTTCTACGAGTGGTGCTGTTAAGGACATTCGTCACGACCTTATGTGTTGGAGTTCTCCCGGCTATGCCGAGAGTCCAACTTTGGTAAGGTCATGGGCGACGGCAGTATTCGGTATTCGAGAGTCTGGGGGTGTAGTGGTCGCTGCGATGGCAATGTCGCTGCCGACGTCTTTGCTGCGACGGCTCAAGTTGCAGCAGTCGTCTTTGCGGCGACATCATTAGTCGCTGCCGTCAAGCTGCGCCGACACCATCGCTGGCTCGTGTCATGTAAGCTGGTGATGGCTGGCCACAGAGTCGTGCGGTTGACCACTGTGTCGTAGTGGTTGCTTCGTCGGCATAATTCGCTGCCGACGTCTTTACACCTGTGGTGTGTGAACTGCAGCGGAAGGTGCAACCGCCGTGTACGACTGGTTGCTACCGCTGTTTTAGCGCAGCTCCGCGTGTATAACTGTAGTGACGACTATCGGCGTCATCACTTTGCAGTGTGTTGTCAGTCGTCCGCCAGTCGGCGAACGGCTGGCTGCCACTTCGATTTCTCGTCCTTATATAGGAATCGAAATGACAGCCAGCGTCCTTGGATCTGTGATCCAATTTGTGAGGAGTGTTTTCGGCCTGAGTTGTTTGGCCGCAAAAAATCTCCCCACAGTGCAACGTATTTGTTCGAACATTTTTCCATTTTCATTTACTGAAATGAAAGATTTGAAATTTGACTTCTGAATCAGCTGCCAAATTTCGAATCCTTCTATTCTAAATGTAAGACAGAAGAAAAAAAATGTCGATGCATAATGTACCTGAAATGTCACATCAAAAACACGATCCTAACTCGTAACTTTTTTCGCATTACTGGCTCGTGCTTTGAAGCTGAAAATAAAAAAAACATGGATGCAAAGCTTAACGATTTGAGATATCCTGAAACTTCCTAAAAAGATGTATGTAATAAAATCCATGATATTACATATTGCGATAGATGGATGTGTATTTTCACTGACCATTTTTTTGCGGCACCTTCGTATGATATTATTTTTTTGCTAAATTGTGTCCAGCGGTAGAAAAAACACCCCTACACCATACCATACTGCCCATATAAAATATTATATTTGTTGAACGTGCCACTACTGTAGCTCTACGTCAATACCAAGTTTAAGCTATCTATCAATTGATATAAATATTAACATTTTTAGCTTCACCCTTTCCCACCCTAAATCCTTACACCTTTATAACAAAAATTTATAATTTATGTTTTATAAATATTTCGACGGTCATAGTTCTATCTTAATTCCAAGTTTGAATTTCTTATCGGTGCCTGAGATGTAGAAACCAAAATTTTTCGTCTAAGACCCTCTTTCTCCTAACATCCCAACATCCAAGAAGTAGCCACTTCAAGGGGTTATTATATTAAAATAATAAAGTAAAATGAATATGGAGAAAAACTTGTGTTAAGAGTAAAGGTCCAGTAGCTCCTAACCCAAAATAGTTACAATAGTTAGAATTTTTATAATTTGAGGAATGGAAAATTGAACGAGTCTTTCGTGTTGCTTCCAATCAAAAGTACTAAAAAATGTATGCATCTTCCAGTGCAACATCGAATTCGAGTTCGTTAATTTTTGTCAATACACACGAAAATAAATTCTCTAATAATGAAATCGACATACACGTAGGAATTAACTTCAATCAATAAAAGTGCAACTGCCATTATTTATTTAAAGTTTTAGTTTTTCTCAAGCACCCTCAAAATGGTTACCTCCTTTGGATTCAAGGAGGCCTTCGGCATTCGAATATCAGAGATTAGCAACAAAAGAACTTGATGACGAGGACTCTCAATGGCGGTAATTTCTATTTGCCTTACTTGAGTCCTCGGATATCGATGTGACAGAGTTGCCTTTAGACGTATTATTTCTGCTTTCTGTATTCACAGTCTATATGTATTTTCATTTTATATACGAGCAGATATGCCTTCGTACAGCAACCCCTTATTTCGACCTCAGTATTATAAGCTTTTCGCAAGTAATCAGCTCTTAAAGAGCTCTTCGAATACGATACAGAATAAAAGGCAAATGTATTGTTGGTATCCTGTTCGACGAATATCTCATTTAAAGAATGTCACAGAGTTCTAGACTGAAGGATCTCTCGTAGAAGAGTCATATGAAGGTGTAGAATAGGAAACATAGTCGTGGAGCATATTTGCTGGAAAGTGCCAACAAGCTGCAGAAATGTACAAACCTACAATAGAGATATTTAACTATATAGATGAAATGTTGATGAGGATGATGACGATGAGGAATATACATGAATGCGCTTCAAGTTTTTATTATTTTGCTTTAATTTTCATTTTTTATTCTAGTCAGAGGAACCCTATTCTCATCTGTGTCTCACCCATCATCATCCTCTTATGTACGACAGCCGTTCTAGATATAGCCTGCCTTGATAGAATACAAGTCTTTCATGGGACTCTTGTTACGTCCCAGTCCTTTAACAGTTTTTCTGTCAGCAAATTTTTTTTTCCTACCCCGCACTTATGCAGCCATGAGCTCCTTATGATTCTTTTGGATTAAGCTATTCAAAAAAGAAAAATAAGGTTTTTTTGCTGATTTTGCTGCTGGATGTCTCCATTCAAATGCAGATTCCCAATGAGGGCGTCCTCGAGACTTTCGTTTTGAGGAGATCAGGGAGCATGCATCTATACTGTAGTTGATAAATGTTCTTATGAAATCATAGCACAGCAAACTCTCTAATAGGGAGACAGTCTAGGGTGCAAAGAAGCAAGCTTTGCAGTATGCTTTCCACCCTTTAATTACAAATAACAGTTCATCATGGTACATACTATGCACATACATAAAGCGTGACTTGCATACCCTTGTTGTGCTGTCGTGTCCTAATGAATATGTCCTCTCTACTTAGTTTAATGCATGGCAGATTTCGTGCGCGAATATTTTTATGCTCTCAAGGAGGAGCTTATCGCGACCCTCTTACCTTTTTTGTTCGTTAAGTTGTTTGTATTTGTATTTCGAGGTTGTTCCTATTTGCCAGCAATGTAGGCTTCTTTTGAAGGACATTCGGAGTAGAGAGACCTCTCTATTTTCATATTCGTTGATGGGATTAATTGCTAGAGTTGAATACAAGTTGAAGATGGAACAATAACTGAAGGACCTTTTCGATGATCGCTCTGTGAACTCGAAGTTAAACGGTTGAGTGACCCTTAAGAAAATAAAAAAAAAGATTTTATTTAAATAATTTCAGAAAACGTTGAAAAGTAAATCAATTGAATTATACTTATGAATTTCAGTTCATTCGTACAGTCTTGTCATAATATTATTAACGATATCTCAAAATGGCGTCAAAAGCAGATTTCTTTAGAATCGTACAGAATCGAACAGTGTACATAGTTCCGCGTTCAATCTCATATACATTTTTTTTCTTTCCAAAATATCCATTCCTATTTGTTCTGTTACCAACTACTTTCTCGCTCTGAGGGAGTTAGACAATAAGCTAGCAACTTGTCTGTAAAACTGCAGTTACGATAGTCAGCAACAATATAGTATGATATTCTAGATGGACTACTGAATTGTGATATATTGCTATTACCATGAGTAATAAGGAGTGCATATTTAGTTTGCCTTTCTTAAGGAGAACCGTTTGATTGTCAGTCGAAGGAGAAATACAATATCTCCTGTTTTTAATTTCGCGTCTGAAACTTTAGGTAAATCACCGTATGAAAAATATTGCTTTTTCATGGGACCTACAGGAAGGACTCACTTGATTTTCAGCATATTTATCAGTGCAACCACTGAAAAATTAAATTGAAACGACCTAAAGTTATGGTTCAATATTGTTGAACAATTATTTTATGGACATTTTGCATGGGCGCTACCGAAAAGAGAAAAAAAACTCGCTAACTAATAACCCTGAACTTTATTTTAAATGAAAACTAATTTCTATAAAATTTTGACTTATGTTAGTGGTTAAACGATTTCGTTAGTTATAGTAAGTTCCATATATTGAAGACATTTTTACAGGATTTTTGTTTGTCAGCTAAACGTATGACGCATGGGATTTTCATCATATGTATACCTTTAACTGTAGCTATTGGAAAGTTAAACGAAACTTGGAAGCATAAATTGTTCTGAAGTTGTCGTCCATTGTTCTCGAACACGTGTTTTAAGGACTTTTGTATGACAGCATTTTCTAACTTTAATTTCTGAATTAATAGATTTATTTATATATATAAATTCGTTTTCGTTTTAAGAATTTTACGCTAACGGTCAATAATACGAAGTTTGAGAAGGTGGAAGGAAGAATGAAGGAAAATAATATAATGTTCATAAATAGAAGAATCTTCAAAAGGGAAACAGAATTAAATATAATGAAGCTAAATAATATCACAATTGAGTCGATAATGCAGATCATAATATCGGCAAAAACAGCAGCGACTCAACAAAGGTAAGAAATTCCAGAAATACCACATGGATAACACATGATATTTTATCACAAATGAGAAAAAAATAAGTATACGGAAAACTGATGCAAGACCCGACTAATCAAAACTGTATCATTGAAAACAGAACAATTAAAAATGAAACAACTAAAATGGTACAAGTAGCGAAGAGAAAATATTATAATGCGTAATTTGCAAAAACAGATGGGAATCTCCGGAAATTAAGGAGCACAATTAAGGAAGCTTGCAGTATTGATGGCAGTTCTCGTGACAAGACTGGAATCAGGACATTAGACACGCCTCAAGGACCAACTAAAGACCTAGCTTTGATTGGAAAAGCCTTAAACGAACACTTCAGCATCATAGACACAACTTTTGCGGAGAACCTTAAAACTCATAGGAACGCGGAAAATTTTGAAAGGATCTGCTGCGCTATGGTATTGAACGGAATGTTTCTTCTTCCAACAGACCCTAATGAACTAGAAAATATCATAGCGGAACTTAAAACCAACATAGCCCTCGGTATCGATGGCATTACAACAAATGATCTGAAAACACTAAAGACAAACATCTCACCTCCCCTTAGCATTACTATAAATAACCATTTTAACAGAGGGACATTTCAAAATTGTCTGAAAACAGCATTGATTTCTCCCATCTATAAAGCTGGTTCTAACAATGATCCCAATAACTATCGATCAATAGCTTTAATCAGCGCGGTTAGCAAAAATCTGCTAACAGTCTGGGCGTAAGTTTATTATTTTTGGGGTAGAAGTCCGGAACGCTTTTAATGCTGAGAAGCGATGTAAGCTACTATGCAACTGACAACCTAACCAATACCTTTTTAATAGCCTCCTGGTTATTATAGAGCCCTATAGAGAAATAAAACTGTTGATATAGGTAAGGTAGTAAGGTACGGGGGTGATGGGTGGTTTTTTATATCTCATAAACGGCTTATGCTAGAAAGTTGAAACTCAGTAGGTATATGTAGATGCGCTACTAGAGCAATTGAAGCAAAAAAAAAGTTCAGATTTTTATTGGTGTTCAGAGGTTGAGTAAAATAATGTCCATGAATCCACATTTTCACGAATTTCGTTAAAATTCTTAAACATGTCGAGCTATCAAAGCCATTTTACTTCTGCGGGCTCTTTATATAATATAAATTTTTCGATATCCAACCCCTAAGGGGGTGTAGAGTGGTTGTGTACATATTCACGAACTCTGATATATTTCGTAGGTCTATTGCGATTTGGAATTCACTTTTACTTCTAAAAGCTTTAAACATAGTCATAGCATAGAATAGAAAAACCGATTTAGGTATTTTTCAATATTAAACCCCCGGGGGGTATAAGTTATTGTTCAAGTTTTCACGAATTCCGAAAATCTTTTAGGTTTACTCTTTTACTTCCATAGAATCTTCCATTGATAAAAAATATGTAAATAAATAAAAAAAAAAATTCTGCCAACAATCTGGGCGTAACTTTATTATTTTTTGGGTAGAAGTCCGGTACGCGTTTAATTCTGACAAGCGATGTAGGTTACTATGCAACTGACTATCTAAAGAATAACCAGGAGGCTATTGAAAAGGAATCGCCAAAAATGACGAAATTTGTGACCTTACCATTACCGGTTGTTTTAAAAATTTGTGTACTCGAAGAATTAGTGAAAAAAAAATATAATTTCAATTTTTTATTTCTATCTCATTTTTTTTGGTTAGTTATAGTATGTTAAAGATTTTGCAAAAATGGTGTCCGAGTCCTCTTTGAAAATTCATATCTCTGGTAATTGTTATCATAAACTGATGAGATAGGGGTTATTTTAAAGTGGAAGGTTATCGCAATATAAAAAAAAAACATACCGCAGTCACGATCGGCTGCAAGCCAATCGTAAAATACTCTAGATGAATACTGAACTCCGATTTATATTGTAGTTGGAGATAAAGTAGAATTACGTGTGCATGTTGTATGTCCTTTATTAAGGACTGCCATTAGATTGCTACTCAAAACTAAAAGACAATATTCAGTGTTTAATTTCATATCTTGAACTGGGGCAGTCATCGGAAAAAAAATTTCCTTTTGAAGGACTTTCTCATGGGAGGTGCAGGAAGGACTCACTCGATTTCTTACATACTTATCCTTTTCCTTGGAACCATTCAAAAATTAATGTGTTCAAAATTTCAAATTCGTAGCTTAAATGGTTGTAAAGCCATCGACAAATTTTCTAGAACACGTCTTTTTAAGGATTTTTTGTATGGAAGCTACTCGAAGGAGTGAAGAAATTTCACTGACAAACGAAGACTAACTTCATTTTCGCTCAAATCGTATTTGTACAAAATTTAAACTTCGTGGCTAAACGATTTCTTGAGCTATAGTAAGTTTCGTGAACTGAATGAGGATATTTTAACAGGATATTTGTATGGGAGCTACACGAAGGACTAATAGGATTTTCTTTATATTCATTCATTTAGCTTCAACTATTGTTTTAAGGACATTTTATATGGCAGGTACCAGAAGGAGTATTTAGCTGACTAGTAAACTCAAACTTCGTTTCCACTTACAACTAATTTGTACAAAATTCCGAATTCGTAGCAAAAAGATTACTTGAGTTATTGTGAGTTTCGTAAATAAAGTGAAGACATTTTAACAGGATATTTGTATGGCAGCTACTCGAAGGACTAATCGGATTTTTTTCATAATCATACATTTAGCTCCAACTATTGAAAAACCAACGTATAAACAATTTCAAAGTCGTAGCTTTAGGTGTTCCGAAGTTATTGGTCAATATTCTTGAACGCGTGATTGAAGAACATTTTGTATGGCAGCTACCCGGAGGATTAGGACGATTTTGCCCGTTAATGAACTTAGCCTTACAAATTCAACCAAACATCCAGATTAAAAATTTCGAGATCCTAGGTCAAGGCGTTCTTGAGTTATCGTGCTAACGGACAGACAGACGGACGGACGGACGTCAAGCTGATTTGGAGTTTTTGGTCATAAATAAACACAAAATAATATACACAATTTTTTCGTCCGAGGTTCGGTTCTATGCGTTACAAACTTTTGGGCTGTATTAAACTTATAATACTCTATATGATTTCATCTACAGTATAACAATAATTATCATTGAATTTTTTTTCAAGGATAACGATCCTTGACGAGTTTTTTGACCCCGATCCCTTTGAGATAGAGATGGGAAAAACGGGTCAATGATGTGACCCGGGTTAACTGACCCGGTTCACCAATTTGACCCGTTCAGTAAGACCCGTTCAAACTGAACGAATCCACTTTTTTACTAAAATCCTTGGATCTTGATCAAACTTTTCCATGAAAATATGTAATTTGTTGATATTTTAAAGAATGGAAAAGAAACAAAACTTTTCTTGTTTCTTACCCCCGCAATTGTCAAAATGCTTCAAGCCATAGAAAATACCCTTTCACACGGTACGGCTGATGCAGGGATATAGAGAAGACGTTTTACTAGTTCGTAAAGACGGGGAAATCTATATTTATTTTCCAACCACTAAGTCAGCGGGTTTTAGTTAGGAAATAAATATCGGTCGTGAATGTAGGAATCCAATTCTTCAATAGCCGCTGCCATCGGGTTCACCACTGGTTGAACAGATTCTCTAAATCCAGTCCAGAGATCGATTACATAGTCCAAAGTTACTGGTATGATTGTGAGAGGTTCCCTTTCGGGTTGCACCCCTAAGTTTTGGACCCTAGATAGTCTAATTTTCACCATTTTATCCCTGAAAGACGAATAATCGGATTGGTATATATCATCAGGGAAACCTTTCTTTTTAAATCTGGGATCTAGAGCCACAGCCAACATGATAATATCCGTTGAATCTAAATCCCTAAACCGTACGGACAATTCATTTTTTAAGTTTTTCCCATTTCTTTTACCTTTTGTGGTATATCTTTTTTCATTAACACTTCATTTGTGCTTCACCATAACTCGAGCTTGAATCGAGGCTTTGGAAACCGAGATTGTTTTTTCAGCGCTGACATCTATAGTCACTGTCTTAAAAACAATCAATATTTTAATCGCAATTCGAAACACAAGAATTTATAGTATACTACTAAAATACCACCGACCACAAAAATTGTATCGAGCTCAATATTTGAAATTTCCTAACGCCACTCCCAGTAAGCCCTAAATTGATTTCGCTCGAGATATTTTCATATGTTCCCACGAGCATTGTTTATAAAGATACCAAATATAACGGCGACGTAATGTGACGTTTGCAAGCGCAAACTCATCCAACTAAAATTATTTCTTACGACGCATCGAATCTATAAAATTATAATCCGGGTTGAATCCTTTACAATCTTATACAAAGCAAAACCAATCCATATCCATACAACCCATTCTTCAAAATTTCGATCGGTCAAATTGTAACCCGGGTTGATTTCATCTTTCGCATGTTTCCATCGTTTACAAGTTTTCACGAACGACCACGAACGATCGAACGATGTACGATCGTTCGGTCTGCATGAACGATCGAACGATGCACGATCGTTCGGTCTCCATGAACGATCGAACGATCGAACGATGCACAATCGTTCGGTCTCCATGAACGATCGAACGATCGTAAAGTAATACTTTTTCCTAAATCTATTTCCATCTCCCATTTTCAATTTATAATCTTTAATCTTAAATATTCAAACTTAAATCTTCAATTTTCAATATTTAATTTTCAAACTTTAATATTTAGTCTTTAATCTATAATCTTTAATTTTTAATCTTTAATCTTTAATTTTTAATCTTTAATTTTTACTCTTTAATTTTTTACTTTAATCTTTAGTCCTTAATCTTTAATCTTTAGTCTTTATTCTTTAATCTTTAATCTTTAATCATTAATTTTTAATATTTAATCTTTAGTCTTTAATCTTTAATTTTTAATCTTTAATCTTTAATATTTAATCTTTAATCTTTAATATTAAATTCTAAATCTAAATCCACCATTTTCCACCATCTATCTTCTATTCCCTATAATTCATCCTCCATCCTTTATCCTCCATACTTCGTTCTCCATCTTCCATCCTTCATCCTCTATCCTCTATCCCCTATCCTCCATCATCCATCCTCCATCCTCCCTCCTCCATCCTCCATCCTCCATTCTCCATTCTCCATTCTCCATCCTCCAACCTCCATCCTCCATCCATCATTCTCCATCCTTTATCCTCTATCCTCCATTCTCCATCCTCCAACCTCCATCCTCCATCCATCATTCTCCATCCTTTATCCTCTATCCTCTATCCTCCATCCTCTATCCTCTATCCTCTATCCTCTATCCTCTATCCTCTATCCTCTATCCTCTATCCTCTATCCTCTATCCTCTATCCTCTATCCTCTATCCTCTATCCTCTATCCTCTATCCTCTATCCTCTATCCTCTATCCTCTATCCTCTATCCTCTATCCTCTATCCTCTATCCTCTATCCTCTATCCTCTATCCTCTATCCTCTATCCTCTATCCACTATCCTCTATCTTCTATCCTCTATCCTCTATCCTCTATCCTCTATCCTCTATCCTCTATCCTCTATCCTCTATCCTCTATCCTCTATCCTCTATCCTCTATCCTCCATCCTCCATCCTCCATTCTTCATCATCGATCCTCCATCATCGATCCTCCATAATCGATCCTCCATCATCGATCCTCCATCCTCCATCCTCCATCCTCCATCCTCCATCCTCCATCCTCCATCCTCCATCCTCCATCCTCCATCCTCCATCCTCCATCCTCCATCCTCCATCCTCCATCCTCCATCCTCCATCCTCCATCCTCCATCCTCCATCCTCCATCCTCCATCCTCCATCCTCCATCCTCCATCCTCCATCCTCCATCCTCCATCCTCCATCCTCCATCCTCCATCCTCCATCCTCCATCCTCCATCCTCCATCCTCCATCCTCCATCCTCCATCCTCCATCCTCCATCCTCCATCCTCCATCCTCCATCCTCCATCCTCCATCCTCCATCCTCCATCCTCCATCCTCCATCCTCCATCCTCCATCCTCCATCCTCCATCCTCCATCCTCCATCCTCCATCCTCCATCCTCCATCCTCCATCCTCCATCCTCCATCCTCCATCCTCCATCCTCCATCCTCCATCCTCCATCCTCCATCCTCCATCCTCCATCCTCCATCCTCCATCCTCCATCCTCCATCCTCCATCCTCCATCCTCCATCCTCCATCCTCCATCCTCCATCCTCCATCCTCCATCCTCCATCCTCCATCCTCCATCCTCCATCCTCCATCCTCCATCCTCCATCCTCCATCCTCCATCCTCCATCCTCCATCCTCCATCCTCCATCCTCCATCCTCCATCCTCCATCCTCCATCCTCCATCCTCCATCCTCCATCCTCCATCCTCCATCCTCCATCCTCCATCCCATCCTCCATCCTCCATCCTCCATCCTCCATCCTCCATCCTCCATCCTCCATCCTCCATCCTCCATCCTCCATCCTCCATCCTCCATCCTCCATCCTCCATCCTCCATCCTCCATCCTCCATCCTCCATCCTCCATCCTCCATCCTCCATCCTCCATCCTCCATCCTCCATCCTCCATCCTCCATCCTCCATCCTCCATCCTCCATCCTCCATCCTCCATCCTCCATCCTCCATCCTCCATCCTCCATCCTCCATCCTCCATCCTCCATCCTCCATCCTCCATCCTCCATCCTCCATCCTCCATCCTCCATCCTCCATCCTCCATCCTCCACCTCCATCCTCCATCCTCCATCCTCCATCCTCCATCCTCCATCCTCCATCCTCCATCCTCCATCCTCCATCCTCCATCCTCCATCCTCCATCCTCCATCCTCCATCCTCCATCCTCCATCCTCCATCCTCCATCCTCCATCCTCCATCCTCCATCCTCCATCCTCCATCCTCCATCCTCCATCCTCCATCCTCCATCCTCCATCCTCCATCCTCCATCCTCCATCCTCCATCCTCCATCCTCCATCCTCCATCCTCCATCCTCCATCCTCCATCCTCCATCCTCCATCCTCCATCCTCCATCCTCCATCCTCCATCCTCCATCCTCCATCCTCCATCCTCCATCCTCCATCCTCCATCCTCCATCCTCCATCCTCCATCCTCCATCCTCCATCCTCCATCCTCCATCCTCCATCCTCCATCCTCCATCCTCCATCCTCCATCCTCCATCCTCCATCCTCCATCCTCCATCCTCCATCCTCCATCCTCCATCCTCCATCCTCCATCCTCCATCCTCCATCCTCCATCCTCCATCCTCCATCCTCCATCCTCCATCCTCCATCCTCCATCCTCCATCCTCCATCCTCCATCCTCCATCCTCCATCCTCCATCCTCCATCCTCCATCCTCCATCCTCCATCCTCCATCCTCCATCCTCCATCCTCCATCCTCCATCCTCCATCCTCCATCCTCCATCCTCCATCCTCCATCCTCCATCCTCCATCCTCCATCCTCCATCCTCCATCCTCCATCCTCCATCCTCCATCCTCCATCCTCCATCCTCCATCCTCCATCCTCCATCCTCCATCCTCCATCCTCCATCCTCCATCCTCCATCCTCCATCCTCCATCCTCCATCCTCCATCCTCCATCCTCCATCCTCCATCCTCCATCCTCCATCCTCCATCCTCCATCCTCCATCCTCCATCCTCCATCCTCCATCCTCCATCCTCCATCCTCCATCCTCCATCCTCCATCCTCCATCCTCCATCCTCCATCCTCCATCCTCCATCCTCCATCCTCCATCCTCCATCCTCCATCCTCCATCCTCCATCCTCCATCCTCCATCCTCCATCCTCCATCCTCCATCCTCCATCCTCCATCCTCCATCCTCCATCCTCCATCCTCCATCCTCCATCCTCCATCCTCCATCCTCCATCCTCCATCCTCCATCCTCCATCCTCCATCCTCCATCCTCCATCCTCCATCCTCCATCCTCCATCCTCCATCCTCCATCCTCCATCCTCCATCCTCCATCCTCCATCCTCCATCCTCCATCCTCCATCCTCCATCCTCCATCCTCCATCCTCCATCCTCCATCCTCCATCCTCCATCCTCCATCCTCCATCCTCCATCCTCCATCCTCCATCCTCCATCCTCCATCCTCCATCCTCCATCCTCCATCCTCCATCCTCCATCCTCCATCCTCCATCCTCCATCCTCCATCCTCCATCCTCCATCCTCCATCCTCCATCCTCCATCCTCCATCCTCCATCCTCCATCCTCCATCCTCCATCCTCCATCCTCCATCCTCCATCCTCCATCCTCCATCCTCCATCCTCCATCCTCCATCCTCCATCCTCCATCCTCCATCCTCCATCCTCCATCCTCCATCCTCCATCCTCCATCCTCCATCCTCCATCCTCCATCCTCCATCCTCCATCCTCCATCCTCCATCCTCCATCCTCCATCCTCCATCCTCCATCCTCCATCCTCCATCCTCCATCCTCCATCCTCCATCCTCCATCCTCCATCCTCCATCCTCCATCCTCCATCCTCCATCCTCCATCCTCCATCCTCCATCCTCCATCCTCCATCCTCCATCCTCCATCCTCCATCCTCCATCCTCCATCCTCCATCCTCCATCCTCCATCCTCCATCCTCCATCCTCCATCCTCCATCCTCCATCCTCCATCCTCCATCCTCCATCCTCCATCCTCCATCCTCCATCCTCCATCCTCCATCCTCCATCCTCCATCCTCCATCCTCCATCCTCCATCCTCCATCCTCCATCCTCCATCCTCCATCCTCCATCCTCCATCCTCCATCCTCCATCCTCCATCCTCCATCCTCCATCCTCCATCCTCCATCCTCCATCCTCCATCCTCCATCCTCCATCCTCCATCCTCCATCCTCCATCCTCCATCCTCCATCCTCCATCCTCCATCCTCCATCCTCCATCCTCCATCCTCCATCCTCCATCCTCCATCCTCCATCCTCCATCCTCCATCCTCCATCCTCCATCCTCCATCCTCCATCCTCCATCCTCCATCCTCCATCCTCCATCCTCCATCCTCCATCCTCCATCCTCCATCCTCCATCCTCCATCCTCCATCCTCCATCCTCCATCCTCCATCCTCCATCCTCCATCCTCCATCCTCCATCCTCCATCCTCCATCCTCCATCCTCCATCCTCCATCCTCCATCCTCCATCCTCCATCCTCCATCCTCCATCCTCCATCCTCCATCCTCCATCCTCCATCCTCCATCCTCCATCCTCCATCCTCCATCCTCCATCCTCCATCCTCCATCCTCCATCCTCCATCCTCCATCCTCCATCCTCCATCCTCCATCCTCCATCCTCCATCCTCCATCCTCCATCCTCCATCCTCCATCCTCCATCCTCCATCCTCCATCCTCCATCCTCCATCCTCCATCCTCCATCCTCCATCCTCCATCCTCCATCCTCCATCCTCCATCCTCCATCCTCCATCCTCCATCCTCCATCCTCCATCCTCCATCCTCCATCCTCCATCCTCCATCCTCCATCCTCCATCCTCCATCCTCCATCCTCCATCCTCCATCCTCCATCCTCCATCCTCCATCCTCCATCCTCCATCCTCCATCCTCCATCCTCCATCCTCCATCCTCCATCCTCCATCCTCCATCCTCCATCCTCCATCCTCCATCCTCCATCCTCCATCCTCCATCCTCCATCCTCCATCCTCCATCCTCCATCCTCCATCCTCCATCCTCCATCCTCCATCCTCCATCCTCCATCCTCCATCCTCCATCCTCCATCCTCCATCCTCCATCCTCCATCCTCCATCCTCCATCCTCCATCCTCCATCCTCCATCCTCCATCCTCCATCCTCCATCCTCCATCCTCCATCCTCCATCCTCCATCCTCCATCCTCCATCCTCCATCCTCCATCCTCCATCCTCCATCCTCCATCCTCCATCCTCCATCCTCCATCCTCCATCCTCCATCCTCCATCCTCCATCCTCCATCCTCCATCCTCCATCCTCCATCCTCCATCCTCCATCCTCCATCCTCCATCCTCCATCCTCCATCCTCCATCCTCCATCCTCCATCCTCCATCCTCCATCCTCCATCCTCCATCCTCCATCCTCCATCCTCCATCCTCCATCCTCCATCCTCCATCCTCCATCCTCCATCCTCCATCCTCCATCCTCCATCCTCCATCCTCCATCCTCCATCCTCCATCCTCCATCCTCCATCCTCCATCCTCCATCCTCCATCCTCCATCCTCCATCCTCCATCCTCCATCCTCCATCCTCCATCCTCCATCCTCCATCCTCCATCCTCCATCCTCCATCCTCCATCCTCCATCCTCCATCATCCATCCTCCATCCACCATCCACCATCATCCATCCTCCATCATCCATCCTCTATCCACCATCATCCATCCTCCATCCTCGGATCGGAGGATCGATGATGGAGGATGAAGGATAGAGGATAGAGGATAGAAGATAGAGGATAGAGGATGGGGGATGGAGGTTGGCGGATGGAGGATGGATGATGAAGGATGGAGGATGGAGGACGGAGGATGGAGGATGGATGATGGAGGATGAAGGATGGAGGATAGAGGATAGAGAATTGAGGATTGAGGATAGAGGATAGAGGATAGAGGATAGAGGATAGAGGATAGAGGATAGAGGATAGAGGATAGAGGATAGAGGATGGAGGATGGTGGATGGAGGATGGAGGTTGGAGGATGGAGGATGAAGATGGAGGATGGAGGATTGTCGATGGAAGACAGAGGATGGATGATCGATGATGGAGGATCGATGATGGAGGATCGACGATGGAGGATCGATGATGGAGGATCGATGATGAAGGATGGAGGATGGAGGATGGAGGATAGAGGATGGAGGATTGGGGATGGAGGATGGAGGATGGAGGATGGAGGATGGGGGATGGAGGATGGAGGATGGAGGATGGAGGATGGAGGATGGAGGATGGAGGATGGAGGATGGAGGATGGAGGATGGAGGATGGAGGATGGAGGATGGAGGATGGAGGATGGAGGATGGAGGATGAAGGATGGAGGATGGAGGATGGAGGATGGATGATGGAGGATGGAGGATGGAGGATAGAGGATTGAGGATAGAGGATAGAGGATAGAGGATAGAGGATAGAGGATAGAGGATAGAGGATAGAGGATAGAGGATAGTGGATA
Organism: Beris morrisii; assembly: GCA_951812415.1. NCBI lineage: Eukaryota > Metazoa > Arthropoda > Insecta > Diptera > Stratiomyidae > Beris > Beris morrisii. Next base: position 66,635,643 of record OX638313.1, read on the forward strand.
GAGGATAGAGGATAGAGGATAGAGGATAGAGGATAGAGGATAGGGGATAGAGGATGGAGGATGGTGGATGGAGGATGGAGGTTGGAGAATGGAGGATGAAGATGGAGGATGGAGGATGGAGGATTGTCGATGGAATATAGAGGATGGATGATCGATGATGGAGGATCGATGATGGAGGATCGACGATGGAGTATCGATGATGGAGGATCGATGATGAAGGATTGAGGATGGAGGATGGAGGATGGAGGATAGAAGATAGAAGATAGATGGTGGATTTGAGATTAAAGATTAAAGAGTAAAGACTAAAGATTAAAGATTAAGGACTAAAGATTAAAGATTAAAAATTGATGAGTAAAAATTAAAGATTAAAAATTAAAGATTAAAGATTAAAAATAAAGATTACAGATTAAGGACTAAATATTAAAGTTTGAAAATTAAAGATTGAAGATTAAAGTTTAAATATTTAAGATTAAAGATTATAAATTGAAAATAGGAGATGGAAGATAGATTTAAGAAAAAGTATTACTTTACACTAAAATTCTAAAATGAAAATTTACATTCTTGGTATTTCCACTTGTAAGCCAATTTCAATTTGTTTCACTACACGCTCGACCTCAAATTAAAATATATCGCTATCTAAAAATTTGCAGTGCTAAAGGAATTGATACTCCCTTTTCGCGTTCATGTTTAGCTGACACGAGCTACGCTCCAACTACCTTTTGCGCAGCCCTGCGGGGCTAAAAGGATTAAAACTCCCTTTTGTCACGTTCATGTTTGGCTGACGCGCACATCGCTCTTGCCATAGAAATATTTTCTTTTAATATTTTATGTGTTTTAAAGAAAGTTATTAATTTCTTCTTTGCAACCTTTTCAATTATTATTCCAACGATATATATTAAGGCAATATGTAAACAATCATTGAGTGTTTACTAAATTTTAGGGAATACACTCTTCGAAAGGTTAAAAATTATGAAGTGTGTAAGAGGCTTTGAGATAAGATCTTTTAATATATTCAGGCTTTCAATAATTATGACGTCAAATCCGGGGCTAGAGCCAATATTTTTTAAAACTAATTTCCTATTATTTCACGCATTACCCAGCATTGCTTTAAAATAATCAACTTTGAGTATTTTCATTAAAGCTCATAATTTATTTATAATTTTTTTTTTAAATTAGTTTTCGGTTTTTCAATATTTTATCTGCAGTCCCCTTGTACGGCAGTGCAAAAGATCCACCTGGATCTCAAAGAGCCTGTTCAATGAAAAAAGCGAGATCCAGTGAACCGGTTCATTGAAAAAATCCGAATTTCCCATCTCTAGATGGGAGCACGAGAGTTGAGGGGATAGCCATTTTTTAAAAAAATTAATTCTTATATTTCAAGAATCATACCAGATATGAGCTAAGAATTCTTACAGTTAGGCCCAGTTGACTTAGTGCAGGGAATAACATTTTGGGGATGCTAGTGATGGGGTGACGGTGGAAGGGAGTGGAACATAAAGGTTCTGATTTTTATTTCTGGAAAAGCGCAAAGCATAGAAAGCTAAAATCGACAATATAGAACTATAGAGACATCCTAGAAAAATAAAATTGAGACTGATACCCTAAATAATAACTAGGAGGCCATTTAGAACGTTATTATTTAGGTTGTCAGTCGCATAGTAACCTACACTACACCGCAAACCTGAGTCTCATTCAAGCTTGGACTTTGGTATTTACTCAGATGTTTTGCGTTTTGTTGACGGATTTGAATGATTAAACATGAACATGATACACATTATCGCAGGTCGTGTCGTATTCTTGCTCGTACGTTCCAATTTTAAGATTGAACGATCGTTCGGTAAAATTGTGACCCGGGTTGATCCGTTCAGTTTAGTGACCCGTTCATTTTGAACGGATCTTGACTGAACCACCCATCTCTACTTTGAGATCCTAAGTTGATTTTTTGGTATGTTTTGAAAAACAGTATAATATAAAAAAATTAAAAATGAATTTATATTTTTTTATATTTTCTGATATTTTGTATATTATACTGTTTCTCAAAACATACCAAGAAATCAACTTGGGATCTCAATAGGATCGGGGTCCAAAAAATTTTTAAGAACATCAGTAGTTCTCAATTATTTTATAGAAAAATTACAATTATTTTAATTACTTTCTCGTATGTAACGAGAATTGAATTTTATGATGCTAGATATATGTATGGGCAGCTCCTAAAATCATAAATTTAAGCTAGTTTAGTTCCCTAATAATTTAATTGAGCTCCTAATTGGCTAAAAATATCAATGTTTTGTGATATATTAAAAAAAAGAAATTGCTTCAAGAAAATTAAAATTTCAGCGGAGTATTTTATTTATGCATTTCATTCCAGATAATAGTAACGAAATTTAAACAAAAATACAAAAATCCTGTAAAAATCTACTCACTTTAGCCACGAAGTTAAAATTTTGTAAAAATTATTTTTGAGTGAAAATGAAGTTCTAGTTTATTAGTCAGTAAAAATCCTTTAATAATTTTCCAATAGTTGGAGCGAAAGGTATGATTTTGAAGATAATCCCATTAGTCCTTCATGTAGATGCCAAACAAATATCCAGGAAAAATGTCTTCAGTCAATTTCAGAGCTCACTATAACTCAAGTAATCGATCAGTCACAAATTTGGAATTTTGTAAATAACAGTTTTGAGTGAAAACAAAGTTTGGCTTTACAAGTCAGTGAAATCCTTTTACTCCTTCCGGTAGTTCCTATACAAAAAGTTCATAAAACACGAGTTCAACAATATTTTCCGATAACTTTTGAACACGTCAAGCTAGGAATTTTAAATTGTGTACTAACTAATTTTTAAATGGTTATCGGTAAAAGGTTAAGTATACTAGAAATCAAATGAGTCCTTCCTGCACCTTCCATGTGAAAGTATTTGAAAAATTAAAATTTTACTTCCGGTGATTTGCCTAGTTCCAGATATGAAATTGAAGAGTAGCCACCAAACGAGAGTCCCTAATAAAGTTCTAATTACATGTCCACTCCACAGTCTATTTTGTCCTCAACTACGATATAAATCGGAGTTCAGTACTTTATCTAGAGTATCATACGATTGGCTTAGCCGATTGTGAATGCAGTATGGTTAGTTTTACGTTTTTTTTATCCAGAAACGTAAAAATCAATTCAATTGAAAATTAATTAAATACGTTTTCGAGCTTTTTATTCAGAAACATAAAAACAATTCCATTATTTTTGCGTAAATTCACGTTAAATTTTTTCCGATTGAGATATCTTTTGAAAATCATTGAAAGTATATGCCACTTCCCTTGCACTCCGCTCACCATAACATTGCCGTCACTTAATCTATTAATTTAATCTGTCTTTTCTGTTTTTTGAACAATTAATTCGCTTTGGAAGTAAATTATAGTAAATTGGTTTTTTAGTAGAGTTGCAGAGGTATTTCAGCCATGAGAAATGGCTTGTGTAATATGTTTTCTATCTTAATATTTAATTCTTGTATTGGAGCTACATAGATACATATTTAGAAATCAGTTGGAGTTCTTGCAGCAGGAGGACCTTTTGCAACTAGCTTAAGACTCAACTCAAATCAGAGTACGACTGCACATCAGTTTTCGACTATCTTCTTGATCCAGCATCCAACAAATGCTTTCATCATAGGCTGTCCATTGTCCATGCATCATTAATCCGAACATCAGCTGTCACCAACAGACCAAATTTTTATACTCTAGATGAAATCATATAGAGTATTATAAGTTTAATCCAGCCCAAAAGTTTGTAACGCATAGAACCAAGCCTCGGACGAAAAAAAGTTTTATATTATTTTTTGTTTATTTGTGGCCAAAAACCTCAAATCCGCTTGACGTCCGTCCATCCGTCCGTCCGTCTGTCCGTGAACACGATAACTCAAGAACGCCTTCACCTAGGATCTTGAAATTTTGAATCTGGGTGTTTGGTTGAATAGGTAAAGCTAAGTTCGTTAACGGGCAAAATCGTCCTACTCCTTCGGGTAGCTGCCATACAAAATGTCCTTAAAACACGTGTTCAAGAATATTGGTCGATAACTTCAGAAGGGTTTAAGCTACGTCTTTGAAATTTTGTATGTGTTATTTTTCCAATAGTTGGAGCTAAATATATGATTATGAAGAAAATCCTGTTAGTCCTTCGTGTAGCTGCCATACAAATATCCTGCCAAAATGTATTCACTTAATTTACGAAACTCACTATAACAAGTGATCTTTTAGCTACGAATTCGGAATTTTGTACAAATTAGTTTTGAGTGAAAAGAAAGTTCGGCTTTACTAGTCAGCGAAATCCGTTTACTCCTTCTGGTAGCTGCCATACAAAATGTCCTTAAAACACGTGTTTAAGAATATTGGCCGATAACTTCAGAGGGGTTTAAGCTACGACTTTGAAATTTTGTATATGTTATTTTTCCAATAGTTGGAGCTAAATGTATGATTATGAAGAAAATCCTATTAGTCCTTCGTGTAGCTGCCATACAAATATCCTGTCAAAACGTCTTCACTTAATTTACTAAACTTACTATAACTCAAGTAATCTTTTAGCTATGAATTGGAAATTTTGTACAAATTAGTTTTGAGTAAAAACGAAGTTCGAGTTTACTAATCAGCGAAATCCTTTTACTCCTTCTGGTAGCTGCCATATAAAATGTCCTTAAGACACGTGTTCAACAATATTTTTCGATAACTTTTGAACGCTTCAAGCTACGAATTTGAAATTTTGTACACGTTCATTTTTAAATGAATAACGAATATTGTCTTTTAGTTTTGAGTAACAATCTAATGGCAGTCCGTAATAAAGGACAAATAACATGCACACACGTAATTCTACTTTATCGCCAACTACAATATAAATCGGAGTTCAGTATTCATCTAGAGTATTATACGATTGGCTTGCAGCCGATCGTGACTGCAGTATGTTTATTTAATCAATTATACGAGTATCTCATCTTCAATCTACATATCTATCTATTTATTTTCTATCTAGGGATCTATCTACATATATAATTGAAATGAAATTTTGTTTGAATAACTAGATGAATTTCAGTGTTTGAGTCAAGGGCGATATATGTTGTAATCTAGTTTATTCTTATTTTGATTAGCGTACAGAGGAGTATGGCTTAAATGGAGAAAAAATAGGCCCTCTTAAATGTATTTTTTAATTTGGGTCCTTCTGAAAAATTATATAATACTACAACTTGTATAACAACTTTTTGAACTTTTTTTGAGTTTTTTGATGGTCAAGACAAAATTTGGTTTCTGTAGATGGGATTACAAGTAGAGTCTACTGAATGTAAACTTTTTGAAGGAGTAGGTGAAGCACGAAAGTGGAGGGGTTGTAATTTTTCAAAAAATTCGAATTTTATATGTCAAAAACCGAACTTGAAAATTTTACAGGAGTTGGAGTCAATAGACCTCTAGTAGGGAAAAAAATTTGGTGGTGTGGGTGTTGGGGGTGATGTTGAAAGGGGGTAAAAAACGCACCCTCAACTCCTATCGTCAAAATTTGTTCTTCCTTTAGAGTTCTACTATGAATTCGATCACATTAAACCTAAAAATTTTTTGGAATTCGCGATAACTTGAACAAAAGCTTATACCTCCAAGGAGTTTAATATTGAAAATAATTAAATCGGTTTTTTCTATGCTATGCTATGACTATGTTTAAAGCTTTTAGATGTTGAAGTGAATTCAAAATCTCAATAGACCTAAGAAATATATCGGAATTCGTGAATATGTACACAACCACTTAACACCCCCTTAGGGGTAGGATATCGAAAAATTTGGAACAACATTTCTAGGCTCTTATATAAAGAGTCCGTAGAAGTAAAATTGCTTTGATAGCTCGACATGTCTAAAAGTTTTAACGAAATTCGTGAAAATGTAGATTTACGGACATTTTTTACTTAACTTCTGAACGCCAATAAAAATCTGAACTTTTTTTTACTTTAATTGCTCAATTCTACATATACGTACTGAGTTTCAACTTTCTAGCAATAGCCGTTTCTGAGATATGAAAAAGCACCCCCCACCCCCGTACCTTGCCACCACTATAACAAATTTTATTTTTCTGGGATGTCTCTATAGTGGCTCTAAATAGTCGTAAATTTTTAGCTTTCCATTCATTACGGTTTTCGAGAAATAAAAATCAGAATGTTTCCCAACAGTCTGAGCGCAACTTTATTATTTTATGGGTAGAAGTCCGATCCGTGCTTAATGCTGAGATGCGGTGTACGTTGCTATGCGACTGACAACCTAAAAAGTAACGTTCCAAATAGCCTCCTGGTTATTCCTGAGGTTGTCAGTCCCGTAGTCACCTACACCGCATCTCAGCATTAAACACGTTTCTGACTTATACTCATAAAATAATAAAGTTGCGCTCAGACTGTTGTCCGATTTTGTTATTGGTTTTAATTACTCTAGTAGCACATCTACATATAAGTACTAAGTTTCAACTTTCTAGCATAAGCCTTTTCTGATATATGGAAAACTACTTCCCACCGCCGTACCTTGCTACCTCTATCAAAAATGTATTTTCTGGGATGTCTCCATAGTAGCTCTATACAGTTTTAAATTTTTAGCTTTTAATCCCTTGCGGCTTTGGAGAAATTAAAATCAGAATTTTTTCATTTCCGCCCCCTCCCACCATCACTCCCTACACCCACACCCTCAAAAATTTCTTCTCCGCTAGAGGTCTACTGGTCCTAACTCCTGTAAAATTTTCAAGATCATATCTGATACGGCTCTAGAGATATAAAAATTTAATTTTTTTGAAAAATAACTTTACCCCCATTTTCGCGTTTCACCTTCCCCCTCAAAAATTTAACATTCAGTAGACTTCACTGGTAATTCTATATACAGAAACCAAATTTTATCTTCCTGGCACAATTGAGTCGGGCGATATTGTAATTCAAAGTTTTTCACCCCCCAACCCTATACCTCAGCATCCCTCTTAAAAATGTTAACCCTTTTCTAATCTCCTAGTATCTCTTAAGTCAACTACAAAGTTTCAGCTATATGACATCAATCGTTCAGGAGATATGGATTTTAGAATGTTTCCATCCCAGCTTTCAAGCGTTTTGGACGCATTGTTTCCCCCGTCCCCACTCGTACACCTTTCAACCCCTATCGACCATTTTTTTGCAAATGGGTTACCTATGATAATACTAATACATAAGTTCCAACTTTCAGTCTCCTAGCATAAGCGGTTCCTGAGATCTAGAAAACAAAATTTTCATCTAAAACGCTCCCTCCTCCTCTACCCTCACACCCCTACCCCTCCAAAAGATACCACTCGTAGGGGTTCACCCATTCTACCTACCATAAAAATTTCAACTTAATATAACAATGGGTTTGATAGCTACGCACCTTCAAACGGTTTTGCGTACGGCGGACGGCGTCTACGGCTTTACTTTTTTGGGGTTTACTAGTCCTATAACTTGAAAATACAAAATTTCAGGGTAGAACATTTTTTTTAAATTTCAGGTCGATAATAAAGTATTGTTAAAAATTGTTAAAAAATAATAAAGTAAAAATTGCCAACAGTTTGGGCGCAACATTAATATTTTTTGGTTAGAAGTCCGGAACGCGATTCATCCTAAAATGCGGTGTAGGTTACTATGCGGATGCGAATGGTTTTTTTAGGTTGACGGTTGCATAGTAACCTACACCACATCCCAGCAATAAACGCGTTTCGGACTTCTACCCGAAAAATAATAAAACTGCGCCCAGATCGTTTGGAGATTTTTTATTTTAAATTTTCGGTCGATCCAATCTATGCATCATTTCGTGGATTTCATTAGTAATTTTTTCTTGAGATAATAATAAGACCTTGACGACTGAGGTCTTATTATGACCTCAAGAAAAAATCAAGAAAATTTTTAACTAAATGATCACCGTTGACGTGCTTCAATTTGATTTCGTTGATTATTGCCATAGAAGTTGAGGAATAATGATTGGCTTTCGATTTTATTCCATTTGACTGTATTCAAAAATCTATGAATACTTTTATCAAATAAAAAAAAGACTTAGTTGAAGTAATTCAATATCATTATTAAAAAAACTGAAGTCAAAAGTGTTCTTCATAGTACTAGCGTAACAATTGGATCGTGAAATGTAGCGAATTCAGCCTTATAATGAGATTTTTATTTAGAAATAAAATTTATACTGATAAATTTCGTAGGAATCCGTACATTTAGTAACTCTGGTAGACCGTATGTATTCCGTTTATTAGTTATATTTCTGTTGGTTGGGTTACATTAGTTAGATAAATTTATGGAAAATATCCTGATTATTAAGTCTCGAATTGCTGAATCCTAAAAATTTTAAAAGCATAACTTTGAGAAATTATAACGAACGAAAGAGTTGAAAAGCTGAAAATATATGTACGAGTATATGTATATCTGCACGTCTATAAATAGACTTACTACAGGTACTTTATCAAGCTGCCCTCTACCTAAAAGTCGAGTTTTCTTTCAAATATAAATCGGAGGTTGACGGTACTCCTAACATCAATGACTTTGTATTGCAAAAACTCGACTTGCGTGAAAAAATTTACCTTTTGACGACTGTAATTTATTGTAGATAATTATTTGTCAGGTTTTCCATTACTTAAATTTAGATGTAGCAACAAAAATCCACAAAAAATTAGTCACATCCTATCGAATCGAAGACAATACTCGAAACCAATTCCCTGCGATGGATCTTTGAATGATAGAAACATAATGCAAGTATTAACCAGAGTAACAATTAGTCACCAGGGACGAAGTATATTCTAAAGAGCATTTCCCTATTTGTGTATTACTAATGGATTATTCCTGCACGGCATTGCCATGCCGCAAGGAAAAAAAATTAAACAAGTAGCGATAAACTGGAAAAGTTCATCATGGCAGTAATTAGAAAATGGAGACTCATTCTTTGTCTTTGCAGTACTTGTTATCTCGAAATAAAAATCCTGTGCACAGGTAATTCTTACGTGCAATACCTACACAAGGTATTTTTTCTTCCTCTGCTTTGTACATATCTAACCAAACATGCACCGTTATGGTACACAAGAGTTCACTACCTCGTTCTGTTGATGACACAAAATCTGTCTTTGGAAAGGAACCAGCTCCTCGTTTCCTTATTTTTTCTAATTTAGAAAAAATTCCTTTCTATGGTACAAAACAAAAAAAGTTTTTCTCATTTATACACATTAGTCACAGTATGTATAGTAGGTATACAAGCACAACTATAGTATTGTACACGTCTATTTTGTTATATGTTCTCTTAATCCCATAATGACAAAGATGTAGCTAAAAAAGATTACAAAATTTAAGACTAAAGAACTACTATTCGCGGTGGAAAGAAAGAGTGTTTTGTCTTTAGAGATGAGTCGTTCACGAGTGAACTGCTCTAAAAGAAAACTTCAGTGAGCAAGTGAAGTAACTCATGCTGTTATGACACTGGCTATTTCCTCGCTAGTTTCAAGTGCAATAAAAGTCAATCGTGCGACAAGGCGACCAATATAGAGAGAAAGAGATTACCGCTAAAAAATACCCTTGCTGATGCTACCGGCATCTAGTAGACGAAATTAACAACTGATTTGTTATAAAAAATACTGATCTTAGCGCGTTTCATAACATAACATGACACTTTCTATAATTTATACATAACGAACTGTCAAAAACAAGTCTGTAGCGGCTGGAAAATCTAGCCGCCAGCGGATTTTTCTTGGATTAACTGCAAGAATGTTGCGAAACACTGCTCGAATGCGCTTTGTTGCAGCTTTTTTTTGACAGTTATGGATTGTTTTTTGACAGTTACCCATAGTTTGCTGTTCGGACTGTCTCTCTCACACCAATGTCTAAATTGTATGTAAAAGTCTCCATCCCTCTCCATTTGGATTGTCTAGCCGCTTTAAAGCCGCAAAAATAGCCAGTGTCATAACAGCATCAGTAATTTTAATGGACTGCAGTTCCATTCGAAAGGTGAAAGGTGAAAAAAATGTAAAACGAATGAAGGGAGAACGAGGCCTAACCGAGTAAACTGTACGAGCATAGTGTGTTACGGTCACCTTCGTTCTCGTTCAAGCTGAAAGGAGGAGAAGAATAAAAATTAAATAGAAAATCAAGTAATGGTAGAAACTCGTAGAACCAATGATAACTTACCTGCTGATCCAGAGCATTCCTTGTGAAGCAGCTTCATCTTTTTCAATACCTAAAAAGAAACAACACCAAACGAGAATTAGTTAAATCATTATTAGTTAAAAATAACTTTAGTAAAACGGAAGAGGAGTTTGAAGATGGTTATCAATACGTAGGATTAGGAATTATTAGTATTAGCTTTATTTAGTATTAGGATTAGGTGAATTGATATGGATATGTAATGGCAGGAATTATTAATATTAGTTAGGATAGTTTAATTTAGGATAGGAGTAGGGTAAAAATCGGCCAACAGTCTGGGCGCAACTTTATTATTTTATGGGTAGAAGTCCGTGTTTAATGATGAGATACGGTGTTGGGTACTATGCGACTGACAACCTAAAAAATAACCAGGAGGCTATTTGGAACGTTAATTTTTAGGGGTTTACCCAATCTACCCAAATTTCAATTTAATATCTCAACGGGTTTGGGAGCTACGAGCCTTCAAACGATTTTGCGTACGGCGTACGCCGTACGCCGTACGCCGTACGGCGGACGGCGTACGGCGTCTACGGCGGACAGACGGACATTTTTTTTTTTTGCTTTTTTGGTGCTTACTAGTCCTAAAACGTGTAAATACAAAATTTCAGGGTAGCAAACTTTTTTGAAATTTCAGGTCGATCACAATACTTTATTATTAAAAAATAATAAAGTAAAATAATGGGAGAAGGCACGAAAGGGGACAAACATTGAACATTACACACGAAAAAGAACACTACACGCGACGTAAATAAACACATCACATCACATCACATCACAACACCACAAACGTAAACAAACACATCATACAAAAGTCACTGATGTCCGAGAAATGTCAAGTGACATTCGAATTCGCACTACTATGGCGGATTAACACTACGCGAAACCGAATAAGGTGCAAAGATCGGTAAAGCGGCTCACAGGTTTGGATCCTGGGAGGATAAGTGATCGAGAGTGAAAGTTCACGGATTAAGAGAAAGTCCAGATTAACGACCTGAAAGGTGAGGCATTGACCTGGATAAAAATCGAAGGCCAATCAACAGAACATCTAACTGAGTGAATCAAATTGGCGAGCTTTGGAGGAAAGTGCTGGCCGGAAAACGGTCTCTCTTTTGGGTGGATAGTGCGAACGAGTCGGAAGGTCGTGTTGGATAACAAAAGTTAGTTATTTTAAACCAAAACGAACTATTTTGAACCTGTACACAAGACTGGTTACAAGGAAAATATCGAATTCATCGGAAACGAATGACTGTGATTAACTCGGAGTTATCGAAGAAAATCATCGGAAGCAGCGTCGTGAGCGGACACCAAGTTGAAGTGACCCGGAAATCGTCTGAAGCAGCACCGAAAACATATTGTCGAGAGGGAGTAACACCAGCGGCGCCCTAGCGTAAGGTAGCATAGGATTTAGTAACAGGTTAGACGTAGGTATTAAGTAATTAGGTAGAGAATTAAAGAATTAAAGTTAAAGTTTGGATTTAAAAAAAGAATTGGAATTTGTGTTAACCGCAGGATTTTGAATTTAAGTTGCCGGAAGTAAATTAAAGAAGGCTTCATTTAAATTAACTTGGTTTTGTTTATTTAATGTGTGTAACGTGTTTCAGCTCAGCTTTCGTTTGATTTCCTTTTCTTATTCAAGAGTGGTGTTAAATTGAGTGCGCTTTGATTTCCCCGAACTCGTGGTTCGGTCGGGAAGATTTCGAGAGAACGGGTACCTTCAATTAAAGGAACCACTGGCGCCTACGACCCGTCACTGGGTTGGCCGGATAAGGACCCGTTCGCCCCTTTGTTTCAGGGGTCGGTATACCGGTTTTCCGCGGGAAAAACCGTAATAAGTGAGAAGCGTGACAGACAACTAATCAATCGTCTCCTTTCGTTCGTCTCCGTGTCACTGAGAAACACATCAGCAAAGACTTAACTTATTTCTTCACAAAGAAACAGCTCTCTCTCTCAGTGGTTTATCATATATTTATTTTATATTCATTTCATATGCGTGTCGTATTTTGCATTCATTGAATATATGTATACGCGGTGCGAGACGAATACCATGACATTCCATTAAAAGGAAGAGTAGTTGTACATGAATACTCGTATATCGTTCTTTTTCCTATTTCCCAACCCACAATACCAACTGAAATGACTAACTAGGGAAGCCAACTCACACACACCAGCACAAATGATCGACTGACTGACTAGGAGTGACTACTGAACGGCTCGTTACAGAAGAGAATATATTAAGTGAATATTTTAATTGAAGCAATGGCTGGTTAGTGAAGAGAAAATATGAAATGAAAAATTGAATTACTTCACTGAACTAACTCTTTAAAGTGAATGAATTGTTGTGAAGTCAAATGAACTCTTTCTCTAGTTGTGCTTATTCGTAGAACTAAGGCTTCGTAGACACCATCACAATGAATAATAACAACATTTCCCATTGAAAGTATAATTGGTATGGTATGGTATGGTACTTGTTGTCATCCTCCTTCAGATAGACGTTAGTGTTCATCCGTTGTGCTCCCCATTAGATTATGATAACTCGTGAAACCTAAAACCATTTTGTGGATTTCATGAAATTTGCTATGTTACATAGCTTCCTCTTATCGATATCACTGAGGTCATCGAGGAAATATGCGCCAAGGTTCCGACGTTCGTTCCCGATAGAGCCGGATACTCGCATAGGACGTGGAATATTGACTCTTCCACTTCTGGGTCACCACAGCTACAACAAAGATCATTTGCATCGAAACCCAGTCGTTTAGCGTGTCTTCCGATCAGACAGTGGCCTGTGAGCACTCCGATTAGTGTACTAACGTCTTTCCTGCTCAGGCTCAGGACAAACTTGCTTTTCCCATAGTCATATTTAGGCCAAAGAGTTCTTGATATTGAGCATGTAGTTAGGTTTGACCATCTATTGCCTGCCCAACTGTAGGCATAGTGAGTCGATAGACTGTTTTATGGACCCAATGGGAACATCAACGTACTGTTCTTTCACTAGAGAGCTTAGGCTGGAGCCTGCTCGATCGAGTTCAACAGCTAGCTCGTTCCCCTGGATTCCACAGTAGCCTGGCACCTAGTAGAGGGTAATATTGTGCCGTGTCCCGATGGAGTTAAGAACACCGCGACATCTTCTAACTAGTTTGGATCGTGCTGTGAACGAACTAAGGGCTTTGATAGCCGCATGGGTGTCAATGCGAATAGTGATGTGTTTTGTTGCATTCACCTTTGCTTCGATAATTTTGCAAGCATGAAGTACTGCAAGGGTTTCTGCTTGAAATACACCGCATTTTGCAGCTATGCTTTTGGTTTATGTCTCCATTGGCAGTTAATCATACAAAGAAACACCTGGATAATGTCTACCCAGCAAACAATATGATTCGGAGAACAAGCTTGATGATTTCTTGGACACTAATAATATTGAAATAAATACATATAAAGGAATCGAGTGAGTCCTAAAACGTATATCTCTCGAATGCTTCATACTACAAGGTTGAAACTTGGTGATTGTGTGTCTACATGATAGGGAAGTATTTTAGAAATAGATGCACAGCTTTGGCTAGGTTGAGAGGGGTGAACTGTAGTAATCTGCCACAGCCTATCACGAGAGATTTTAACAGGATTCTAAGTTATTTTTTTTTTTTTAATTAAAATAATTTATTAAATTGATAATTTTGTATAAAAACATCAACATAAATATCAGAAATTCAGAATGTATTATAGTAGTTCCAAGCTTGCTTCCCAGTCAGCAGACAGCTGGTATAAAGAAAGCAAAAACAAAAAATTAAGTTAAACGTAATTTAAAATAATTTAAAAAATAAAAAAGAAATAAGAAAATGAGTCACATAATAGAAAAAAAAAATAAGAAATTACAATTTAAAACAATATTAGAAAGAAAGGAAAGAGAAAGAAAAAAAAAATTAAAAGAATATAATTCATAAGAAAGAGAAGAGACAGAATAAGACTATAACTTTAAAACCAGAGAGAGAGAGAGATTGAGAATCCTTAATCATATCATTGGAGAGAGAGCTGATGAATGTCCATAGGTCTGAATATAAGGGTAAAGTAGCTGCCGTTTAAGAATTTAACGAGCTCGTTCAAGTTCACACAGCTATGCTGCGTGTCGAACTGAGTCCGCTGCAATTCTCTACCAGTTCATTAGAAACTAAGAGTATCCACATATGTGTCGTCTTGTTGAATAAATCTCTTCGCTAAGTTTTTTAGTTCCAATATATTTTTTGCTTGTCGAATTTCTGTTGGTAGTGAATTAAATTCAATTATTAATTCATAGATCGGATCCTTTCTTAGACGATCAGTCCTTGGTAGATGTTTTTGTCTTATGGACGAAGCATTTCGTGCGTTAAAGCGATGTATGCCGTTGTTATGTATAAGAGTTATTGAAGATTTCGTTAGGTGGTGTTTGATTTTATATATAATTTTTATTCGCTCCAGTCTTATAAGTTGTCCAATATTTAGTTTTCCATAAGTTAAATAGAGTTCCGGAGAGGGTGTCAAATGTGAAAGGCTGAAAACTGCTTTGATACTCCTATTCATTATTCTCGAGATTTTATCAATGTTATACTCAGTCGTTTAGCTCCAAATTAAAAGTCTATAAGTTATAGTTGGGAGAATAAAAGAATTGTATATAGTGTCCTTAATATGTGTCTGTAAAAAATTACTTCGTCTTATGACTCCTATGATCGACGCAATCTTATTCCGTATATTGGTGATATGCGGTGTCCAACTCAATTTTTCATCAATAGTTAGACCCAGTTATTTTGTTTGAATGGCTCTGGCAACCAGTATCCCGTCTATGTGTATCTGCATATTAATGTCTTCCTTGTTTGTTTGTCTGAATAACATATACGTTGTTTTTGCTATCTACAGAGTGAGCATATTACCTAAAAGCCAGTCTTTGAAGAGTGCAAGGTCCAAGTTAATTGTTCACTTCAGGGTTGTTACTTGATAAGCTGATTTCCGGAGTAGATAATGCCTGTCGAGTGTGGTAGATTATCTTCCTAGTGTAGTAGATCCTAGGAATAGTCACTACTGAACATTAACTTGCCCATAAAATGTCAGAGTGACCACTAGTGTATAGTCCACCAGTACTTAACTGCTCTCAACAATTTAGCTATAAACAATTTATTTCCCAACATTTTACAATTTCTCATCTTTATATTTATTCAGTTCGTTTCTACCCCAAACTAATTCTGACTCTAATTTCTGTTTTGTCCTCATTTCCTGACCTAAGATTGTGGGAACTCCAAGAGAGATGAAAGAACCTGCAGTACTAGTAATCACTCTGGAAAGTACATAGAAGATGGGATGGAAATGAGACAATTTAATTTCTCCCAATCTGTAATCTTGACGGTGTTTTTACCTCGTAGAGTGTACAAAGTAGATAAAGTATGTAGATAGAAAAGGAAATAAATGGATAGGATACCAGCTATGAATAGGAATAAGAATGCACAGGAGTGCCATCATAAAATCGTACGCACATAATGATGCAATTGAGGGAGGCATGCGCTTGGGGTTTTAACCATAGCCTAGATCATAAGCTTATAGCAGCTTATGATCGAAAACAAAAATACCCGTCACCATTATTGACTTTAAAAAGTCAGGTGGAGACCTTTTATTACGAATTTGGTTCGCTAGCCAACGCTGGCGGTCAACGATGGCCCAGAGGTTAACCAGTGATGGCTCCCAACGCTTGGCAGCCAGCACTTGGCACAAGCAATGGTCCTGTAGTAACTTTCTTTATACTGCTGGGTAGGGTCACTAGATACACAACACTCTCTACCTAGGGTTTGGCAGATACGTCTAATTTGGCATATTAAATTGTAATTTAACCTCACAAAAATCGCCTGTTTATGTACTAGTTCGCCTGTTTTTGTACTACTGAACATTGCAATCAAAATTGCGTTTTTGAAGTGTGTTAGTGCGAATATGTGAAGAGTCGGAAAAAAGCTGTCGGTTCCCTTCCACAATTCTTGTACTTCTTTTTCTTTGGTGTAGAAGTGTGTGTGCGCGAAATTGTGGTTTTCAATGGAAAATTTCCGTATTTCTTTCATTTCTTTTATGGAAATTTACAATTTTGCAGCGAAAAACCAATCATTTCCAATGTTTATAAAGCGAGATATAAAAAATTTAAATTTACTGGTTTTTCATCTTGGTACGCATCTGCCAAACCCCTCTTAAAGGCTGTTTTGGTGTGAGTGCGTATACAGTAACCCTACTGCTGGGGAACTCTATATGGGACATCAAAACTGTAGTAGATTTAAGTGTGACCGTAGTGGCGCAGTAAACGAAATGAAAGTGTAGCAGATCTGCTACAATTGTAGTAAAGTGACAACACTGGTTGACTCTAGTTGTTCCCGCTCTTTTCCTTTATATAAGAGAAGAGTGTCATCTGCATAAATGATATATTTTGCCTTAAGTCCAATGTACTGCAGGTTGTGTATATATAGCAGGTATAACGTAGTGTTCAGAATTGAGCCTTGCAGAATCCTTATGTTGACTGTTTTCGATTCATTACGTTCGTCTAAGTTTTTTGTTATACATATTTTGTCATCCTAGAAGATAAGCCCGAATGACCTCATTACACTTCCCTCGAATACCAAGCTTCTTTAGTCCTTCCAGCAATATTGACTGTTCCACCGTGTCAAATGCTTTTTTTAAATCTATGAAGATCGAGGCGACATAAAATCCTTCATCAAGACCTTCATTAACGAATTGCATAGCATCAACCTATGCTGCAGTAGTATTGCTCTGTTCTTGGAAACCATATTGCTGTTTGTCAAATCCATAGTATTTATTCATAAAATTTAAAATTCGATTGTTCATAACTTTTTCGAAAATCTTGCTAATAGAGCTAACTAGTGCAATTGGTCGGTAGTTATTGGGATCCCTGTTTGAGCCCGCTTTAAAAATTGGCTTGATCAACGAAGTCTTGAAAGTGCGGAAATGAGCCGTCAGTCAGGTGAACATTTATTGCGTCAGAAAGAGGTCCCGATATAACTGTTTTTATGATTTTTAAGTCATTCGTCAATACCTGGAGCTATATTGTTTTTCCAGCCCGAGATAAATGACTCAATTTCCGTTCTATCAGTTGGGAATAGGAACAAGGACTCTGTCACAACCGGACATGTTTGCCTACGAAAGTTATGCGACTTGGCATTGTTTTTTAAGTTATCGGCCAAAATTGTTCCAATAGTTGTAAAATGTTCGTTCAATGTATTTGAGATTAAGGCATGATCCGTAATTGGTCCAGTATCTGTATCTAATACATGTATTCCGTTTGAATGCTTCGATTCATTTTTTCCCAAAGAATCCTTAATAATATTCCAAAATTTTCGTTGGTTCCCGTCAGATGTTGCAAATCGGTGGTTGTAGTATTTTTCCTTAGCTAATCTTTTCATTTTTGTCGTCATTTTTGTCGTCATTTTTGTCGTCATATTTTTAATTTGTTTATATTCATATTTTAAGTTTGCATTATGTGGTTCTTTTATAATTTTTTTTATATATATATAACTTCTTTTTTTTAGTTATTTGGTTCAGAATATCATTTGTGATCCAAGTATAGTTTTTTGTTCGTCTAGTTTTCGTTCTTGTCGAAATCTTTTTGGCAGAACTTATTGCTGTTATTATTGAATCAATTGAGTTTTCAGTTAGGCTTCGAATATTTTGATTCGCTGCCTTTATGAAGTGGTCATTATTCATGGACCGATTTTTGGACCGAAGTCTTGACCATTTTTGTCTTTTTGAGTTGTGCTTATGATTCAGGTCAGGCCAGTCATCCAGATTCGTATGGATCGATTTTTTAAGTGGATAGTTGTTGGTACATACATGGACTATTAGAGTTGCAGAGTGAGACGAGCATCTTGTTGGTATATTTTTATTTCATTGTAGTTTTGCGTCGTCAAATTGTCTTGCAGTATATCAAAATTTTTGTCAGCTATTGATAAAAGTGTATTATATTTTGCGTAAATTGAGTTCAAGTGTTCAATAAAGATGCCGTGTGGTTCACCAGGAAATTTATAGAATGTAGCAATTTTTGAGAGAACATTGTTAAGCTATATCTCAATTATAGTGGTATTATAGGCCTTGTCAACTGGAATTGTGCTGAATTTCACACCGTTCTTAATATAAATTGATGTGCCTCCTCCACGCCCTCTGCAGTTATGTATGGCGCTAAAACCGTTGATATTAAAATACCGTACTTCATTATCATAGAGCCAAGTTTCAACCAAGATAACAATCTGAATGTGCAGCATTTTGTAGAAGGTGTGCTTCTATGGCTGTCATCTTATTTCGTAGACTTCTTAGATTCGCATAAAAAATTTTGAATTTGTCCATTATCTTATGCATACTAAAAATTTATAGTCTATAATCCTTCCAAAAACGAAAATTCGAAATTCGCGCGTTACATTTATAGCTTCGTATCCAGAAATTTTATCAATAATATGAGACGTCCTAAGTCAGCATTCTACTAGGACAATTATACAAAATTTTATTTCATTACTTTGTGACCATACGAATATTTTTGTCACCTTTTATGTTTATTGATATGATATCAAATTCATTACTTCCTTGTAAATATTTCAAGTTGTCAGTTTCAATAAAATTAGCTGTACTTAAGTAATCCTCAATTACGTCATGGTTCGCCATTAGTTGTTTAAATAATATAAGAAATTTAATTGAAATGTAAGATTTATTAGGTTACCTACTTTACTAAATCATGTAACATGTCTAAGTCCTTTATTATTATTGTTTGCTCATTCTCATCTCTCCTAGTGTATACCTGGTTGTCTTTGGTCCATATGTACTTGAATTACTTGTACTTGTACTTGTACTTGATTAGTTGCCAATATTGCTGCTCTTTATGAAATAATTCTCCACAAAAGTATCAATGCCACACTGAGAGAACAGATTCATTGCTGTAATAGAAATACAAACGAATTACAACGTTTGCAGGAAAAGTTCCTATCCCATTGTTGGAACCGAAATTTTGAGTTGGCTGAACCGAATTTTCGTTTATTGGTATCGAATATATTTTCCGACAACTGAATTTTTGTCTAGCCAACCAGAATCTCAAAAATTTTGGTTGCCACAAATGCGCGGGTTGTTGGTCAACAAAAAATGGAGTTGTGTTTGTTGTGTTAAATCCTACACTGAATTCTTTTTTGTTACCTAGAAGGAGGTAAGAGAACTCTTCTAAGACACTGTTTTCTTGCTTCAAATATTATTTCTCACTTAATAACTTAATAAAACCCATGGCTGTATGTAGGAATTGAACCCGGTGTTGGAAAGTTTTTGGATTGGCGCGCGTAACCACTGCGCCACCGAAGACCTTTCATTTTCATTTCCCTATGTGCAACTTAACTTAATCTGATAAGAATGTAAACAGAACTCATTTGTTCTCAGGTTTAAATCCTTTACAAGTAACCCCTATTAAACATTCCGCGCTGTTCACGATTTATGTATATTCCGAAACCAATAGCAACTAAAAAATTCATAAATAAATTATGCATTGAGTGGGAATTGAACCCCGATAGCAATGATTTCAAGACCTAGTACACTACCACTGGACTACGCCCAGCGCATTAACTAAGTTACCGCAACATACATTCGGTTGACGGAACACACATTCGGTTATCACAACTGAAAGATGCCGTAAATCGTTTATTGAAACAATCAAAATTGAGTTGCTAGACATTTTTTTGTTTGGTTGTCTCAACAGAACCGCACAAACGAATTAAGTTGATTGTCTTAACAGAATAATTCTATTGCGTGTATCGCGTTTTTTATTCTCTTGAAGGAATATTTTTTAGTACAACCGAACACCTATTGCTTCAAGCAGATTCTTATTACCATAAATGAACTTCGATTGCTGCAACAAAAATTTTAATAGCTTACTTCAATTCGAGTAATCGTCGGGTCAGGAAAATGAAACTTTGTAGGAATTAGTTAGAATCGAGTTTGCTATTGAGGGAAATCAATTTGCTTTTTCTGGGACCCATATCGAAAACCTTGAAAACAATAGATTGTCCTTATCCTTCGATTAGGAACCAAAAGAAGTTCCTAATAAAAAGCAAACTTCATGCTCACCCCTTTTCTGTTTTATCCCCAATTAAAAAATAAATCGGAGTACAATATTTCATCTTGAGTATCATACGATATTAGGTTTGTTGTTATCGTGACTGGGGTACGTTCAAAAATAGTTTCGCATACATATAAGAACTTCTCAATATTTTGCGAAGTTAATATTGAACGTATATATCTAATATTTTATTATTCATTAAGGACTCTTTAACAATTTCCTAAAGCAATGAGTATTTTTAAATTGTGTAAAGTACAAATATGTTGATGTCGCCTTCTTTTATATATCCTCATGACGAGATCTCTATGTGTTTTTTATTACGAGCAACTTTCTAGAGCCCATTTTAAGGAATGTCGTTCATCATATTTCCTGAATCCCAGATTCAACCATGAATTAGTTTCAGTTTCTACTGGAAAATTCTTCGTTTTTGTCACAGCATAAGGAAGGGATAACACTGACCTGACATCTTTACATTGTCATCCCTTTTCATGGCTTGCCTTTATCCCTGAGCAGAGAAGAGTAGAATACGAACACATAAATCCAAGCAGGGGCTGGTTGGTAGTACTAACCACGTTCAATACTGTGAACTATGCACAGTGTATACAGAGGGTTGTGCGAGAAAGTAAATGGGGACGAGGATAATTTCAACCCCTACTGTGTGCTCTAGTGTGTTTGCGAGATGTCTCCTGGTGGTGATATGTCAACTGACAACATGGGTGGGGCTTAATATTTACCCTTACGGTGACTGCATACGAATATGGCGATAGCAACCATTGCCTGAAGGCCGAGACAGTTTCACAGGCGTCTCTACTTGTCATGAGGCTATTTACCGGCGACGGATACAAAGTCGCTACGAATAAGGATATACGACGAGATAAATTTTGCTGTATCTACTCTGTAAAATAGGATTGTATGTGTGAAAGCGATTTTTTAAGGGTATGATGAACAGATTTTAATTGGATGGGCACATTGCGAACGATACTTAATCACCTTGACTTGAAGAAAAACGCTATACCACAATTATTTGGTTAGTGTGGAATGTGAACTAGAAGATCCGAGAAATTATGCTAAATTAATAGCGTGTTAAATATTATTATACAGTTTTATTTCCATATTTGTAATACATGTGTTTCCATTAAAACGTTGGTCCGGATGATATGTTTGCTGTTGCATATATCTTCGAGAAACGCATACACGACATTTTGCCGTGATTACTTCTGACAGACGTAACTTGCAATCTTAAGAGTATTTTAAGTATTAGTCTTGTGAATTTTTGGGGAACCGGCAACACACGGTGCGGTGCGACTTCTATAATAACACGCATATACTAGACATTATATTTCATTGTTTCTGAGAAATTTTAAAAATGTTACACTCTAAGAAATATTGGAGTAAATTTACCATTATTATACATACATAGTTGGCAATTGTCTTCCATCGATAGTAATGGCAAAATTACATGCATTGTTACGACTCGAATTTCCGGGGTAGGCTCATCGGGTGCCGGGATCCGTTACAAAACATTTATTTGATATTAGGACTTTACTTTATTCTCTAACTATAATATATGTTCTACTCCAATTCAAATTTCAAAGGTTCTTGTTCGTTGCGTCATTCAACTCCGCTCCTGGTTTCCTTCTTGTTCGCCTCCGCGCGTCTGCTCTACTCGCCTTGACTCGCTACTGATCGCCGCCTCTGCTCAACGTGATTCGATGGTAATCCTGTGGGTACGATTCCACTCGCCTTGCCTGGACTCTCTCAGTGTGGCTTCTGCTTCTCTTCCTCTGCACTACATGCCCATTCTGCTGTTCTGTTTGTCGCTGCTAGGTTGGCTTCGTTGCTTGGTTTGCTGTTACCTGGCTCAACGTCGCGTGGTCCTTCGCTGCTTGGCTCATCACTGCTCGGTCTGCTCTGTTGCTCGGATTGTCACTACCGGACCCAACATCGCGTCGTCCTTCGCTGCTTGGCTTTTCTCCGATATTTGGCTTGTCTCTGCATGGTATGTCGCTGCGTGGCTTGCTTCGCCGTTTTGGCCTGTCACTGCTTGGCTTTACTCCACTGCTTCGTTCATCGCCGCTTGGTTCGCTCCGTTGCTGGGCTTGTCGCTACCTCGCTCAACGTCGCGTAGTTCCTTGTGGCTTGACTTACTCCGCTGCTCGGCGTGGCTTGCTTGCGTGGCTTACTTGCGTGACTTGCTCTGCTTGTCGTGGCTTGTTCTGCTCTGCTCGTTGTGGCTCGCTACGTATCGCTGCGTTGGCTATATTTCTTCGGCGTCGTATTCTTGCGGCTTCTTGTGGTAGCTACGTCTCGTTGCGTTGGCCTGCGCTGACTGCGTTGCTTCGGCGTCGTCGTCTCTCGGCTTCCTGCAGCTACTACGTCTTGCTGCGTTGGCTTGCGCTGACTGCGTTGCTTCAACGTTGTCTCCTCTCGGCTTCCTGCTGCTACTGCGTTGGCTTGCGCTGACTGCGTTGCTTTGACGTTGTCTCCTCTTGGCTTCCTGCTGCTACTGCGTCCTGCTGCGCGGGCTTGCGCTGACTGCGTTGCTTCGTGCTGCTGCGTTGACTTGCGCTTACTGTTACTTCGTCATCGTCCTCACTTGCTCAGTTCTTCGTTCGATTCAGACTTGCTTATTGATGGAAGTACAACTCCACAAGAGCAATAGCACAAGTCGAACCGATCGAGCTCAGTTTCTCAATACTGTTTCAAAGAAAGGAAGTACAACTCCACTATCTTTGTCACAGCATGAGTACTGCCGACTGACTCCCGACCGACTGACCTCTTCTGCTTGCTCGTCTTTCCTTATATAGGTACTCGTCATAACCGGTTTTCCTGACGATTTTAATATTTCACTATATTATGATTCGGGGTTGGTTTATGCAGCCGCCAATATATATTCTTTTCGGATATTGTGTTCTTTTCGGTGGGTTTTATCCAGCCGTACAATGTCGCCTGAGGCATTTGTTGCGGTCCCACCGGCTTTTTCAGGTATTTTGCCAATGTGCATTTTTCGTTAGCTTTGTGGTTTATGTCGTGCGTGTGTTTCATCTTTGTTGTGTCGTTTTTCAGACTACCTTACGTGTGTTTTATTGTTTTTCAGGTTCTATGTTCCCTATTACGTGTTTTTTATTATAATTTAAAACTAGGTTTTAATTCATGATGTTTCGTAATCCTAAGTTTTTAGTTCGTGTACTTAATCCTATGTTGTTTGGTACTCCTTGTACTTGTTCCTTAGGCGATTGGTGTGGATGGAAACTATCCCAAAGTTTCCGTCCTTACAGCATGTATAATTAGAGGGAAAATTACACAAATAGTTGTAATAATTACACAACATATGCGTAATCAATACACATCAGTGATGTTATTATTTTACAATATAGCTGCGTAATCAATAGACAAAAGTTGCGTAATTATTACACAGAGAATGCAATTATTAAACACTTTTTGAGTAAAATTCCCATTTTGTTATAGGGGAAAATCCTCCATTTAATTCAGATTTATAATTATACAGTAAAATCATATATTAAAAATGCAATTTCACAATGCATGTTCTGTATTAAATTGAATTGAGTTGACAATGATATTACTGTTACTGATTCGAAAACTAATATATAAATATTGCACAAAAACATTTAACTGATTTAACAAATTTGACTTCACGTCGTCACGTAGAATGAAATGATGGAATGAATTTTCACGAACTTTCTTATTTTGGCGTAATATTACACAGTATTTGAAGTGAAATTAGACTAAGCCTGCATTTACTTTATGAATAGTGTAATATAATCGTGACGCTTAAATGTACTCTTTTTATAGAACAAAATAGATGTAATTGTCCACCTTTTACCAATTACATAGATTGTGTATTTTTATACTCTAGATGAAATCATATAGAGTATTATAAGTTTAATCCAGCCCAAAAGTTTGTAACGCATAGAACTAAGCCTCGGACGAAAAAAAGTTACATATTATTTTTGGTTTATTTGTGGCCAAAAACCTCAAATCCGCTTGACGTTCGTCCGTCCGTCCGTCCGTCCGTCTGTCCGTGAACACGATAACTCAAGAACGCCTTCACCTAGGATCTTGAAATTTTGAATCTGGATGTTTGGTTGAATTTGTAAGGCTGAGTTCGTTAACGGGCAAAATCGTCCTACTCCTTCGGGTAGCTGCCATACAAAATGTCCTTAAAACACGTGTTTAAGAATATTCGTCGATAACTTCAGAAGGGTTTAAGCTACGACATTGAAATTTTGTATGTCTTATTTTTCCAATAACTCAAGCTAAATGTATGATTATGAAGAAAATCCTGTTAGTCCTTCGTGTAGCTGTCATACAAATATCCTGTCAAAATGTAAGCACTTAATTTATGAAACTCACCATAACTCAAGTAATCTTTTAGCTACGAATTCGGAATTTTGTACAAATTAGTTTTCAGTGAAAAAAAAGTTCGACTTAACTAGTCAGCGAAATCCTTTTACTCCTTCTGGTAGCTGCCATACAAAATGTCTTTAAAACACGTGTTTAAGAATATTGGCCGATAACTTCAGAGGGGTTTAAGCTATGTCTTTGAAATTTTGAATGTGTTATTTTTTCAATGGTTAGAGCTAAATATATGATTATGAAGAAAATCCTATTAGTCCTTCGTGTAGCTGGCATACAAATGTCCTGTCAAAACGTCTTCACTTAATTTACGGAACTTACTATAACTCAAGTAATCTTTTAGCTATGAATTGGAAATTTTGTACAAATTAGTTTTGAGTAAAAACGAAGTTCAAGTTTACTAATCAGCGAAATCCTTTTACTCCTTCTGGTACCTGCCATACAAAATGTCCTTAAGACACGTGTTCAACAATATTTTTCGATAAGTTTTGAACGCTTCAAGCTACGCATTTGAAATTTTGTACACGTTCATTTTTGAATGGTTCCAAGGAAAAAGATAAATATGTTAAAAATCGTGTGAGTCCTTTCTGCGCCTCCCATGTGAAAGTCCTTCAAAAATTACATTTTACTTACCCAGTTCAAGATATGAAATTAAACACTGAATATTGTCTTTTAGGTTTGAGTAGCAATCTAATGGCAGTCCTTAATAAAGGACATATAACATGCACACAGGTAATTCTACTTTATCCCCAACTACAATATAAATCGGAGTTCAGTATTCATCTAGAGTATTATACGATTGGCTTGCAGCCGATCGTGACTGCAGTATGTTTCCACTTATTTTTGTTTTTGATTTGTTTTTACAAATTGTTTTAAGAGTGTAGGTATTCTAGATGAAATAGAGTATTAAAAGTCTAATCCAGCCCGAAAAGTTTGTAACGCACAGAATTGAACACCGGACGAAAAAAAGTTAACCTAGGAAGTTGAAATTTTGTCACCAGCTCTCAAAAAGTAAGGCCAAGTTCGATAATGGACGATATTCTTCCACTCCTTGGTGTATCTCCCTTACAACAGTCCTTAGGACACGTATTCTCGATTATTGGTCGAATGCTTCAAGTTAGGAAATTAAAATTTGCTCTCATCAATTCCAATATTTAACGCTAAAAAACTAATATCCGTAAATCGAATGAGTCCTTCGTAAAGCCGCCATATTAAAGTCCTTCAGAAATGAATACAAGTTACATAACCAATTACAACTCAAGAACGCGTTAAAGCAGGAAGTAAATATTTTACAGGAATTAGTTTTAAGTCAAAAGCAAGACTGAATTAATTAATTAGTAACATCCGCAAACTCCTTTGAGAAGCTTCCATAGAAGAGTCCATAATACAAAAGCTTAGGAATAATGTTGTTAACTTCTGAACGCTTCAAGCTAATAACTTGAAATTTTGGATTAATTATTTATCTAATGCAACAAAAACCTGAATATGAAGAAAATCAATCAAGTCCTTCGAGCAGCCGCCATGTTAAAGTCCTTTAAAACTCCCGTAATAATCTTCCCAACCCACTTAACCTCAAAAACGCATTTAATTAGGAAGTACGAATTTTACTGAAATTGGTTTTATATTAAAAGCAAGGTTCAGTTCATTGGTGAGTACCATCAGTCAACTCCTTCGTATAAAAGCTCTGAAATTACTTGATGTTTATAGCTTCTGGACGCTTCAAGCTTGGAGGTTTAAATTTTGTATATTATTTTTGCCGTTGCAGGTGAAAAATTTAGTATGAAGAAAATCTTTGTGTAGACGCCATTTAAAAGTCTTTCCAAAATTCGGGTATTTATCTCCCGAAACACAAAAAAGCGTTGAAACAGGAAACCTAAACTTTACGGGAATTAGGGGTCACCACCGATCTTTAATTGGGTTTTTCTCAAAACTGCATTTTTCAAATTGGCTGCCACGATTCAGAAAAAACTACTGACCCGATTGCGCTGAAATTTGAATAACATATTCAGCGGATCCCTAGTTACAACTGGTAGCAGAATCTTAGCGACATCTGTCATAGTTTTTTTTAGCTGAAGCTGAACTCATCAAAAAAACATACTGCAGTCACGATCGGCTGCAAGCCAATCGTATAATACTCTAGATGAATACTGAACTCCGATTCATATTGTAGTTGGGGATAAAGTAGAATTACGTGTGTGCATGTTGTATGCCCTTTATTAACGACTGCTATTAGATTGTTACTCAAACCTAAAAGACAATATTCAGTGTTTAATTTCATATCTTGAACTGGGTAAGTCATCGAAAAAAATGTCCTTTTTGAAGGACTTTCACATGGGAGGTGCAGGAAGGACTCACTCGATTTCTTACATATTTATCCTTTTCCTTGAAACCATTTAAAAATGAACGTGTACAAAATTTCAAATGCGTAGCTTGAAGCGTTCAAAAGTTATCGAAAAATATTGTTGAACACGTGTCTTAAGGACATTTTGTATGGCAGCTACCAGAAGGAGTAAAAGGATTTCGCTGATTAGTTAACTCGAACTTCGTTTTTACAAAAAACTAATTTGTACAAAATTTCCAATTCATAGCTAAAAGATTACTTGAGTTATAGTGAGTTTCGTAAATTAAGTGAATGCATTTTAACAGGATATTTGTATGGCAGCTACACGAAGGACTAATAGGATTTTCTTCATAATCATACATTTAGCTCCAACTATTGGAAAACTAACACATACATAATTTTAAAGACGTAGCTGAAACCTTTCTGAAGTTATCGGCCAATATACCTAAACACGTCTTTTAAGGACATTTTGTATGGCAGCTACCAGAAGGACTAATAGGATTTCACTGATTAGTAAACTCGAACTTTGTTTTTACTCAAAACTAATTTGTACAAAATTTCCAATTCATAGCTAAAAGATTACTTGAGTTATAGTAAGTTTAGTAAATTAAGTGAAGACGTTTTGACAGGATATTTGTATGGCAGCTACACGAAGGACTAATAGGATTTTCTTCATAATCATACATTTAGCTCCAACTATTGGAAAAATAAAACATACAAAATTTCAAAGTCGTAGCTTAAACCCCTCTGAAGTTATCGGCCAATATTCTTAAACACGTGTTTTAAGGACATTTTGTATGGCAGCTACCAGAAGGAGTAAAAGGATTTCGCTGACTAGTAAAGCTGAACTTTCTTTTCACTCAAAACTAATTTGTACAAAATTCTGAATTCGTAGCTAAAAGATTACTTGACTTATAGTGAGTTTCGTAAATTAAGTGAATACATTTTGGCAGGATATTTGTATGGCAGCTACACGAAGGACTAACAGGATTTTCTTCATAATCATATATTTAGCTCCAACTATTGGAAAAATAACACTAACCAATTTTCAAAGACGTAGCTTAAACCCTTCTGAAGTTATCGACCAATATTCTTGAACACAAATTTTAAGGACATTTTGTATGGCAGCTACCCGAAAGAGTAGAACGATTTTGCCCGTTAACGAACTTAGCCTTACAAATTCAACCAAACATCCAGATTCAAAATTTCAAGATCCTAGGTCAAGGCGTTCTTGAGTTATCGTGTTCACGGACAGACGGACGGACGGACGGACGGACGGTAAGCGGATTTGAGGTTTTTGGCCACAAATAAACAAAAAATAATATATAACTTTTTTTCGTCCGAGGCTTGGTTCTATGCGTTACAAACTTTTGGGCTGGATTAAACTTATAATACTCTATATGATTTCATATAGAGTAGAAACACGAAAATTTTAAAAAAAATACTAAGTTAGGAAAATTTTTTAATTTTTAAAATTTTGACTTAATTCTGGTACCAGATATAACCACAGGCCTATAAATGAAGTATAAATTTAATTTTTTGATTTCCGATGAGGAGGACAGCCGGAATCATGGCAGCCATTTGACAACGTTTTTTTTCAGCGGTCACTTTCAAGAGCTCTGCATGCGAAAAAAAAGATTTCTCCTTAAAAAAATTTCAAATCTTTGTTGAAATATGAACAAATATGTGGTAAAATTTTCAAGGATGGGTAACTCATAATCTGCAGAAAAAAAATTCGCGAAAAAGCGGAAAAAACTGGAGAAGAACTAACTATGGAGAAAATCAATCGAGCCTTTCGTTTAGCCACAGTATGAAAGTACTTACATAAACATGAATAGAAGAAATCCAGGTGTTCTCATTAGTCAAAACTCCTCATATCTCGAGAACGCATTCAGCTATAATATAAAGCTAAATAATGATTTTTATACTCTAGATGAAATCATATAGAGTATTATAAGTTTAATCCAGCCCAAAAGTTTGTAACGCATAGAACCAAGCCTCGGACGAAAAAAAGTTATATATTATTTTTTGTTTATTTGTGGCCAAAAACCTCAAATCCGCTTGACGTCCGTCCATCCGTCCATCCGTCCGTCCGTCCGTCCATCCGTCCGTCCGTCCGTTTGTTCGTCCGGGCAAAATAGTCCTACTCCTTCGGGTAGGTGCCATACAAAATGTCCTTAAAACACGTGTTCAAGAATATTGGCCGCTAACTTCAGAAGGGTTTAAGCTACGACATTGAAATTTTGTATGTGTTATTTTTTCAATAGTTGGAGTTAAATATATGATTATGAAGAAAATCCTGTTAGTCCTTCGTGTAGCTGCCATACGAATATCCTTCCAAAATGTATTCACTTAATTTACGAAACTCACTATTACTCAAATAATCTTTTAGCTACGAATTCGGAATTTTGTACAAATTGGTTTTGAGTGAAAAGAAAGTTCGACTTTACTAGTCAGCGAAATCCTATTACTCCTTCGGGTAGCTGCCATACAAAATGTCCTTAAAACACGTGTTTAAGAATATTGGCCGATAACTTCAGAAGGGTTTAAGCTACGTCTTTGATATTTTGTACGTGTTATTTTTTCTATAGTTGGAGCTAAATATATGATTATGAAGAAAATCCTATTAGTCCTTCGTGTAGCTGCCATACAAATATCCTGTCAAAACGTCTTCACTTAATTTACGGAACTTAATATAACTCAAGTAATCTTTTAGCTATGAATTGGAAATTTTGTACAAATTAGTTTTGAGTAAAAACGAAGTTCAAGTTTACTAATCAGCGAAATCCTTTTACTCCTTCTGGTACCTGCCATACAAAATGTCCTTAAGACACGTGTTCAACAATATTTTTCGATAAGTTTTAAACGCTTCAAGCTACGAATTTGAAATTTTGTACACGTTCATTTTTTAATGGTTCCAAGGAAAAGGATAAATATGTAAGAAATCGAGTGAGTCCTTCCTGCACCTTCCATGTGAAAGTCCTTCAAAAAGGAAATTTTTTTTCGATGACTTACCCAGTTTAAGATATGAAATTAAACACTGAATATTGTCTTTTAGGTTTGAGTAGCAATCTGATGGCAGTCCTTAATAAAGGACATACAACATGCACACACGTAATTCTACTTTATCCAAAACTATAATATAAATCGGAGTTCAGTATTCATCTAGAGTATTATACGATTGGCTTGCAGCCGATCGTGACTGCAGTATGTTTTTCTAGTTCTTTAAAAAAACTCCTTAAAAAAATTCTGCATAATAACTTCAATACACGATAATAAACGAATTGTAATCCGAATTTTTTTTTTAGAGTCTCATTCATCAAGTATCATATAAAAACTAGTCTCTATTTGTGATAAATAAGGACACACTATACGATTATGTGCGGCCAGATTTACTCTTTGGTTGCGAGTGGCACCAATTTGTTTTGTATCTTTTGGGAAAGGGGAGTTCCTTCAAAATTTCTCGAGTGTTACGAACCTTGCTATTTTCGGGTCTCTTATCTATTGGACGTGATGCGATAACCCAAGTATTGTATAATATGTTTCCTCATAAGGTTCTCGAGCACAGTATTTATTGTCTGAAAGGGTTTGATCGTGTTTTATATTTCCAACTTTTGGCACTCCGTTTTTCATATGATCAGGTGTTATATAACACGGAGAATCATGGAATTTGTGACCTTGATGATAATTCTATTTGAGACCGGAACTCAGCTAATGAAAAAGTCCCTTGTTCTCGGTGTAAGGATTACTACCACTTAATTTTTGGCTTAAAATTAAGCCTTTCACAACAATGTACAGAATGGCTTGTACGTTTTGTTTCCATCCATATCCAAGACAATATATCTACATACATATATAGCATTGTTTCAATTCCTTAGCTACGGATGACAAGACTGCAACTAAACTAACTATAAAAACACGTGCAAAAACAAAAATAACAAAAGAAAAAATAATTGTTTTTCTAAACCTATTTTGTAACATTCTTAGGATTTACCCCCGATTTATATTATCTTGCTTGATGAAGCATAAAACATGGTTTATCTAATAGTACAGATACAAATACCTTTTCATACCTAGCATAATAATGTTTCAAGTACATCAAGAATACGTCTTACTGCCGACTTCTTTTTAATAATATACGTATTAATCAGTGTGATGAATTGCCTTTAAGTTAAGGTTCACTTTGAGCATGTTCGTCAATTTCCCCTGACCTGATCAGCAGCTGCCATTGTGCGTATCGAGTTTTAACTTGATTTGTTAAGATTAAATATGTTCCCTGAGTAATTACATTTATTTTTATATACCATACATAGGGCTTATATCATATGCGTAGGTAATTTGAACTAAAGTTTTTTTTCGCAAATTATTATAAAAATTATATTTATAGGAAAAAAAAACCTAATCAAAATTTAAAAAATTAATTCACTTGTGAACTAATACCACATAAATATAATATATGTACATAAATACAAATAACACTCGATTGAATCATAATTAGAAAATAATGAAAAACAGAAAGAAGTAAGTATGCATTTAATGTTTAATTCCTTAGTTGTAATTTAACATATATGAAATAAAAGGGTTTAATGGTGTCATAATTCAATTCCAATTGTCGAACATAATATTTGTCTACGTCTTGATCAAGATTTTAATATAATATATTAAAATATTTATTGGTTATTAGGTGTGTTTTTTGCGCCTTTTATCCAGATCAGAGTAGTGATTAAAATTTACATTGAAAGCACCAAGAATATTGCTGTTTTTGTTATTTTTTATTGCTTTTCCTTGTAGATAGTATGCTAGAATAAAGATTTTAACCGGAATAGCTGACACAGTAAGCTCACTGGAACAGCTATTCGCGATAAATTGCTCATTGAACTCTATCGAAGAGTTAATGAATTTTAACGCCAAGCGATATAGTTATATTGGCAATCGAAGGTGGTCAATGTGCGCCATGTTTTGGGGACAGTGTTCACGAAAATTAATTTTTTGGAGAGTGTACGAGCTATAACAAAAACAACATTGTAATACCATCAAAAAATCGCGTAAAACCAACATCAAGCATAAGATCTTTAACTCCATCTACTACGACATGGACATTAACGCGCGGTTCAATTCCAATAGTAACACTAACAATCTTCACCAATTTCTTCAGTTATTAGGATATTGTTTCAAGCTTGAAAAGCCACCGTTGTCAAAACTGATGCCGTGTAGAACTCGCGGCGCTTATATACCGCATGTGTTGAAACAAGAGATTTTTCGCGTATTCGTTTATTGGGTGGTGCGTGTGGAATTCGCAAGAAGTATCTAGTGCATGCGAGAAGTGTCAAGAGATTTCTAAGGAATTCTGTCTAGGTGTTCGAATGTGAAACTCGAATTCCGAAAAATTGTAGAATAAAGTATAGTCAAACAATTGTAACCAGTTGGGTGGTGGGGATGTCGCAGAGATAGCCAAAGTAGTCATCCTCACACCTTTTTAGACAAACCAAGCAAACATATGTAATCTATTAAAATATTTGAATGTAAACCGCCCAAGCGAAATCACATACAATTTAAAATTAGGTTTGTTCTTTTTGCCTACACTATCTACACTAGTGAGAGTCCGATGTTCTTTTTGTCGAGTGTAGATATGTTAGTTCTAGTGTAGAAAGTGTACTCTTTCTACACTCGCAGGTGCAATTTCTTACACTTTAGTGTAGTTTACCATCTGTCAAACTTGATGGCTGCACGCAGCTAAAATTGAGTTTTAGTATTTAGGGAAATACTGTTTTCAATGAATTCACGCAAGAATATTATATAGCAATAAATTTGAATTGACGGAAGTGACAGAATCAAGCAAATAAAAAAGTCCGAAATATGTTTATCTGTCATGTTTCTGTACTAACGCGTTCTTTTTGACTGTTCAAAATTGGTGTAATCCTACACTAAGTGTAATACACTTAAAGTGTATTGTACACTGAGTGTAAGCCAAAAGAACAAACCTATTGATTCGCAAGTAGTACGTAATGCACATCCATCTACATAAAAGTAAATGTATAATGTACATCACGATCGCTATGGACCCTCGAGGGGCTATGCGAGGTTTTTAAGCCGCCACTGATACCTAACCTATACCTACATGTATTTAAACAAGTGAATCTTTTCCAAATCATATTAAAGATTTTTAAATGAATAGGTATGCATAGTTCATAGCGTACAGCTAGAGAATATTGAGTTTCACGTGAGTTCGATCTTATGAAAATTTGATTACATATGGTGTATATTTCGACTTAAAGGCATCTGCAGTTTTCAAACTTGTCCAACATTTACACTTTCTTTCAACCAAATTATAGGCAGGCTAATTTCATCGATTCTTTCTAATAGTTTCGCACGCGCCTCTTCCTTGGCTTTCTCGAAAAAATTAGGGCACATATGTTTTTTCTTTTTTTTTGGCTTTATTCAACTTTAGTAAGCCCGCCCCAACATAATTTTCCTTTGTAAAGGGTGTTATAACTCGTTCCGAAGTTTGGGTGCATTCACAAAAAGTCACTGCATGGCGTGCATTTTGCGCTGGTTTGCGCTGGTGGAGTGATTGGTCCATTTTTCTTAGAAAATGCAGCTGGTAACTCTGTCACAGTGAACGGTACTGTGCCATGATAATCGACTTCTTGTGATTATGACATGTAGTTCCAGCAAGATGGTGCTACGTGCCACACAGCTAACGCAACAATGGAATTATTACAGCAGAAATTCCTCGGGCGAATAATCTCCAGAAATAGAAAAATCAATTGGCCACCGAGATCGTGCGATTTGACTCCGTTGAACTTCTTTCGTTGGGGTTACCTCAAAAGCAAGGATTACGCCAATAAGCCCACCACCTTTCAACAACTGAAGGCGAGATAACAAACCATATAGGTCTAATTGAGGAGCAATTATGCCGTGATGTCATCAACAATTTGGACAAACGGTGTGCCATAGGTGCCGTGGTGAGCATTTGAGTTATATTCTTTTCCACACTAAAATTCATTAACTCCATCATCCACTTGTTTTCAATATTGATTTAACTTCGGGACGAGTTATTGTAACACCCTTTATTTGGGGTACGTTCATCAAAATTTTTGTAGTGACATATTCCTCTTTTGATACTTTCCGGTCATTTATACAGCATCAATACTAAATGCAGATATTTCTTTAACTAGTTAATTTCTCTAGTAAAAGTACACGTATAATATATACGAGTATTTGTTTAAATATTTTAAAGTTCATTCTTAATTATATGACCATTCTAGAATATAACCTATTAAGTATACATAATAAAAGGGTGATTTAAAAAATATATATACCTAAGAGTATACATTACATACGAGTATATATTGGAAATCCCTAACGATACGAATTCCTAATACTATTGCAATCATCAGCTATATTCCTTGTTTTAAAAAAAATCTCTTCAATCCAAATATAAATAAGGTACCTGAACGAAACGGGAAGAAAAATGATGAGAGCTTGAAACTGCTTTCGAGTACGGATGGCATCGAACCAAAAAGGTTTGCGTTTGTCGCTGACATGGCTCGATTTTCAATATAACGATCAGACAATATTTGATTCTTGCCATCATCTCCAGATTCGAACCCTAAGCTACACCATATCCAATAACAATAATAACGCAACTGAAAAATAGAAACAATGCGATATGAAGAAAAAAGTGCCTGGGAAGTAGACAAATTTGAGGATGGAAGGACTTCTAGAATTGTAGAACTCGTTCATATCACCTGTATTAGTCATACGCAGACTATTTGTGGCGGAGCTGGGGGACATGCATAGGTAAAGGAGAGAAGATTTTTGTGCATAATTTGCAGAAACCACGATTCCTTTTTGATATTTTGTAAGCACAGACTCCTTTGTTTAACTCATTGAAGCATCATCTTTTCTCCAAAGTTTCGCTTTACTTTTACAGAGTTTTTCTGATGCAACAACATCGAACGAAACTCATTTTGTTGGATATTTGGCTTGTTGACTTATTTAATTGTCCAAAAAGGACGCAATCATTTGCACAATGTAAACGGAGGTCCGACGTCTGGTTGAGGAAACTTTTAATGGTATATGCGCCGTTTTATTTGAGTTGCAATTAACTGAACCATATGGGCGAGATAATTGCGGAAATTTTAAGAGAGTGAAGAAATTAGCGATTTTTCCACTATTATTTTTCTCGTTTGTTCACAGGAGTTGAAGGAAATATATAGTTCTATTTATATTTTCATATAAAGTTGAAAACGTTTTAATAAGGAATCACTTCAACTATAACGACCAAACTTTAAGGCCAACTTCGTAGTGCTATCCTGGAAATTAGTTTTGAATTAAGCCGACTATATTAATTCCATTTAACTTTCAGACTATTGAAAATCTTGGCTGTATGAAATCTGTGAACTGCTTAATTTCAACATTCGTCATTCCTTTCGAAAATGTCCTCTTCATTGTACAGGCTAAATAAGAACTTTTATAATTGCATTGAAATGTGCTCCATGTTCCTGGTTATATAACCTGGAGTCGTTTTATGATAAATTGGTCATTAGTGAAATGAATTCCAAGTGTCACTTAGAGTTTCTGTAAAGGACATGAATGGATAAAGGAAATCATATTTCAAAGTTTGAATAGGTTAGTGCCATTTAAATAAAATGAAGAAACCCGCAAAACTTGAGCACTCTCTTTCAACCCACCAAAATCTTGTGAATGGTACTTCAGTTCCCCATTCATTTCTACTAATTATCCTCGTTTGAACTTCCTTACACGCTTTTTTCGAGTCTTAGTTAAACATAATGAATCTTAGTTAAATTCGTAGTTTATTTTACAATAAATCCTTCCCGATAAACTGAAAGCCATTGGTTTCAGACTCCTCTCAAATTCCGAATATCGACATTGTTAAAATATAAGAAAAAGTTGATCTTTTAGATTTCACTGGGCACATTATGTCGACATTTCATAAACATTAATCCTGATTTAACAAAAAGTGGTAGTAGTTTTGGATAAATAGATTGTGAATGAATCACATTATTATGCTTACTCTAAATCATGATATTATTACACAATAACTTAAGCTAGAAGTAATATTCGAAACAGGAAGTGTGTTTCGTAGATGAATTTATTTATCGGCAACGACGTTTGGCTATAGACACATCACCCGGATAACATAGGATTATTACAGGAATAACTTTTTCACTTTTCAGGCACGAACGACGCGAACGACGGCTGGGACATCATTGTAAGTTTCGCGTACAAGGCGTTAAAGCCGAGGTCAGGCTGGTGGACGGAGGGGAATCCTCGCGGGTCAACACCGGGGGTGAAGGAGGAAAAGGAAGCCAAAGCGGAACCTTTGGGGATGCAACAAAGGTTAGGACTGAACCCTCGAAGTCTAAAGCGGTGGTAAAGATGATTGAGTTTAGGGAGCAGGTCCGAATAGCCCTGGTTACCGAGTGGTGGTTAGTGACCGGCTTTATATGGATCACTAGCTCCATATCAAGGGCATGATTATCGATACGTTGCTGACCCAGTATCGGTTGGGCTTTCCACATCCGGAGCTGCAGTTCAATGGGGTTGGTTTGAATAGCGGTGGTCGGCTTCTTGTGGACCAGTGGCTCCAGATCGAGGACAATATTCTCGGTGCATATCTGCACTATTATCGTTCGAATTCTCCAGATCTGGAGCTGTAGTTCGATGGGGCTGGTTGGGATGTAGAGCATAAAGTTATGGCGTGCGGTAACGAAGCTTTTAAAGAAGTCATCTCGAGGGTTGTTCCCGAATTGGGCAACATTTAGGAGTATGCCTAAAAGTCGAGCTGAAAGTATACTCTTTCAGCTGAAAAACATAGTAACAACGTAATTTCCCCTAAAAAATTGATACTAAGGTCGTAGTCGAATATCTTGCTTCGTCTACGTCTACGTCTATGTTGACGTCACAGCATAACATTGCTATTATAACAGTTTAGATAAAGTTTAGCTAAACCGTCAAAATGGCTCAGCTGATGCACTTCATAAATCAAAAATTAAATTAAATTCTATAGAAAAATTTAAATTTTTTTACGTTTGCTAATGCTGTTATGACACTGGCTTTAAAGCCGCTAGAAAATCCAAATGGAGAGGGATAGAGACTTTAACATACAATTTATACATTGGTGTGAGAGAGACAATAGCGAGAAAATAGCCAGTGTCATAACAGCATCAGATTGACTGATAGCTCAGCTGTCGTAAAAGTAGTCAAGACACGAACCGAAAAGGAATTCAGACACAGCTATGCCATGTCTGACGTCATTAACTGTTATAACTAGATGTAGACGTAGACGAAGCAATGTATTCGAATACGATCACAATACATATTGTCAAACTATTAATTTATACATGATAAACCAACAAGATCGACAATAAATGACGTATAATTTTTGAAATGACGTATCATTTTTGAAATTGAAATTATTTTGAAGTATAATATTATTTTCAATAAAATGTTAAAAAATTTGTTATGGAATATGAAGTACATCCTCTAAGTGACTTCATGTAAATTCAGACTCTTTCGAGTATTAATAGTGACTAGGCTCAATGTTGGCGACTAGATAAGATATATTCTTTAGAACGGAAATGAGTCACTAATTCGTTGGTTTGTGTGAAAAAAATATGAAAAAAATGTGATTCTTTAGAACGGAAATGAGTCACTAATTCGTTGGTTTGTGTGAAAAAAACATGAACAACATATGCCTCAGAAAATTCGCTCGTACTGCCCCTGTCCTCAGATAGATCATTCTTTCCCGAAAGGCTGGTGATGTTTCAATTAAATCTTGTATGGAAATATATCAGAACGCTCGAAATTTGTTTGGTTATATCCATGTTGTTAAAGCAACATCCGTCAAATTTTTTGTGAATTGTTCAATAGTGTATAGCAAATCACGATGGAAGGGTATAGCGTTGAACAACGTGTGCAAATCATCAAATTTTATTTTCAAAATCTGAGCTTTGTTCGAAAAACGTTCTGCGCATTGTGTGCTTTTTTAACGACGAGGCCCATTTCTTCATGAATGGATATGTGAACAACCAAAATTGTCGGATTTGGGACAATACCAATCCACACGAGATACACCAGCACCAAATGCATCCCGAGAAAGTGACTGTCTGGTGCGGCTTTTGATCTGGCGAAATCATCGGTGTTGAATTTTTGAAACTTGCTAAATATCTTTGACCTACCCGGTCTTTGAAAAATATGAAATTAATGAATTCGACAGCAAATGATCAGGGAAATGGCAACGAAAGTATCGTAATTCGGTATGAATTACTTGGATTTTGAGTTACTTTTGACCAAAATGATATACTTAAACGCCGGTCTATACAGGCGATTAGGATATGTATTACGGGTTCAGATCTAACATTCATAGTGAAGAATAGGAATAGCCGGGAAGTTTTGGATATTACACTCGCCACCAACTCTAGAACACTAATAGTTGAAAAATGGAAGTGATCCGAAAATGATGGACCATCATTTTCGGATCACTTCTGGATTCTCTTGACAGAACGTGGGTGGATACCAGTCAAAAGACTCACAAGCTCTTGTAGTCCACTCATTTTCTGGTAGCACACTTTTAGATGGCCGCCCTGCGGATAATAAAGGCATTATTGGACATTAAAGTTCTGTACCAGCAGGATGTGGGGATAGGATCAATTGTGGGCTGTGGGCACTTTTCCGCTCTTCAAATCACCCGAACCAGTCGGTATCAGGACAAGAATGCTGAAGACAGTTTCTAAGAAAATCCGTAGCTGGTTGATTGGAAAGGCTTATGGAGACGTATATTCGGTGTCTATGTAAAAACAGGATGGATAGATGGACAGCATGCCTATTTCAGAAGATATATAATAGCTCTACATGAGGTAGTGTGGTCCATAGAATCTAGTCTGGACTGTAAAGAATTCGCGTTAGCGGCATTCTCGTATATCGAGAATGCTTTCAACCAAGTGACAGTGCGAGTAATTAAGGAGCCTTTGTACGGTATAGGATTGGAGGAGGGACTAGCAAGCTGGTCTCCAGCACGGTTCCGGAGACCAGAGTGCTAAGTACAGATGTACAGAGATGAAGCAAAAACAGGTTATAAGGCAGGCTTCAAAGAGTATGCCTCAGGGAGGAGCGATATCGCCCCTCATTTCACTCCCGGAAGTGAACGGAGCTCCCTTGGAAATTGAAAAAAGCTCGTTGTATATCCGAGTATTGTAGTACTTACTCTTCAAGAGTCAATTTCTGGACTCGCTTAGTACTTCGTTCACGCAGCCAGTGGTACGGTTTGAGGGTCAACGCTTCCAAAACTGAGTTAGTGCTTTTCACAAAGAAATACAAAATTCCGGTTTACAGGTTGCCAGGCTTGAATGTGTTGAGCTTGGACTATCGAAACAAGCAAAATATTTGGGTCTAATTCTGAATAGAAGGCCTAAAAGTTGGGGTCTCAAACCGTATTTAGTACACTAGCTGAATACGGTGGTTGGGAGGATTGCTCTGGCTTTTGGGCAGTGGTGTAGTGGAAAGCCACTGACACAAAGTAGAGACTGCCTGTGCAATGATCACGGTAGCCATGCGCAAAGCGCCTACTGATGCACTGGAGATTTTTGCATTTAATGCCATTGGATATACTAAATATAGAATAAGAAGATATGGAAAAGGAAAGAAGTAGATACTTAAGAGTCCTTCGTGTAGCTGCCATTCAAAAGGCTTCAAAAAGGGTAAAATACAAAATAAATCGGGTTTCAGAATTTTATCTGGAGTGTCATACGATTGGTTTGCAGCCTATCGTGAGTAGTGTTGGTGTATGTTTTATCTTATTATTTCAAAAATACAGTACTGTCATCGATTTAAAAAAAAAATTGCTACCATGACACATTTTACTTTATTATTTTTTAATAATAAAGTATTTTTCTACGTTTTAGGAAAAACTGAAAAAATATCGGTTTGTACGCCAAACGCGTTTCAAGGTTCGTATGTCCCAAACCCTTGTAGCCATTACATACAAATTAGATTGGCTGGACCCCTTCAAGTGGCGACTTTTTCGGTGATTGGGGTGTGAGGGGGGTTGATGGAAAATTTCTGTTTTTATATCTCAGGAACCGCTTATGCAAGGAAGTTACAACTTGGAACTTCCATAGATTTTTTTTACGGCCGTCGAAATAACTTAGAGGGTCACCCTTTAATGTTATTGCACAGCTTGAACGGCATAGGTTGGGGATAAAATGGTGTGGTAGGAGACTTAGAGCGGTGTAACCGGAAAGAAGTGTCTGCAGTGTCGGTGAACGTTGTTTTTGAACTGCTGAAGGTGATATATGCCTTGTAGATTGTAGCAAAGTCCGGCGCTGAAAACAATTTTTTATACTTCCGTAGAATACCAAGTCGATTGGAAGCATCAATTGCGACATGAAATATGGAGTCAACACAATTTAGGCGGTTGTTGATTTTTACGCCTAATAATTTGAGAAGATCGAGACGTTCTCAAATCCATATCTCCTACTTTTAGCGACAAAAAACTGTATATCATCACGACGTACATCCCTCCGTGTACGTTATCTTCAGTATATGAATCCGTTTTTAACGCTACGGATAGAATCTGCAGTTGTATGCGTCCTTGCGATGAACTACTCGTTCTCGGAGATTTTAATTTACCACCGGTAACGTGGTCCCGATCTGGAGATGAAGACTGCCTTCCTTCGCCTCATGTCCTAGGCAGGATGAACAATTTCTGGACTGCATGCTTTCAACAGGCTTGCACCAGATCAACACGAAAGCTAATACCTCTGGACGATACTTGGACCTCGTTTTCTCTTCCGATGTAACCCAAACAACAGTCAATCATTGTACATCACCACTGTTACCGGATTCGAATCATCATCCAGCACTTCACGTTGTTTTTAATTTTGATTCACGAATTAATCACTTATTTCCTTCTGAAATAACATATGGCTTAATTTTAATAAAGTCGATTTTTCTGCTTTAAATCGCGACATCTCTACATGTGATTGGTTGGGTGTACTAAGTGAGCCGGATGTTGAAACTGCCACTTTAAACTTTTATAACACGATCTTTCGTAGTTTCGCGCGATGTGTACCGGTCACATCTACTAGAAAGCCTAAGCGTTTTCCGTGATTTGACGACGACCTGATACATCTGAAAAATTTAAAAACGAAAGCTTGGAAGACATATTGTCTCTCAAGGATAGATTCAGACTACGTTTCCTATTCAACCTAACGCGACCTGTTTATTAGCCGGTCTAGTGCGGCGTATACCTCGTACGTCAATAATGTTAAATTATCGATTAGTGACAAACCCAAGCGGTTCTGGGATTTCGTCAATTCAAAAAGGAATTCCGACGGATACCCCGCTTCTATGTCTTTTGATGATGTGGTCAGCGATGACCCTTTAGTCATTAGCAACTTCTTCGGGAACTACTTCCGTGCTGCTTTCACTTCTTCTAACTGTGATAATAGTTTTAAGGATCATAAACACTTGACAAAGTTTCCTTCTACTTCATTGGAGATGAAGGATCTGCACATAGACGAAGCTACTGTTTTGAAATTTATATCAAA
The DNA here is from genome assembly GCA_951812415.1 of Beris morrisii. Taxonomy (NCBI): domain Eukaryota; kingdom Metazoa; phylum Arthropoda; class Insecta; order Diptera; family Stratiomyidae; genus Beris; species Beris morrisii. Next base: position 66,677,205 of record OX638313.1, read on the forward strand.
TATTGCAGATAGTTTTTCTGTTGGTCCAGACGGCATCCCTCCAAGCGTTCTAAAACGATGCAGCTCTTCCCTAGTAGCACCCTTGTGCTATTTATTCAATTCTTCTCTTCGTTCAGGGGTATTTCCCAGTTCATGGAAATATTCTACTATTAAGCCGTTATTTAAGAAAGGTAAAAGAATGGATGTACGAAATTATCGGCCTGTCGCCAATCTTTCTTGTATTTCGAAACTTTTCGAGGCTATTGTTTGTGATGTAATGAATTTTCATTGCAAATCAATCATAAGTCCATCCCAACATGGATTCACTAAGGGTAGGTCTACTACCACAAATTTAATGGAATTTGCTTATTTTTCCGTTAAAGCGATTGAAGGTGGAAATCAGGTGGACTGCATTTACACTGATTTCAGCAAGGCGTTCGACAAAATAAATCATTCCATCCTGACTTATAAGCTACAATTACTGGGTTTTCCATTCACGTTTATTAATTGGATCAGTTCGTATCTACTTAATCGCACTCAAAAGGTGTTTTTTCGTGGAGCTCTTTCAACCGATATATATAATACTTCTGGAGTACCTCAGGGGAGCCATTTGGGTCCGCTTTTATTTATCCTCTTCATTAATGACGTGAGTTCGGTTCTCTCCCACTCTAAAATTTTAATTTATGCTGACGATGCAAAGATTTTTCGTAATGTAACCAATGCGGCTGATTGTTCTCTTCTTCAGAGTGACCTGTAACGGTTTTATAACTGGTGTACACTAAATTGTATGCCTTTGAATATTAGTAAATGTATCACTGTATCGTTCTCTAGAAAGAAAACTCCAGTTACATTTGATTATAGCTTAGAAGGAAACCCATTATGTAGAACTGACAAAGTGAACGATTTATGGTATAAACACAATTGAAACGAACTTCGCCAGCGGCGGCGAAGTTCGCTGTCAAAATTTTAAAATTGTACCGCAGTACATGTACTGACGCAGAGTTACGACGGCGAGCGGTTGTGCGAACATTTCGTTGCCGCTGGATAACATCTAATTTCTAATTTTGCCGTCGCCGCCACAGGTGTCAGTGTGTTTTGTTTCAGATTTGTTGACAGTGACAATTAAACGCAACGATTTTCTTAAAGTGATTTGTGGTTTTTTTTTATCCTTTGGTAAGTAAAAAGCATAAAATTTATCATAATTAATTATTTATGTAACTAATTTACATTGCAGATACCGAAATATGTCTTTTGAGGAAAAACTCATCGAGGCTGTCCGGGCAAAGTCCAAACTTTTTTATTTAGCGCACGCAGAGTATAAGCGCGTGGATAAAAAGTTTAAAGTATGGGAAAGTGTCGGAAAGGAGATGAATGTAACAGGTAAATATATACTTGAGTCAAAATTATGTCGTTTTTTGTTATACAAATGTGTGTTTAGGTGAAACGTGCAGGAAGCGGTGGAAAAACCTGCGCGATACATATAAGAAGCGTCGCCGGCAGCAAAATTTGCCTTCCGGGTCTGGAGCTGAAGCGCAGGGCAAAAAGAAATGGAAGTTTTTTGACCTGATGACGTTCTCGGACGATTTCAGGGATTCCAGACCGTAAGTTTCTTTTCACCCTTGCAATATATCGTTAATACACAATATTTTATTGAAGGACTATCGACAACAGCTTCGCGATGCCAAGTGCATTTTGCGATTATAATACGGAAGCACAAGATAGCGGACAGGCATTAGATGGAGGAGACAGTTCTCCAACAATTTCGGAAATAACGGAGGTAAGGGAAGATTCTCTGAATTCTGGTGTGTCTTCGGCATGTAATTCATCGCAGAGTTCAGCCAGACGGAGCAGGAGACGTGGTGCAGACGACATCGAGAGGCAATTTGCTTCTTTTCTCGAGAAGGCCGAAAGAAATCTGAACAATTTCGGCGGCAGTGGAAGCAGTGCCACCATGGAATTTTATATAGCAATGGGGAAAAGAGTGGAGGAAGCTGCACTACCGACGCATGTGTCTCTGGATCTACAATTAAAAATTACCGAGCTCGTGTTTCAAACGATTGGTGAGCAGACGACCAATTAAAGTCGGAACCCTTAATCTTTTTAGATTTAAAATGAAATGGCTGTGAGCTATATAAGAAGCCAAATGAAATATGTTTTTTTTTATATTTTTATTTTTTTAAGTTGGAATACTTTAGTTTTTTTATATGTCAAATGAAGTTGCTGTGAGCTATAGGTATAAGCCAAATGAAATATGTTTTGTTTTGTTATATTTTTGTTTTATTTTTATTTTTTTATATGTATTAAATGCCTTGAATTACACATAATAGTTTTAATCATTCCTAAGCAAAAAATTGCTGAGTTCTCTCGCCATTCTCCAGGTATTATTTCGTCGTTGTCTTCACGGTCTACGAGGTCCTCAGAAAAATAACCGCTATCACGATCAAGCATCAAGAAATTGTGTAATACCATTGTTGCCAATACTACTTTATCTGCATTTTTGGGAGAACAATGCATTGCTTTTCCGAGGACTCTCCATCTATTTGCCAAAATGCCGAAGGCATTCTCAATATATACACGTGCTTTCGATAACCTTTTATTATAATTCTCTTTCCTCGGGGGTAAATTTTTGCCGGGTTAAGGCCTCATCAAATTTGCTTTGAGCGGAAATGCACTGTCTCCAATGAAGTAATGAGGGAAGTATATGTCCTCTTGCGGAAGCTTTTGCGGCGGGGGTACATCGAACGAAGCATCCAGAATTTTCTTGCCAAATGAGCTCCGAGCAAATATTCCTCCGTCACTTTGACTCCCGACCGCTCCGACGTCTACCAGTGTAAAACAATAATTTGCATCACATGCTGCTAGCAATACAATACTGAAATTGTTCTTATAATTGTAGTACAGTGAGCCGCTGCGTCGTGGACATATGACTTTGATGTGCTTTCCGTCAATTGCTCCGATGCAATTCGGCATCCGCCGTTTATTCCAAAAGTCCCGCGCAATATTCGCTCATTCAAATCTACTCGGAGGGGCTAAATAAATTTGACCAACTTCTTCCCAAATGGCATCACACGTCTCGTACACTATTTCCCTTACAGTAGAGGATCCCATTTTGAAGCACCAAGCAAGAACTTGCGGTGAACTTCCATGAGCCAGATACCTAAAAGAAATAAAATTTGTTAGTTCTATGACTGATGTAGTACACTGCAATACGGTGAAGCTTACATTAATGTTACTGCGAGGCGCATTTCTGGTCCGATTGGTTTCCTTCTGGAGCAACGTTCGAGACGTTCTTCAAGGAGATTCAACAACAAATTGAATTTAGAAATGCTCATTCGTGTTGCTAAGGCAAAATGCTTTTCGTCTCCACCCTTCATTTTTTTAAAATTTGTTGTGAAAAATCCGTCCAAATCGCGTGTACGGTTGACTGGACGTACCCACCACCGTCGTCTCCTGTTCACAATTTCTTTGTAAAATCTGTACGCAAGGAACACTGTGTACACAATATTCACAGTATAAACAAATCTATCCATTATTAAGCAGTTTCTTTAACTTTTATACTCAATCGTTGAAAAATTGTGTCCAGTTTGTTGAACTGTCGTCAAACGTCAAATCGACGGCGAATTTCGCCCGATATGTGTTTCTCCATTAGCGAAAACGAACTTCTTCGACGAATTTCGCTCACCGCTTGCGAAGTTCGTCTCAATTGTGTTTATACCATTAGGTGTATATTTTAATAACGAAGTTACTTTTAATGACCATTTTGATTATGTTGTCAGTAAGGCTAACTCCGTCTGGGGCTTTGTGCGAAGATGGTGCAAGGATTTCAATGATCCGCATGTTACAACAATGTTGTACTGCACATTTGTCCGTTCTATTTTGGAATATGCCTGCCCGGTATGGGCTCCATACTATGAGGTTCATAAAAATAGAATTGAGTCGGTTCAGAGAAGATTCTTGCGATTCGCACTTAAAGGTCTTCCTTGGCATGATCCACTGCATCTGCCTCCTTACCATGAGCGTCTTAAACTCCTGCCGATGGAGTCGTTGGTTGATAGACGAGATGTCCTTAGAGCTGTTTTTGCTTTCAAGGTAATTTCTGGTGATATTAACTCCCCGTCATTGCTGGAAGCCGTTACTTTCAAAGTTCCATTTCGATCCTTGAGAGACTATGTGTTGCTGGATATTCCCCAGCATCGGACAAATTACGGCCAACATGAACCAATCACATCTCTTTCACGCATTTTTAATTATAATTACAGTCAAATTTACTTTAACATTTCTGTTCAACAGCTAAAATCGGCTTTATCAAATAAATAATGTAATATTATATTTAGGCATTTATGAGTGTACGGATATAATGATGTATTTTTGTACTTATTTTGTTGTACTTATTTTTATTTCTTCTAATAATTTTATATTTTGTAATTTTTGTTATAAGTAATCAGTATTTGATGAATTTGAATAATAAATAAGCGATTAATGCTACAAAGTTAGGTATACTAGGAAAATATATCGAAAGTAACATTTTAAAAAGATCAGTGGCGTGCGTCATGGGTGTGAAGGACTTTGCATTACGATATCTCACAAACTATTATATACCAGACAAAAAAATTATTATTTTGTGTTTAAAGATAGACAAGGGAGTTTGCTAAAAAGAAAATGTTTGAGAGGGAGGGTGGAACATGAAAATAGGGCGGGGATTTTCAGCAGAAAAAAACAGATTTGGGATGGGGTGTAAACGGAGAGGATGAGGGAGGATGAAAAGGAAAACATTCCGATCCACGTTCTAAAAAATTTGAATGTTTAATAGGGCTAGTATGGTACGGGTATTTTTCTACCTCTAGAACGGTATATGCTAAAACTTGAAATTTGGTTTGGATATGTAGATGTTCTAGTAAAGAAATTTAGGCAAACAAATCATATATGCATTGGCTTGCGAAGGTGGAGTAAGAGAAATTTTCAGTGAAAATTTTGTGGATATTATATTTTCACGAATTTCGTTATATTTCTTAGGTCTTCTGAAAAATTGAATTTTTTTTTAAATAAATGGCTAAAACCGTTTTCGCTATTATTTTGAATTCCATCACTTATGGGCAAAGGGAGGGGAGGTGAATTTTGCCATATGCTTCAGGACTGATAACATATCTAATTGTTCTTCCTTCGATGGGCTTTCTATATAATCACATAAAAATTAATTTTAGGATTTCTGATATTCAACTACCCAGAGGGTGTATGTGAATTGCATACATTTTCACAATTTTCGCCATATGTAATCGACTAAAAGGTGATTTCAGGATTTCTCGTATACAACCCCGAAGTGAGTGTAAGGAGGATTAGATCGTTTTCACGAAAATATGTCGAAATTCGGGACTGAAAATCGATATTTTTGACATTTTTATTTAAATGGACAGTTTATTAATTTTAAAGTTGAAACAATCGATGTTACATTACGACTTTGATCTTTGACCGCGTATCGGAGTATGAACCAATTATGTAATTCACGTGTTAAATGCGACAGTGTCGTAATCAGTCTATCGCATGCCCTGTTTATTCGCTTTTTGAATTTTAACCCGGAAAATATTAATTTTTCGCTTAGACTGTTGGCAGATTTTTTGCTGTATAAATTGAATTGTTATCGTTTATTCTTTTCTCAAATTATGTAATTTTCTGAAAAATATAAATCTTTTGTTGATAAATATAATATATTTTTATATTTCTTTCCGACTCCATGTTAAAAGTGTTCTTAAAAATTATTCTTCGTCATTCAACAAAAATTTAAATTTTGAAAGATATGCGCTTCAAAGGAATTACGATCTGTTAAAGCCGCTTGGTCACGTATCTACATATCTGCAGCTAAAATAGCAACTTTAAAAGATACCCGGTTTAAGGAGATCGCAACCCATCTCCCCCTTACAAAAAGCGGATTTGACACCTTCCGCTAGTAAGCCACTGTAAGATAAATTTCTATTCTATTTTACTTTATTATTTTAATAATAAAGTATTGTTATCGATTTTTAAAAAAAAAAAATTTGCTACCCTGAAATTTTTTTTTTATGCGTTTTATGACTAATAAGCACCAAAAAAGAAAAAAAAATTTTCAGTCCATCTGTGCGCCGTCCGCCGTCCGCCGTCCGCCGTCCGCCGTCCGCCGTACGCAAAACGTTTGAAGGCTTATAACTCCTAAACCCTATGAGCTATTAAATTGAAATTTTTTTTATTAATAGACTGGGTAGGTTCCTTGGAGTGACCACTTTTTGGGTGGTGGGAGTATGAGGGGGGAGGTGGGGGAAGCGTTTTAGACGAAAAATTTTGGTTTCTAGATCTCAGCAACCGCATAGGCTAGGAGGCTGAAACTTGGAATTTATATAGAACATCGATAGTGGACCCATTTGCAAAAAAAAATGATAATATGGGTAAAGGGGTGTGGTAGTGGGGGGAATAATAATGCGTCCGAAACGCTCGAAAGCCGAGATCGAGACATTCTAAAATCCAGATCTCCTAATCCGTTAATGTCACGAAATTAAAACTTAATGAACATCTGTGGGTATACTAGGAGAATAGATTCGAAACAAATTTTTGAGAGGGAGCAGTGACGTACGGGGGTGGGGGTTGAAAAACTTTAGATTACGATATCTCACGAACCAATTGCACTAGAGAAATAAAATTTGGTTTCTGTATAAATGTTGACAAATAAAGTTTGCTGAAAGTAAAATTTTTTAAGGGGGCGGTGGAGCATGGAAGTGGAGGGGGTAAGCATTTTTAAAAAAAATCACGTCTTATATCTCAAGCACAATGTAAGATAGATGCTTAAAATTTTTACCAGAAGTAGGCCTAATAGACCCCCGGCAGAAAACAAAATTTTGAAGGTGAGGGTGTAGAGGGTGAGGCTGGGGGAGGGTGAAAAGGAAAAAGTTCCGATTTTTATATCTCGAGAACCTATAACAATATAAAACTGAAACTTAGTATTTAGGTAGAACTGTATTAGTAGCATGTTGGAAAAATATAATTTTTTATAGGGGTGGTATGGTACGGGGGTGGGGGGTGTTTTTCCTAACTATAGAACGGCTTATGGTAGAAAGTTGAAATTCGGTACGTATATGTAAATCAACTAGAAAAGTAATTTTGATTAAAAAAAATTCAAATATCTATTGGCGTTCGGAAGTGGGGCAAAAAAAATTATCAGTGAAAATGGAATGCATATATTTTCACGATTTTCGTCATATCTATTAGGTCTTTCCAAATATTGAATTAATTTTTTTTCTACGGATTCTTCATATAAATACCTAGAAAGTGTTTTCAGAATTTTTTAAAATTGAACCCCCAAGGTGGTGTAAAGGGGATTATACATTTTCACGAATTCAGCCGTATCCCTCAGGTCTGATTAGATATCGAATAACTTTTCACTTCCATGGGCTTATTTCATAATCACCTAAAACCTGTTTTCAAGGTTTTTCCTTTTTCAACCCCTAAGAGGGTAAAAACGGGTTGAACTCGTTTTCACGAATTCCGTCATATCTCTTAGGGGTGATAAGACATCGGATTGGTTTTCACTTCGTCGGGCTTTCTTTATATATATCTAAAAACTCATTTCAGGATTTTTGGATATTCAACCTCAAAGTGGGTGCAAGGGGGTTGTATATGTTTTCACAAATTCTTACATTTTTCTAGTTCTAATGAGATATCGAATTCATTTTTACTTCCAAAGGCTTCCTACATAATCGTCAAAAAGTTGATTTCGGGATGTTTGTTATTCAACTCCAATAGGACGTAAGGCTTTCGACATATTTCTCAGGATTGATGAGATATTAGATTGGTTTGCACTTCCACAGACTTTTTATATAATCGTCTTCAAACGCATTTCCGATTTCATGTAATAGCCCGAAACCAAATCACGAAAAACCTTCTAATGGCGTAACAACTGATATTATACTAGGACTAGATCTCGTCCCGGTGTATGACCCAATTATGTAATTAATATGTTATATGAGGCAGCGGCGTAAGTATTCTAGCGCGACCCCATTTTAACCGCTTTCCGAATTTATTTTTGGGTTTTCAGTCACATAGTAACCTACACCGTATCTCAGAATTAAACTCGTTCCGAACTTCTACCGAAAAAATAATAAAGTTGCGCCCAGACTGTTGGCAGATTTTTATTTCTCTTTACACTATTACCGGCATATCAGTTATTATGAAACCTTTATACCGATTTCTATAGCATCAGATCTTGATTCATTTTTCGGGTGCACATTTGTCCCTTCAGAGCCTTAACGAATGGGAATAAGCATCATCAGCACTCTGGCTCTATTTACCAAGTACTAAAAAAGTCTTAAAATGCATACACGCGAAATGCATCATTGGAGTGCCGGTCGTTGTCACCACTTTTCAATTTCCATGAAATCTTAGAATGATATAAACAGCAACAAGGCTGATGGTGTGGGATCACACGAGAGAACGTCGTTGCTGCATTAGAATTTCATCTAAATGTATACTCACACCGGGTAAGTTTAGCTCACCTTGCTTTATATAGCATATAAACCAGAGATAAAAGAAATGAATGCTGCTTATATACACAGTGCCGTGCTACATTAGATCCTATTTCTGAGCCGCAAACTATGTGGAAAAGCACAAAGAACGAGAATGATAAAGAGAACCAGCATTCAGCTACCCTTGTTGTCACTTTTGAACACTCCTGGATTCTCTGTATATTATACAGGGAACAAGGATATATATCCGTATATACGGCTATAGCAATGTATGACCAACCGTCGAAGAGGGCCAATGCTAATGCATGGGCTCTGGTTTATATGTGTGCCAGAGAGCCGTTGTAGTAGTGTCCTGATGTCCTTTTTAGCAATCTCTGTTGGTGACTGTATGGTGACAAAAGGATGGTGATGCGAACCCGCCCCCTATATTTTGTCGCAATTTACTTGGAAAATGTCGCCCTGTGGCGATATTAATATACAACACATGTTATACAAAGGACAGTAGATACGGACAGCGTCATATACAAGACAATAAGTTGTTCTTTAGGTGATACTTTTTGTTACATCGCTGTAGATGACACATGCGGATTTTTTAATTTTGTGAGAGAAACATACTCTAGCGCTGTAGAAGTCAAGTAGCTACTTGATTTCGTATTAATATCGAGTAGCATATACCTGGAAACAGACCTCTCAAACAAACTTTTTATTGATACATGGTGTTGTTTATTGCATCTTCATTAACGAAGAAAAAATTGAATCTGAAATCTTCAAAATTACGAAATTTACGACCTTACCATCTCCAGTTCTTTTGAAACCTTGTACTTTCAAAGAATTAGAGAAAACTATTATTTAAAGTTTTTTTTATGTAATTTTTTTCGTTATTTATTATGTTGAAGATTTCTTGAAAATTCGTAGGTCAGACAATTTTTATCATACACTAGCTGACCCGGCCACGCGTTGCTGTGGCTCAGTCCGGCTTAGTTAAAAATATAGAAAAAAGTTAGTACAGTAACGTTCTTAATAAGTTTAATTAGTTCTTTATTGCCGCACTGGAAACTGTAGCCGTTTAAATTGAAATGGTATGTCGGTCAGAATCGTTGGGATGGGTGGTATCAAAACGTACTCTCCTTTATACTTTCCCTTTATAATGGTTGCTTCGATCACGTTGTTCGTTAATTTTTTCACCGCTAGCCTTATGCCGTTACAAAGACGCGGTTGGTTGATATTTTGCAACATTATATATATATATTCGACCTTCAATTGAAGATTGTGAGGCGGCAATCCTGGCAAATACAGCGAGTTCAAAAATTCTGGTAGATAGATGGTTGACGACATCATCTTGGTTAGTAGCGAAATCAACTGATTTGTATGTCCTCGATTCACCGGCAATTTCATTTTGAATCTTAAAATTTAATTCATTTACATCCATGATTTTGGCAGCCAATATTGCTCGTTCGCTCAACCAAACATGATCTGTGTAATTTTTATCAACGTTTGGGAACACCCTTTGAATGAGTTCGGTTTTTGATTCAGTAAACTGACAAAAATTATCAGGAAAGGTTATCCAGCCAGGCAAAATGTCTAAAGGGACTTTGCCATTACCAATGTCAATGAGTTGTTTTGAAAATGTTTCTCCAGATCGATCATTTTGCAACAACGGCCTAAAAAAAAGCACTTTTTCGACAATTTTTTTTAATGGAAGGAAAGGAAATATACTAATAATATTTAAGGAAGTTAATAAGCATGTATTTAAGTATACATTAAAAAAAAATCAGTGAAAAATTTTACAAAATGGCGGCATTAAAGCCATTCTCCCGGGGCATGTTAAATTGTAGGCGCTCTGCGGCACGCAGCTTAGGTTATGTAAATTTGAACCTGGCACAAAGAAAAAAAATCTGCCAACAGTCTGGGCGCAACTTTATTATTTTCGGGCAGAAGTCCGGAACGCGTTTAATTCTGAGACGCGGTGAAGGTTACTATGTGACTGAAAACCTAAAAAGGTACGGGAAGCGGTTAGAATGGGGTCGCGCTAGAATACTTAAACGCCGCTGTCACATATAACACATGAATTACATATTTCGGTCATACTCCGGGAAGAGGTCTAAGTCATAGTATAATATCAGATAATACGCGATTAGGAGGTTTTGACCATTACCTGAAATCGGAAATGCGTTTGAAGGCGATTATATAAAAAGTCAGTGGAAGTGAAAACCAATCTGATATCATCAAGCCTAAGGAATATGTCGAAAACCTTACGTCCTATTGGAGTTGAATATCTAAAAATGAAAACTGAAATCAACTTTTGACGATTATGTAAATATTACAAATTAATTTAATATCTCACTAGAACTAAGAAATATGTAGGAATTTGTGAAAACATATTCAACCCACTTGCACCCATATTGGGGTTGAATATCCAAAAATCCTGAAATTAGTTTTTAGATATATGTAAAGAAATCCCGAGGAAGCGAAAACCAATTACATGCCTTATCACTCCAAAGAGATATGACGAAATTCGTGAAAACGTTTTCAACCCGTTTATACACTCTTAGGGGTTGAAAAAAGAAAAAACTTGAAAACTGGTTTTAGGTGATTATTAAACAAGCCCGTGAAAGTGAAAAGTTATCCGATATCTAATCAGACCGGAGAGACATGGCTGAATTCGTGAAAATGTATACAACCCCTTTACACAGCCGTGGGGGTCGAATTTCTAAAAATTCGGAAAATGCCTTTTAGGTATTTATATGAAGGATCCGTGCAATAAAAACGAATTCAATATTTGGAAAGACCTATTAGATATGACGAAAATCGGGAAAATATATGCATTCCATTTTCACTGATAATTTTTTTGCCCCCCTTCCATACGCCAGTGGATATTTGAAATTTTTTTTAAACAATATTACTTTTCTAGTTGACTTACATATACATACCGAGTTTCAAATTTCTAGCATAAGCCGTTCTATATTTAGGAAAATCACCCCCCACCCCCGTACCATACTACTCCTATAAAAAATTATATTTTTTCAACATGCTACTACTATAGTTCTATCCAAATACCAAGTTTCAGCTTTATATCATTATAGGTTCTTGAGATATACAAAACGGAACTTTTTCATCTTCACCCTTCCCCACCCTCACCATCTATACCCTAACCCCCAACTACTTCTGGTAAAAACGCTAAGCATCTATACACTGTTCTTGAGATATGAGACGTGATTTTTTTAGAAAAATTCTTATCCCCTCCACTTACTTCCAGCAAACTTTATTTGTCAACCTTAATACTGAAACCGAATTTTATTTGTTTAGTGCAATTGGTTCGTGAGATATCGTAATCTAAAATTGTTCACCCCCTCCATACGCCACTGCCCCTTCTCAAAAATTTATTTCCGATCTATTCTCCTAGTATACTCATTGATGTTCATCGAGTTTTAATTTCGTGACATTAACCGTTTAGGAGATATGGATTTTAGAATGTCTCGATCTCGACTTTCGAGCGTTTCGGACGCATTATTAATCCCCCCACTCCCACACCCCTTCACCCATATTAGCAATATTTTTGCAAATGGGTCCACTATCGATGCTCTGTATAAATTCCAAGTTTCAGCCTCCTAGCCTCGCACCCCCACTACTCAAAAGGTGGGCACTTGAAGGAGTCTGCTCACTCTTTGGTGTCTATTAGTCATGAAACGTGGAAAAAAAATTGTTCAGGGTAGCAAATTTTTTTTTTTTAAAAATCGATAACAATACCTTATTATTAAAATAATAAAGTAAAAATCACTTAATCTTCATGAGTATAGCTAGAGAAACACGTAGGGGAATTTAGAAATATTGAGTTTTGTGTGCTTGGCGAGTATTTGAATAATTTTATTCAATTTTTGACCAAAAACAGGACAGTTATTTGCTAATAACTAATTTTTAAATCAACGTATCGAAAAACTCCTACGTGTTTCTATTCGAAATATGATTTTGAAAATATGTTGAAAAATTCGAATGAAAATTGTTCGAGTTATGCTGCGTGCCGATTTCAAAAATCGTGTTTCGAGAAAAACGCGTTCAAAGTTTTGAAATGTGTTATAGACATGAAAAAATTAAGAATTTTACTTTTTTAAATTTTTTACCATTAAACTGCAACCCCAGGACCATAAAGCTGCCCTTCTACGTTGGAATATTAGTGCTCAATCTCTTTCCTCGACGATTTAATGGTGGAGCGCGCCTCTTTTGCTGATCTGTCAATGAACGCTCAGCTTACTGGATTCACTTGGCATTGGATTCGACACAAAAATTGTAGCATTGGACGCTAATATCCATCTCCAGAACCTTCATAATCCGTAGTATGTTAGTCAGTCCATCATTAAAATTACATACAGCGATATCCGTTGCTATATTTAGGATTTTCTTACCACATGAATAAAATTTTGACCTTTTGACATGCACTGACGCTACACTAACGTAATTATGTGTGAAAATGCATCCAATGGAACACAAAAACTTTCTAGCGATATCTATTGGTGTATTCGAGAAGCTAGAAACCAACAGGTAAATCATTAGGCAGTATTTCTCAGATGGATACCTGATCCGACGCTGGTAGTCGTTTCGAAGCAGTCTGACGCGCTCGGTAAAGATCTCGAAATGTCATGTATTAAACTTTTTTCCTCATATTCTCTAAGGTTCAAACAATTTGTTAAGCAAAAAAAAAATCGATTTTTTGAAAATTTTACAGTGGTGCTACCCCTTAATATCTTGACGTGCTTCCACAAAATGGAGGACTTTAAACATGCATTTAGTTCATCAGCTGGCGTTGACCGTGGAATCACTAGTAATGTTTGACGAAAATCTCCAGCTAACAAAATCATCGCTCCACCAAATCGGTTTTGATTGTTCCGCAGATCTTGCATGGTTCCGTCTAATGCCTCCAAAGACTTTTTATGTGCCATCGTGCATTTATCCCGTACTATCAGTTTACATTGCTTCAAAACCTTTACCATTGCAGTGTTCTTCGAAATGTTGCAGGTCGGAGTTTCGCTGCTTTGCATATTTAACGGCAATTTTATCGATGAATGGAATGGGCTGTTCGACTGCTGCAATGCCTTGCTTCATCAGGCATTGCAGCAACATTGTTGGAACACTTTTAGTGGGAAAATGGAGGTTTTACGTTTTTCCGGGCAATTTTTCCAATTTTTCTTTTCATAAGAACCTTCCTCAGACTTCAGAGAATGTTTGGAAAAAAAAATTTCCCAAATTGGTCCAGCCGTCCTCGAGTTTTGCGGTTAGCAACACATTTAGCGATCCATTTTACTTTATTATTTTTTAATAATAAAGTATTGTGATCGACCTGAAATTTCAAAAAAGTTTGGTACCCTGAAATTTTGTATTTGCACGTTTTAGGACTAGTAAACACCAAAAAAGCAAAAAAAATATAATGTCCGTCTGTTCTTTATGGTGGGTAGATTGGGTGGACCCCTACGACTGGTATATTTTCGAGGGGTGGGGGTAGAAGGGGAGAGGAGAGGGGAGCGTTTTAGACGAAAAATTTTGGTTTCTAGATCTCAGGAACCACTTATGCTAGGAGGCTGAAACTTGGAATATAGTTATATAGTACTATGATAATGGACTCAATTGCAAAAAAATGGTCGATATTGGTTAAGGGGTGTGGAAGTGGGGGAAAAACAATGAGTCTTTAACGCATGAAAGACGGGATTGAAACATTCTAAAATCGATATATCCTGAACAATTGATGACAGAAGATTGAAACTTTGTTGTTGTCCGTAAGGATACTTCAAGATTAGACAAGGGCTAAAATTTTTAAGAGGTGTGGTGGGGTGTGGGGGTTATTGGTGAAAAATTTTGGATTACAATATCTTCCGAACCAATTACACCAGGAAGATAAAATGTAGTTTCTGTATATGGGATCACAAGAGGAGTCTACCGAATCTAATTTTTTTGAGGGGGAGGTGAAGCACGAAAGTGGGGGGATAGCAATTTTTCAAAAAATATAATTTTTATATCTCAGAAACCGTATCAGATATGATCTTGAAAATTTTACAGGAGTTGGGGTCGGTAAACTTCTAGTAGGAAAAACAATTTTAAGGGTGTGGGTGTTGGGGGTGATGGTGAAAGGGGGTAGAAAGGAAAACATTCTGATTTTTGTTTCTCGAAAACCATAATGAATAAAAAGCTAAAAATTTAGGATTATATAGAGCCACTATGGAAACATCCTAGAAAAATAATATTTTTGATAGGGGTATCAAGGTACGGGGGAGAGGGGTGGTTTTTTATATCTCAGAAACGGCTTATGCTAGAAAGTTGAAACTTAGTACGTATAAGTAGATGTACTATTAGAGTAATTAAAGCAAAAAACAGTTCAGATTTTTATTGGCGTTCAGAGGTTGAGTAAAAAAAGTCCGTGAATCCACATTTTCATAAACTTCGTTAAAACTTTTAGACATGTCGAGCTATCAAAGCAATTTTACTTCTGCGGGCTATTTATATAAGCGATATAGTTTCGATATCCAACCCCTAAGGGGGTGTAAAGTGGTTGTGTACATATTCACGAATTCTGATATATTTCTAAGGTATATTGAGATTTGGAATTCACTTTTACTTCTATAAGCTTTAAACGTAGTCGGGGAAAGACCGATTTAAGAATTTTTCTCAATTAAACCCACTGAGGTATTGTTCAAGTTTTCACTGATTCCGAAAATCTCTTAGGTTTAATGTTACTATGCGACTGACAACCTAAGAAATAACCAGGAGGCTATTTGGAACGTTATTTTTTAGGTTGTCAGTCGCATAGTAACCTACACCGCATCTCATCATTAAACACGTTTTGGACTTCTACCCATAAAATAATGAAGTTGCGCCCAGACTGTTGGCAGATTTTTTATATAGATAGATATAATAATAAAATAGGGTTTATTTTAAAGGAAGAGATATGTACAATAAAAAAAATAAATATGAATGGAAAATTCTTGCCATTACTTTCAAGAATAATGATTTTGTCTATTATGCTTCAAAACCACGAAAGGCAAATTTTTATTTCTTTTATATTTGTACTGTTTATATTAATACTGTGCTTCAAAACATCTCGAAATCAGATTGGGATCTTAGAGAAAAAGGGGAAAAATCGAAGAATATCAGTTGGCAAGAATCATTCCAGATAAAAATTACAATTCTCTGTATTACTTACTCGTAGTTTAAGTTAATGGTTTTAAGAAGAACGAAAAAAGAATGAGTAAAAATATATCGCAGCCATGACAGGCTCCAGTCAATTGCATAATACTCTAGATTTAGATTTAGAAGTCCGATTATAATTCGAGAAAAACCGAAATAAGGGGTAAGCATGTAGTGTGTTATTTCTTGAAGACTATTGTGAGCTACTTAAAGGAAAAGAAGAATTTCTTCCAATTATGAAGCGTTAAGAAGTTTGCAAAATTCTCGATTATTTTACACAAAACATTCTGAATTTATTGGGCACAGGATTTGACCACCAATTTCCAGGACATTTATAAGGAGGCTACGCATCGGTGCTGTAAAACTTTTCTACTAAAGAGAATAATATAAAAATTTAGATTAAACGAATAGTTTACGTTTTAAAGACTTTCGTGTGGTATGCTATTGTAAATGAATTTTAATTTTATCTGCTATACTACACTTTCAAAGGAACAGTAATTGTTCGTTTAATTATTATAGTATACCTATTGTTTATTAAAGTATTATTACTTTAATCCAATCTAAAAATTTTGTACCGCACAGAACGGGGCTTTGGACGAAACAAAGTTTTATGTGATTCTCTATTCAATTCAAAAACACAAAAAACCGCGTTGTCTGTTCGTCCTTCTCACGATAGCGCAATAACACGTCGTAGGAAGTTGGAATTTTGTCCCCTCCAGTTAATACTTTCGTTTTCTTTAATGGGCTTCTTCAGGTAACTCTCATGCAAGACTCCTTAAAATACGTATTTATGATTATTGGCAGAATGCTTCGAGAAAGGAACTTGAAAATTGCACATATTAATTTTACTGGAATTAGTTTTAAATTCATCAGCAAAATTGATAAGTAGGAGTATGAATTTGTTTGTCTGAAGAAAATTGGCTATGTCTCCCGAGGCAGGTGCAAACAATCCCAGTAATCAGTCCAATTAAGAAATATGCAATTTTTATTTGCAAAACGGATTGTGAGCTTCATGGGTTGTAAGTAGGTTCATATTTGAAATCATAATTTTGCATATCAATTTCACAAGGGATTAATTAAGGATTTCTGGAAAACCCTCCATTTCCTCACGAGCATGGAAATGGAAGATGTTCTAGAAATCCAGTCCTATGTAAAGTGCACAAGTTATTTATCAGCCATGATTATTAAGGACGTATTCGAATAGTTTGCTTCCTCTATGTCTACGTCTATTTATAGCTGTTTATGACGTCAGACTTAGCAAAGCTGTATCTCAATTCCTTTTCGGTTCGTGTCTTGACTACTTTTACGACAACTGAGCTCAGTAAATCATATCAAACTTCGTAGAAACGCACATTGCCTGTAACGTTTTTCGATATGTCGTAAGAAAATTTAAGTTTTTCTACTGAATTTAAAAATTTTATCTTTGATTTATGAAGTGCCAAATAAGCAGCTGAGCCATTTTGACGGCTTAGCCTAGTTTTTTCTAGACTGTTATAATAGCAATGCTATGATGTGACGTTAACATAGACGTAGACATCGACGAAGCAAAGTATTCGAAAACGTCCTAAGTATCTAATGAATACTTCTGTCGGGTCTGTACCCATACTAATTTACATGAATATGTACAATAAAGCACATCGTAAAAAACGATTTCGTAGTACAGTAGCATATATCAGATAATATAGCATCATTAAAATGGAGGAGTAGCTGCGGGATATTTTCACATTCGACTGAAATTTCAACATCCTTGAACTTTTGTACAGAACCACTCCTTTACAACTAAAAGCTTTCATATGCGCGAGGTTCTTTTTTTACCAAAATAAACTTCAGAAGGTGCACGATTCTTCAATGCGTGTGTTGGCCTACTATTCACTACACATATATTGAAATTGAAATCGAAAATTGCTTCTCCCCATAAATTTTCAGGTAGGTTAGCTTACATTTGTAAGCACCTTGTCATCTCGATCAACGTATGGCTTAACAATTATTTTACGTGCACTCAAATACGGCACATTGTTCTTCAAAATAAAGGCTTTACCTATCGTTTACTAATTTAATCATGTAATCATTCTCCGTAGCTCTCTCCTCACCAACACGAAACTCATTTGTAAATTCAGAATAAACAACGCATAATTTAATGTTTTCGTTTTGCATCAGGAGTGGTTAATTCCTTAGTTACCTCAATATGAATTATGATTTCATGTTTTCCTTTCTTATTTAGTTTTTAAAATTATTTCCATTTACTTTTAGTCCTATTTTTATACTCTAGATGAAATCATATAGAGTATTATAAGTTTAATCCAGCCCAAAAGTTTG
Organism: Beris morrisii; assembly: GCA_951812415.1. Taxonomy (NCBI): domain Eukaryota; kingdom Metazoa; phylum Arthropoda; class Insecta; order Diptera; family Stratiomyidae; genus Beris; species Beris morrisii. The sequence continues at coordinate 66,695,153 of OX638313.1, forward strand.
TAACGCATAGAACCAAGCCTCGGACGAAAAAAAGTTATATATTATTTTTTGTTTATTTGTGGCCAAAAACCTCAAATCCGCTTGACGTCCGTCCGTCCGTCCGACCGACCGTCCGACCGACCGTCCGTCCGTCCGTCCGTCCGTCCGTCTGTCCGTTAGCACGATAACTCAAGAACGCCTTCACCTAGGATCTTGAAATTTTGAATCTCACTCCTTCGGGTAGCTGCCATACAAAATGTCCTTAAAACACGTGTTGAAAAATATTAGACGATAACTTCGGAAGGGTTTAAGCTACAACTTTGAAAATTTGTATGTGTTACTTTTTCAATAGTTGGAGCTAAATGTAGAATTATGAAAGAAATCCTGTTAGTCCTTTGTGTAGCTGCCATACAAATATCCTGTCAAAATGCATTCACTTAATTTACGAAATTCACTATAACTCAAGTAAGCTTTTACCTATGAATTGGAAATTTTGTACAAATTAGTTTTGAGTAAAAGCGAAGTTCGAGTTTACTAATCAGCGAAATCCGTTTACTCCTTCTGATAGCTGCTATACAAAATGTCCTTAAGACACGTGTTCAACAATATTTTTCGATAACTTTTGAACGCTTCAAGCTACGAATTTGAAATTTTGTACACGTTCATTTTTGAATGGTTCCAAGGAAAAGGCTAAATATTTAAGAAATCGAGTGAGTCCTTCCTGCACCTCCCATGTGAAAGTCCTTCAAAAAGGACTTTTTTTTTCGATGACTTACCCAGTTCAAGATATGAAATTAAACACTGAATATTGTCTTTTAGGTTTGAGTAGCAATCTAATGGCAGTCCTTAATAAAGGACATACAACATGCACACACGTAATTCTACTTTATCCCCAACTACAATATAAATCGGAGTTCAGTATTCATCTAGAGTATTATACGATTGGCTTGCAGCCGATCGTGACTGCAGTATGTTTTATTCTTTTTTTACACATTTATGTTCTTTACTTTATTTCATTCTCATTCATTATATATATATATAAGTTTGTATTTTACCTTCGAGGGTCTTGCACCCGTAAATTAATAAATATATACGGATTTCACCTTTGAACAATTCACCGGTACCTCTCTTTCACTATTTGTAAACTAGCTCCACTATCCGTACACCATACATCGGATGATGTGTGTGCAGCCGATAATATTGTTGCCAAATATATGGTACACCAGATCGATGGTTATATTTATTACTTTATTATTTTAATAATAAAGTATTGTTATCGATTTTTAAAAAAAAAATTTGCTACCCTGAAAAATTTTTTTTCCACGTTTCATGACTAATAGTCACCAAAAAAGCAAAAAAAATTTTCAGTCCGTCTGTGCTTATATTTAGCTCTCAAACTCTTTGAGCTATTAAGTTGAATTTTGGTAGATTGAGCAGACCCCTTCAAGTGGCCACCTTTTGAGTGGTGGGGGTGTGAGGGGGGAGGTGGGGGAAGCGTTTTAGATGAAAAATTTTGGTTTCTAGATCTCAGTAACCGCATAGGCTAGGAGGCTGAAACTTGGAATTTATATAGAGCATCGATAGTGGACCCATTTGCAAAAAAAATTATAATATGGGTAAAGAGGTGAGATTTTTTTATTTACTTACGTATTTTTTTATCAATAGAATAATTCATAGTAGGAAAAGCGAATTCGATCACATTAAACCTAAGAGATTTTCGGAATCAGTGAAAACTTGAACAATAAAACATTGAGAACATTGAGAAAAATACTTAAATCGGGTTTTCCCCGACTACGTTTAAAGCTTATAGAAGTAAAAGTGAATTCCAAATCTCAATATACCTAGAAATATATCAGAATTCGTGAATATGTACACAACCACTTTACACCCCCTTAGGGGTTGGATATCGAAACTATATCGCTTATATAAATAACCCGCAGAAGTAAAACTGCTTTGATAGACATGTCTAAAAGTTTTAACGAAGTTTATGAAAATGTGGATTCACGGACTTTTTTTTACTCAACCTCTGAACGCCAATAAAAATCTGAACTATTTTTTTGCTTTAATTACTCTAATAGTACATCTACATATACGTACTAAGTTTCAACTTTCTAGCATAAGCCGTTTCTGAGATATAAAAAACCACCCCTCTCCCCCGTACCTTGATACCCCTATCAACAATTTTATTTTTCTAGGATGTCTCCACAGTGGCTCTATATAATCCTAAATTGTTAGCTTTCTATTCATTATGGTTTTCGAGAAATAATATGTATTTCCACCCCCTTTCACCATCACCCCCAACACCCACACCCCTAAAATTGTTTTTCCTACTAGAGTTTACCGACCCCAACTCCTGTAAAATTTTCAAGATCATATCTGATACGGTTTCTGAGATATAAAAATTATATTTTTTGAAAAATGGCTGTCCCCCCCTTTCGTGCTCCACCTCCCCCCTCCAAAAATATAGTTTTGGTAGACTCCTCTTGTGATTCCATATACAGAAACTAAATTTTATCTTCCTGGTGTAATTGGTTCGGAAGATATTGTAATCCAAAGTTTTTCACCAACCACCCCCACACCCCACCACCCCTCTTAAAAATTGTAGCCCCTGTCTAATCTTGAAGTATCCCTAAGAACAACAACACAGTTTCAATCTTCTGTCATCAATTGTTCAGGATATATCGATTTTATAATGTTTCAATCCCGTCTTTCATGCGTTAAAGACTCATTGTTTTCCCCCCCCACTTCCATACCTCTTAACCAATATCGACCATTTTTTGCAATTGAGTCCATTATCATAGTACTACATAAGTTCCAAGTTTCAGCCTCCTAGCATAAGTGGTTCCTGAGATCTAGAAACCAAAATTTTTCGTCTAAAACGCTCCCCTCTCCTTTCCCCTTGTACCACACCCCACGAAAATATACCCGTCGTAGGGGTTCACCCAATCTACCCACCATAAAAATTTCAATTTAATATCTCAAAGGGTTTGTGAGCTACGCACCTTCAAACGGTTTTGCGTACGGCGGACAGACGGAAATTTTTTTTTATGCTTTTTTGGGGTCTACTAGTCCTAAAACGTGAAAATACAAAATTTCATGGTAGCAAATTTTTTTGAAATTTCAGGTCGATAACAATACTTTATTATTAAAAAATAATAAAGTAAAATTGGTTTCTGTATAAATGTTAACAAATAAAGTTTGCTGAAAGTAAAATTTTTTAAGGGTGCGGTGGAGCATGGAAGTGGAGGGGGTAAGCATTTTTTTAAAAAATCACGTCTCATATCTCAAGAACATTGTAAGATAGATGCTTAAAATTAATTACCAGAAGTAGGCCTAATAGACCCCCAGCAGAAAAAAAATTTCATGGATGTTGGTGTAGAGGGTAAGGGTGGGGGAGGGTGAAAAGTAAAAAGTTCCGATTTTTATATCTCGAGAACCTATAACAATATAAAGCCGAAACTTGGTATTTAGATAGAAATATAGTAGTAGCATGTTGGAAAAATATAATTTTTTATAGGGGCGGTATGGTATGGGGGTGGGGGGTGTTTTTCCTAACTATAGAACGGCTTATGCTAGAAAGTTGAAATTCGGCACGTATATGTAGATCAACTAGAAAAGTAATTTTGCTTAAAAAAAATTCAAATATCCATTGGCGTTCGGAAGTGGGGCAAAAAAAATGATCAGTGAAAATGGAATGCATATATTTTCACGATTTTCGTCATATCTATTAGGTCTTTCGAAATATTGAATTCATTTTTTCTACGGTTTCTGCATAGAAATATCTAGAAAGTGTTTTCAGGATTTTTTAAAATTGGATCCCCAAGGTGGTGTAAAGGGGATGTATACATTTTCACGAATTCAGCCGTATCCCTCAGGTCTGATTAAATATCGAATAACTTTTCACTTCCACGGGCTTATTTAATAATCACCTAAAACTCGTTTTCAAGTTTTTACCTTTTTCAACCCCTAAGAGTGTAAAAACGGTTTGAACACGTCTTCACGAATTCCGTCATATCTCTTAGGAGTGATAAGACATCGGATTGGTTTTCACTTCCTCGGGCTTTCTTTATATATATCTAAAAACTCATTTCAGGATTTTTGGATATTCAACCCCAAAGTGGGTGCATGGGGGTTGCATATGTTTTCACAAATTCTTACATATTTCTAGTTCTAATGAGATATCGAATTCCTTTTTACTTCCTAAGGCTTCTTACATAATCGTCAAAACGTTGATTTCAGGATGTTTGTTATTCAACTCCAATAGGACCTAAGGCTTTCGACATATTTCTCAGGATTGATGAGATATTAGATTGGTTTGCACTTCCAAAGACTTTTTATATAATCGTCTTCAAACGCATTTCCGATTTCATGTAATGGCCCGAAACCAAATCACGAAAAACCTTCAAATGGCGTAACAACTGATATCATACTAGGACTAGATCTCGTCCCGGTGTATGACCCAATTATGTAATTCATATGTTAAATGAGGCAGCGGCGTAAGTATTCTAGCGCGACCCCATTTTAACCGCTTCCCGAACTTTTTTTTGGGTTTTCAGTCACATAGTAACCTACACCGCATCTCAGAATTAAACTCGTTCCGAACTTCTACCCAAAAAATAATAAAGTTGCGTCCAGACTGTTGGAAGATTTTTATACTCTAGATGAAATCATATAGAGTATTATAAGTTTAATCCAGCCCAAAAGTTTGTTTATACTTTAGATGAAATCATATAGAGTATTATAAGTTTAATCCAGCCCAAAAGTTTGTAACGCATAGAACCAAGCCACGGACGAAAAAAAGTTGTACATTATTTTTTGTTTATTTGTGGCCAAAAACCTCAAATCCACTTGACGTCCGTCCGTCCGTCCGTCCGTCCGTCTGTCCGTTAGCACGATAACTCAAGAACGCCTTCACCTAGGATCTTGATATTTTGAATCAGGATGTTTGGTTGAATTTGTAAGGCTAAGTTCGTTAACGGGCAAAATCGTTCTACTCCTTCGGGTAGCTGCCATACAAAATGTCCTTAAAACACGTGTTCAAGAATATTGATCGATAACTTCAGAAGGGTTTAAGATACGACATTGAAATTTTGCATGTGTTATTTTTCCAATAGTTGGAGCTAAATATATGATTATGAAGAAAATCCTGTCAGTCCTTCATGTAGCTGCCATACAAATATCCTGTTAAAATGTATTCACTTAATTTACGAAACTCACTATAACTCAAGTAATCTTTTAGCTACGAATTCAAAATTTTTTACAAATTAGTTTTGAGTGAAAAGAAAGTTCGACTTTACTAGTCAGCGAAATGCGTTTACTCCTTCTGGTAGCTGCCATACAAAATGTCCTTAAAACACGTGTTTAAGAATATTGGCCGATAACTTCAGAAGGGTTTAAGCTAGCTTCCAATAGTTGGAGCTAAATGTATGATTATGAAGAAAATCCTATTAGTCCTTCGTGTAGCTGCCATACAAATATCCTGTCAAAACGTCTTCACTTAATTTACGGAACTTAACATAACTCAAGTAATCTTTTAGCTATGAATTAGAAATTTTGTACAAATTAGTTTTGAGTAAAAACAAAGTTCGAGTTTACTAATCAGCGAAATCCGTTTACTCCTTCTGGTAGCTGCCATACAAAATGTCCTTAAGACACGTGTTCAACAATATTTTTCGATAACTTTTGAACGCTTCAAGCTACGAATTTGAAATTTTGTACACGTTAATTTTTGAATGGTTCCAAGGAAAAGGATAAATATGTAAGAAATCGAGAGAGTCCTTCCTGCACCTCCCATGCGAAAGTCCTTCAAAAAGGAAATTTTTTTTCGATGACTTACCCAGTTCAAGATATGAAATTACACTGAATATTGTCTTTTAGGTTTGAGTAGCAATCTAATGGCAGTCCTTAATAAAGGACATACAACATGCACACACGTAATTCTACTTTATCCCCAACTACAATATAAATCGGAGTTCAGTATTCATCTAGAGTATTATACGATTGGCTTGCAGCCGATCGTGACTGCAGTATGTTTATACTCTAGATGAAATCATATAGAGTATTATAAGTTTAATCCAGCCCAAAAGTTTGTAACGCATAGAACCAAGCCTCGGACGAAAAAAAGTTATATATTATTTTTTGTTTATTTGTGGCCAAAAACCCCAAATCCACTTGACGTCCGTCCGTCCGTCCGTCCGTCCGTCCGTCCGTCCGTCCGTCTGTCCGTGAACACGATAACTCAAGAACGCCTTCACCTAGGATCTTGAAATTTTGAATCTGGGTGTTTGGTTAAATTTGTAAGGCTAAGTTCGTTAACGGGCAAAATTGTCCTACTCCTTCGGGTAGCTGCCATACAAAATGTCCTTAAAACACGTGTTCAAGAATATTGGTCGATAACTTAAGAAGGGTTTAAGCTAAGACATTGAAATTTTGTTTGTGTTATTTTTCCAATAGTTAGAGCTAAATATATGATTATGAAGAAAATCCTGTAAGTCCTTCGTGTAGCTGCCATACAAATATCCTGTCAAAATGTATTCACTTAATTTACGAAACTCACTATAACTCAAGTAATCTTTTAGCTACGAATTCAGAATTTTGTACAAATTAGTTTTGAGTGAAAAGAAAGTTCGACTTTACTAGTCAGCGAAATCCTTTTACTCCTTCTGGTAGCTGCCATACAAAATGTCCTTAAAACACGTGTTTAAGAATATTGGCCGATAGCTTCAGAAGGGTTTCAGCTACGTCTTTGAAATTTTGTATGTGTTATTTTTTCAATAGTTGGAGCTAAATGTATGATTATGAAGAAAATCCTATTAGTCCTTCGTGTAGCTGCCATACAAATATCCTGTCAAAACGTCTTCACTTAATTTACGGAACTTACTATAACTCAAGTAATCTTTCTGCTATGAATTAGAAATTTTGTACAAATTAGTTTTGAGTAAAAACAAAGTTCGAGTTTACTAATCAGCGAAATCCTTTTACTCCTTCTGGTAGCTGCCATACAAAATGTCCTTAAGACACGTGTTCAACAATATTTTTCGATAACTTTTGAACGCTGGAAGCTACGAATTTGAAATTTTGTACACGTTAATTTTTGAATGGTTCCAAGGAAAAGGATAAATATGTAAGAAATCGAGTGAGTCCTTCCTGCACCTCCCATGTGAAAGTCCTTCAAAAAGGACATTTTTTTCGATGACTTACCCAGTTCAAGATATGAAATTAAACACTGAATATTGTCTTTTAGGTTTGAGTATCACTCAAATGGGAGTCTGCAGTATGTTTTTTATTGTTATTTAATATATTATCAGGGTCATTCCATCAATAATCGAACATAGGTGTGACCTTACCATCGCCGATTCTTTTGTACATTTCTGTACTTGAAGAATTAGTGAAAAAAAAAATTAAAATCAATTTTTTGTTTCTATTCTCATTTTTTTTGTTAGGTATAGTAGGTATGTTAAATATTTCGCAGAAAATGGTGTAATATATTCAATATTAGTTTCAAATGATATACTTAATAATTATGTAGGTTTAGTAAAAGGCATTTACTTTTTAGTATCATCAATTACAATTCTACTTTATTATTTCAATAATAAAATATTGTTATCGATTAAAAAAAAATTGCTACCCTGCATTTTTTGTTTTACGTTTCAAAACAACAAAAAAGCCAAAATAAAATTCAGTCCGTTTGTACGCCGTTTGTATGCTGCCTACCGTACGCCGTCCGCCGTCTGCCGCCTTATGCAAAATCGTTTAAAGGCTTGTAGCTCCCAAAATCTTTGAACTTTTAAGGTAATTTTTTTGGTAGACTGAGTGGCTTAAGTGGCCACCTTTTGAGGGATGAGGGTGTGCGGTTTTGGTTTCTAGATCTCAGCAATCGCTTACGGTGGGCGACTGAAAACTGGAACTTATATAGAGCTTTGATAGTGGACCCCTTTGCAAAAAACTTGGAGAAGTGGGTTGAGGGTCGTGGAAGTGAAAAATAAAGCGTTCGAAACGCTCGAAAGCTGAGATCGAGATGTCCTAAAATCCATATCTCCTAAACGGTAAATGTTACGAAATTCAAACTTAATGAGGGTCTGTAGGTATACTAGGAGAACAAACCGGAAACAAAAGGAGGGTGGAAAACTTCAGATTACGATATCTCACGAACCCATTGCGCTACAAAAATGAAAAATCATTTTGTAGTATATAAGTCGACAAATGGAGTTTGATGGAAATACATTTTTTTAAAAGTGCGGGATAAGAATTTTTCTAAAAAATCACGTCTCATATCTCAAGAACGGCTTAAGATAGATGTTTAGAGTTTTCTCGTGAAGTAAATATAATAGATCCCTAGCGGTATTGGGCTTAGAAGTGTGGGTGGGGGAGGGTGAAAAGAAAAAGTTTCGATTTTTATATCTTAAGATCCCATAATGATCAAAAAAAATTAATTGCACATATTTTCACGAATTTCGTCAATCTCTTAGGTCTTCCAAAATATTTAATTAATTTTTATTCTATGGATTCTTACATACATGCCTAGAAATTCTTTTCAGAATTTTTTGAAATTCGACTTCTAAGGGGTGTGAAGGGGCTGTATACATTTCCACAAATTCAGTCATATTCGTCAGGTGTGATTAGATATCAAATAACTTTTCACTGGCATACTGTTATATAATCGACTAAAAACCGTTTTCAGGTTTTTTTCCTTTTCAACTCCTAAGAGGGTATAAGAAGGTTGAATATGTTTTTACGAATTCATATCTCTTAGGAGTGATAAGACATCGAATTGGTTTTCACTTCCTCGGGTTTTCTTTATATTTATCTAAAAACTGGTTTCAAAATTCTAAGATATTCAACGCGTAAGTGGGTGTAAGGGGAATGCATACGTTTCCACAATGCCGCCATATCTCTTACGTTTGATGAGATATAAAATTGGCCTTAACTTTTCCTGAGCTCTTATATATGTAATCTCCTACAAACCAATTTTAGAGTTTTTGGTTAAATTGGTTATTACTTCTATGAGCTTATAGTGTAAATAATATACTGAAATTTGAGTCGAGCTTTTTATGTTTAATCGGCAATTCAAAATTTATATTTTAGATATTATTATTTTTATTCAAAGTTAACTTTCCCAAACATCTCCTAATATCGAAACAACTGATGTTATACTTCGACTTTGATCGCGTTTTCGAGTATGACCCAATTACGTTATTTATCTGTTGTATGTGGCAGTGGCTTAAGCAAGCATTCTATAGGGATTTTTCCATTTAAGCATGATTATATCTATAAGTGCAACAATTACAATGGATAAATTCGTAAATCCAGTCTTCATTACTTCTTATTTTTATGTAGATTTCACTTTCAGAATTTAAAGTACTTAAAATTAGTATGCAACTCCTCCTGCTGCAATGCAGTCCTACCGAACATTTGTTATTTGTATTTCCAAAAAATTTCACAAAATAGATTGCGTTTTAAAGATTAGAAACGTTGGGTACGGAAAATATCAATTGCACATTTTTTCAAGGTGCCTACAATGAAAAGATATGCCCTCTAAACTAAGGTGCGCTGGTGATTCAAAAAGGAAGAAGATCCAAATGAATAGATAGACCTCTAGTAAAAAAAAATCCGAAAAGGTCTTTGCCAAGAACAAAAATATCCGCTGTTCTGTAGAGGCAATGCTATAGACGAACAAACAATTAGGCCCTTCAGATGCAGAGATTGAGCCCGTAAGCAAATTCACTTTCTATATGGGTTGGATTTTCTGTCTGTCTGTTGCCTGTACGCTATGTAGGTAATTGAGATTACAACAAAAGATCCCCGAAGGCGTGTGCTATATTTTGCTAGTTGGGCTCTCGCATTTTTTGCCCCTAGTGCCTAATTTTTTTGTGGCGCAGGCACATCTTCACCATTTGGTTTTATTTTTGTTGCTGATGGTGCTATGTTGTATTTGAAAAGATCCTTTCACCCATGTCGGGGTTGATGTTTAATCGCCCCTAGGAAGTTGAATTTCCTTCGTACACAAAACACATCACTTGGAGCCTTTTTGTACTGTGAATCGATTGCATTTCGTAATATTGAAGTAAAAAAAAATTAAAAGAAAAAAGGAAAAAATTAAATAAAAACCCTCTGCTTTTTTAACCATAAAAGGTTTGCCCATTTACAAAAAATTTTCCAAAGGATTACTTGCAAGGTTCAATTTCAATGAAGGCCGTTTAATTAAAAAGGTGCTGATTTGATAGAATAGGTAATAATAGAGTGTTGCAATCTATAAGCAGAAATTTTACGAAGTGACTTGATATTTTTGCAGTTAGGCCAGACATAAAATTTCTGTTCTACAGATTCAATCCTTTCCTTATTCGTCATCAAAAACTTTTGTGGTTGGTAAATAATAGTTAGTCTATAACGGTGTGCGGAAATGTCAATCATATGAAGAAGTGGACTTATAGAGTCCGGAGTAACATTTCTAAAGGCTGTCCACCTTTTACTGGTCCAAACAATACGCATTTAAGGACTTCTGGTACATATTACAAAACTCATGATATCGATAGTACCTATAACTAGCCTCGTTTGTGTAATTTGATATTGCCGCCAATTACCCTCCACAATGTCTAAGATTTGTAAGGCATTATAAGATTTTTTGTGTTAGGGTTTACGAAATTACAAAGAATATGACAGCCTTCCGTCTCTTTATTGCTTTACGGTTAACATGTGCATTTAAGCTTCAAGGAAGTATCATACATAGTGCTTGTGCAGAAAAATGACTTTAATGAAGTGTTATGCGCATTAATTTTAACGGAGGGAAATTCGATCACACTAGCATATTAATGAAAGATATATTATATACCTGATCGTATGATGAAAATAGATTTGCAATCTTAATGAATAAGTTTTTGTTTGTGTTGCGGTCTTTTGTTGTGTTAGATATATGATTTAAAAGTTCGTGCAAGTTCGTTGTTTGTATGTTGAGGTGCACTTAAGGACTGGAAATCGCATAGTCACTAGACCAAAAACGTGCAAAGCAAATTTATTTGTTCTTTTCAGAAAAATTAAAAAAAATATTTATTTCCAAGTTTCTTCAATGGTTAACGGTTTAAGAACAGACGTTATAAGAACAACATATGCTGCCACCTTTTTTTAAGAGTATTTACGGCAGCTACTTTGTTACAGTAGCTTGATGCGGCCTCTATACTCTAAGAAAATGAAATTGTTCGAATTTCGAAACGGAGTTCATCAGAGTAATTTATTAGGTGTATACTTTTTCTTTTTTTTAATTGTTGGAACCAATCTTCGTTTCGTTTCGAGGATTTAACAAAATATTTGTGTCGTAAGGTATACTTTTTTTAAGGATACAGAACTGGACATAGGTGGTTAGCCTTTAATACACAGTAGCGTACAGTTCAGTCAGCTTAGGAATGGGAGGTCGGAAATCGGGCCGGCTATGGCAGTGTTCCAGTAGGTGTTAAGGCATCAGTCTAGTTGTGACCGTTTGAAAAAATGGTTTTTTTTTTTTTGCATTTTTCGAAAGTATGTACATTCAAAAATATTGTGAGAAAAATTCATAAAGATCCGAGCAGTCTAAGTGCCAATGTCGAGCAGCTGCTTGCATTAACATAAACACAAACTTATTAAAGGTTGCTCTACTGCTTTCACCGACAGTTATATTTCGACATTTGAGGTTGCTCTACTGCTTTCACCGGCAGTTATATGTCCACATTTGAAACTGTAAGGGCAAGAGATTCTGGAAAAGGCAGAAGGGATCCTGTATGGTCTGGGCATCGCTGATTAGGCGTACGTATGTTTTTTTCACGATTTCGTAGAAAAAAATTTTAACCGCGTTTTTCTCGAAACAACGTTTTCTCGGCTCCCGGGACTGAAATTTTCGAAACCATTCAACCGATCTTGATGCAAATTAGACCACATATCCCTAAAATATATAATTTCGTCTGGAACTAGAACCAAGTGAAAATTTTTATTTTTACTATAAATTTTGATGCAAAAACTAGTGGAAAAAGTACCATTTTTTGGTATTTTTCCGAAAAAGTCCGCCATTTTGTTATTTATGCATGAATATCAAATCTTCTAGTTCCAGACAGAATCACATTTATACTGAATCTATAACTTTTTCATTTTTTTGTGTCAGATGAATCTGCTGAACAAAATCAATCCCGTCAGCCACCTATGTATTTTTCACACAGTTACGTTTAACGAGTATTTTAAACAACAAAAACTGTAAAAAGTAAATAAAAAAAAATGTTTTTAGCTAGTTTTAGAGTATATTCATTAAACCCAAAAAGAATGACATCGATATTTATTCTTGTAAACTCTAAAAAAATTCCCAAAAATAGCCCTTTTTTGGGGCGTCCAAAGTAGACTGAGGCCTTAATAATTGTTAGTGCTGTTTGGTTGTGATATGATCTGCAATCGGCAATGTTGTCTATAACAAATCAACTACTGTCTGGTAATCTGCAATTTGATAAGAATGTAAACAGAACTCATCTACTCTGTCTTAAATCCTTTAGTAGTGACCTTATTAAACATTCTGCACTGTTCACTATTTACGAGTATATTAATATTTCAAAGCCAAAAGCAACTGTAAAATTCTTATAAATAATTTTTGCAACTTATACTTATAACAAATATTAATGTATTCAATGTAGTATAAATAGCTAGTTGTGGTAAGCCTATACCTCAAGCAAAAATAAAAAATATTGTGAACATGTCCAAAAGCAAATTCGTAGTAACGCGTATACAATTTACTTCGTTTTTACTTCGCAATCTACCATTTTTATTAATTTGTCCTTTTACCGGGAATGGTAAAATAAATAAAGAACCTAGTTAAATTTAGTAAAAGGGATGTTTTATTAATTTATTTATATCTATATTTTTATACTATTATTTTACTATTCCTATACTATTATTATATTACTGCATATTTACTAGATTTTCTACATCTATATCTAAATTTCTATACTTAACATTATAAAGAGGCAGAGTTTTTGTGTTTGATTGTTTACGTGAGATAAACTCAAGAGGCACTAAATAAATGGATTTTTTGAAAATTCAGTGACCCTTTTTCTATAAAATAATTGAGAATCACTGATGTTCTTCGATTTTTTTGACCCCTATCCCTTTGAGATCCCAAGTTGATTTTTTGGTATGTTTCGAAAAACAGTATAATATACAAATATAAAAAAATTAGAGATACGCAGTTCGAGATATTCAAGGATAAAGGACAAAATCGTTATCTTTGAAAAAAAAATTTTTTAGGTTAATTTTTATTGTTTTTTTTTTATTGCGACAACCTTCCCCTTTAAAATAAGCCCTATTTTATTATTCTAAGATAAAAATGACCAGAGATATGAATTTTCAAAGAGGACTCGGACACCATTTTTGCGGAAACTTTAACATACAATAACTAACAAAAAAAAGAATTTCAATTATTTTTTTCACTAGTACAAAAATTTTCAAAAGAATCGGAGATGGTAAGGTCACACCTTTGGCGATTCTTGATGGAATGACCCTATACGCGGTATTGTAGCAGTACGCAATCTTGAGATCGATTTGCTTCGAAACACAAATTTTTGGTACTGTAAGCCCTAAAATTCTTTGATCAATGTACCCCTATTTAAATGTAATTTTACATTTGTTTCCTACAAAAGTTGCACACATATGTTCGACTTAGGTTTCACCACTCTGTATAATTGTTTGAAAGTAATTATCGTTTAAGTAGTACTTAACTATTTTAAGACACATGAAGCTAACGAAACATCAATAAGCTTTGAACAACCATATTTTGTATGGAGACCCGGTCATTAATTTGAACAAATTTCGACTAGCTCGATAGCTAAAGAAGACAAAAACGGGTTAGCTTTTTTGAACTCTTTTGTGGACAAAGAGGACAATCTTTTGTGGTTTTTCTCAAATGCTACCATAAAATTGGACCATCGAATTCAACTAGAAAATTCTAGAAAAAAAAACTTGCGCTTGGACAACTTTCTCTTATTTTTATTACTTTTCGGGACAAAGTTTGGGAAGTGGTTAAAGTCGAGGTGCGGCAGAAGTTTCGACAATACTGACCAAATGAAAACAACAATTACGATTTTGGGTCAAAGTGATAGTTCGAAAAAAGTATGCTCTTGGAATAAAAATATATAGAAATTATTGTAATTTTAAATCTAACAATTGATATACTTGTGTAAAAATAAATTTTAATAAAAAGCCTATGAAACTGGAAACCAATTCGATATCTCATAAGATTTGATAGATATGTACACCAATTTCAAAAGAATTCGGAATACTTATATGTAAAAGAATACCCCGCAAAGCAAAGATGAAAAGACTATTGTCTAATCTCTGGTTATTAATAACATAAGTTTATACTCGAAATTTTCAATGAATAAATATAATTATTATTATTAATAGATATGTTGGAATTCGTGAAAAGTATGCAATTCCCTTTCGGGTTTATACAACGAAAAAATCTGAAATTATTTCTTAAGTGATTATGTAAAACACCTGTGGAAGTGAAAGCAAGATTGAGATGTTCTAGGTAGGAGATATAACTCAAACTCGACCAATATTTATTTAAAATAATTCAGCTTGCGTTTACAGAATAAAAATTGTTTAGATTAGACTTTTCATCTTAAGAGCTAGGTTGTAATAATTATAGTACTAGGCAATGAGAAAAAACAATAGAAAACATATACAATAATATTTTGCCAAGGAAAAACTCTGAGAAAAAAACCTTGCCTGTTTAAGCTTAAGCTACTTAAAACTAACTTAGAACTAAAGGATTACATAGTAATTTACATTATTACCTGATATTAATTAGATTCAAAAAAATTGCAGAGTGCAATGATAAAGATGGAGAAATGGAATATAAGGCAAAATCTATAGGAATGATGCAACCAGTGGGTTACATATATTTCGGCATCTCTTTAGAAAGTTTTTATGTCTTCTATCGGCCAGTGTTTTTATGTCATGCACGTTAGCTATTTTATGTAGGCGTTTAGTTGAAAAGTAGAAGGGTAAGTTTATGATTACTTTAAGGCTTTTATGTTTGGTTACTTGCAACGTTTCTTGGTGAGTAGCGGAACTTTGACGTCATATGAGAGCGCCATAAGAGATTATGGGTTGGATGACCTGCTTGAAAATTAGGAGTTTGTTATGCGCCGAAAGATTGGATTTCCGATTGATTAGGGGGTAAAGAGCATGAATACTTTTAGATACTTTGGAGATCGTCATTTCTACATGCTTCTTGTAGATGAGCTTTTAATCTAGGGTCTGGGCGAGGTAGTCTATGGAGTAACTTCATTCGATGGTTTGTCCTATGCTCCTATGAAATTAATGTACTGATTTGGAAGATTACTGGGCTTTTTTTTGTAAAGAAAATAGCTAGAGTATTATAAGTTTAATCCAGCCCAAAAGTTTCTAACGCATAGAACCAAGCCTCGGACCAAAAAAAGTTATACATTATTTTGTGTTTATTTGTGGTCAAAAGCTCCAAATCCGCTTGACGTCCGTCCGTCCGTACACACGATAACTCAAGAACACCTTAACAGAGGATCTTGAAATTTTGAATCTAGATAATTGGACGAATTTACAAGGCTAAGTTCGTTAACGGGTAAAACCGTCCTATTCCTTCGGGTAGCTGCCATAGAAAATGTCCTTAAAACACGTGTTGGTCGATAACTTCAGAAGGGTTTAAGCTACGACTTTGAAATTTTGTATGTGTCGAATTTCTAATAGTTGCAGCTAATTGTATGATTGTGAAGAAAATCCTATTAGTCCTTCGTGTACCTGCCATACAAATATCCTGTCAAAATCTCTTCACTTAATTCACGGAACTCAGTATAACTCAAGTAATCGTCTAGCTACGAATTCGGAATTTTGTACAAATTAGTTTTGAGTGAAAACGAAGTTCGAGTTTACTAGTCAGCTAAATCCTTTTAATCCTTCTGGTAACTTTCATACAAAAAATCTTTAAGACACGTGTTCAACAATATTTTCCGATAACTTTTGAAAGCTAGGAATCTTAAATTTTGTACACATTAATTTTTAAATGGTTGCAAGGAAAAGGATAAATATGTAAGAAATCGAGTGAGTCCTTCCTACAACTCCCATGTAAAAGTCCTTCTAAAATGGACCTAAAATTCTAACTCTTTTAGTTTCGAATAGCAATCGAATAGCAGTCCTTAATAAAGGACATACTACATGCACACACCTTATTCTACTTTATCCCCAACTACAATATAAATCGGAGTTCAGTATTTCATCTAGAGTATCATACGATTAGCTTGCAGCCGATCGTGACTGCAGTATGTTTAAATGTAATCTTTTGTTCAGACACGAACAGATCACAAAAAAAACAGGCCGTCAAAGTAATTAGCACAAGATTTTGTTGTCTTACTGCGGTAGTAGCGGCAAAATTGGAAATTAGGCTAATCCAGCGTCGACGAAAAGTTCGCGGTGCTACTGTTCGCCGCTATTGTAGGTAGTAGTTACATATATTGCAGCGTATTTGAAAATTCTGACTGCGAACTTAGCCCGCCACTGGCGAAGTTTCGTAGTATACGAAAAAACGGCCTGAGAAACGCCGTAGGGTACGATATCCGAGGTACCCGTATATGTTTATTTGTTAAGTTTGGAAAAGCACTAGACGTAGAATACTTACGGTGATTCTACGTATATTATTTTAGGTTTTTATACGTAACATACGTACGTAACGTACGTACTTTTACTTTAAGGCATCACAGCAAACTGCGCTGCTTTTGCTGCACGACGTATTGCAACCTAGAAAGTGGTGCAACATTCTCAATGCTGTGCGCATGTTCTCAAGGTAGCGGTCGCAGCAAAAAATATTCAATTGGTTAAAAGTTTGGCAGCGCTGCATTAGCCGGTTTCCTCTGTCATATTGGGTAATTGGGTATGGAGTTGTGTTGAAAAATATCGAACCGGTAAAATACCAACAGAAACAGACAGGCTCTTACAATAGAAGTGGAGCGCGAATAATCAAATAGGTAAGTACGAACGAAGTGCATAAAGTAAATATCATTTGTTTGAATCAAAGCTCATCCTTTTGTTGTGTTCGTTTGTGTAGACCCGTTTACTCGGAAAAATTAATAAAAACTATTTTTCGGTTTTTCAACAATATTTTATACTTTTTGAAAAAAATACAATCTCTCATAATGACACACAACTTCTTCTCCTTTTTTAGGTTAACTCTTTCTATCAAAATTAACATTCTTAAATTTAAGTACATTGACTTATTACTTTATATTTTGGTCTAAAATCAAGTCTACAACTCGGTAATACTGACGATACGACGACTCGACGTATTTAAATCTAAATATGTGATAACTAAATTTGAAACTTAAAGCAATGGTATTTTTAATTCAAAAAGTAATTATGATTAAATGTAAATAATATTAACTAATTCAGTAGACGGTTATAATATCTTAAACATTTTGAAAATATGTATTGCAAAATCTTAATTCAATTTAATTTCAAGCAAAGACAACATTAAGAATTCCACATGATCACAATATCCTCCTCGTTATCTTCTACTACATCTGCTGAAATATCATCCGCACTGATCCATTACCTTAGATTTTCCGGGTCAAATATACCCTCAAATGGTATACGGGTAATTTGAAATCCTTCTATATCTGCGATACAATAATGATCGTTTGACAAGCACTTCTTTACCACGTACGGACCTTTAAATTTTGGGGCCAGTTTACTGTTGGATACATTCCGTATCATAACATAATCCCCCTCATTATATCTAACGCAGTTTTTAATATTTTTGTTGTAGTATTTTTAATTTTGTAATTGAACACATTTAATATTTCGTGCTGCACACTCCCTCAATTGCTCAATACGACCTCAAATCATTATTATTGTCAATATAATGCCGTAAATAATCAAAATTTTTATTTCGCTGCGAAAGACTAGGACTTTGTTTGGTTGATCTATTCACAGTGTTATTTATTGAATATTCGACTTCATTTGACACAGTCACATTCTAAATTCCTTTCATTGGCTAATTTACTTAGTATCGGGACAAGAAATTTATTAAATTTCTCCATCGCGGACAATTACTTGCGATTTTAACATGCGAAACATTTTGACTTTGCAGTAATTCTTGGAATTCTGCAGATGTACAACAGCTCCCTCTATCTGAAACTATTCTGTTTGGCCTACTATAATATGCAAAATATTAATTTAAAGCCTTTACAACCTCTTTAGTATTTGTTGTTTTGGTTTCGTAAAGCTTTATGTATTTAGTAAAAGCATCTACAACAACTAAAAGCAATCTGTTTTTCCGTTTCGTAAGTTCTAGCTTCCAAGATGATCTACATGAACTGTATTAAAAAGTCTATTACCCTTTGAAATACTATGTAATAAAGTTTTTTTCCGACCATCACCAGGTGAATAAACACCGATAACACCAATGCTCCGACTGAGCGCATCCACATGACATATTCTTTGGCCCTGTCTATGAACGGTTTCGAAAGAGTAATATTGCAAAAACAGTACCCATCTACTAATTCGAGGATTAATCTCTTTTTTGTTCATTGTTAAAACAAAAGAGTTACAGTCTGTAATAATTTTAAAACTAATATCATGTACCTAGGTATATGTGGAATCGCTTCAATGCTAATGTCTCTAATTCAAAGCTATGATAGCGAGATTCTGCATCAGTTGTTCGCTTCGAAAAAAACAATTCGTCATCATCTTTTTGTTTCTGCAGTAAAATTGCACCCATTCCAATACTAGATGCGTCACAATGCAGTTCTGTATCCAATTCTGGTAAATAAATTCTGAGTACTGGGGGAGAAACCATTTTATCATTCAAAATTTGAAATCTCTCCTGCGGCAAAAGCCCAAATTCGAAAGTTGCATCTTTTCGAATCAAGTCGTACAAGAGTTTTGCAATAGTCGCAAAATTGGGTATAAACTTCCGAAAGTAAGATACTAAACCCAGAAACCGTTGCACTTCGTTTGCATTTTTGGGTTGCGGATACTTAATAACATGCTCGATATTTTCCGAGCTAGGTTTTACACCCGTTTTATCAATGCTGTACCCAAGGTAAACAATATTCGACATTAGAAACTTACATTTAGAAAGTTTTAATTTCAACTTATTTTCCGTTAGGATAATAAAAGTTAATAAAGTTCTAAGTGTTCATCGATTGTTTCAGTCGCTATCATGATATCGTCTAGATAGATAATAACATTATTTTTGAAAAGAATATCGTTAAATACGAGGGTTATAAATCTTTGAAAATTTGCAGGGGTATTACACAGTCCAAACCGTACTCATATGTACTCGTACTGACCTGCATGGGTTACGAAAGCCGTTAAATGAACCGAACTATCACTAAGATTCATCTGATAAAACCCACTTTTAAGATCTGGAATGCTAAAAACACTTTTTCCGCGCAACTTGTCTATGCAATCTTCAATCAAAGGTATGGGGAATCGGTCTTTGATAGTAAACTTATTTAACTCTCTGTAGTCTACACACCAGTGGCGTCTTGTGGTTGAGTTGGGTGGGTGTTCAATGCATAATTCATATATTTGGAAAAATTTATATACAGTATGTACCAACGAAATAGACTTTGTTGATAGTTTCATGAGAAGGTCATAACGGCAATAAATATTTACTATTGCATGTTAAATATTTTTATTCGAATTATTGCTTTATTTCGTTTATTTTCATTATTTATATTTTAACGGAATCCTTCTCTGTTTTTCGGCGAAATTTTCGATAACGTTTTCAATGAAAATAGGGTTCGATTTAAGTTTTTTTAGTAAATCACTTTCAATGCCTAACAGTGATAAGCTACTTAATCTTCCTTGACCCATGCTGCTTCTAAGATAACTTTTAATTCTTTTTAGTGCCGAAAATGAACGTTCAACGGAAGTTGTTGTTGATGGTATTGTTAGAATTAAGAAAGCCAATAATTTTATTTCGGAAAAAATATCTTCCAATTGTAGTTCTATAATGTGATATAAAATTTGATCTATTGTTTTATTTTTATACACGTCGGCACCATAAATAACACACAATTCGTTATACTCTAGATGAAATCATATAGAGTATTATAAGTTTAATCCAGCCCAAAAGTTTGTAACGCATAGAACCAAGCCTCGGACGAAAAAAAGTTATATATTATTTTTTGTTTATTTGTGGCTAAAAACCTCAAATCTGCTTAACGTCCGTCCGTCCGTCCGTCCGTCCGTCTGTCCGTGAACACGATAACTCAAGAACGCCTTCACCTAGGATCTTGAAATTTTGAATCTGGATGTTTGGTTGAATTTGTAAGGCTAAGTTCGTTAACGGGCAAAATCGTCCTACTCCTTCGGGTAGCTGCTATACAAAATGTCCTTAAAACACGTGTTGAAAAATATTAGCCGATAACTTCAACTTTGAAAATTTGTATGTGTTACTTTTTCAAAAGTTGAAACTAAATGTAGAATTATGAAAGAAATCCTGATAGTCCTTCGTGTAGCTGCCATACAAATATCCTGTCAAAATGCATTCACTTAATTTACGAAACTCACTATAACTCAAGTAATCTTTTAGCTATGAATTGGAAATTTTGTACAAATTAGTTTTGAGTAAAAACAAAGTTCGGGTTTACTAATCAGCGAAATCCTTTTACTCCTTCTGGTAGCTGCCATACACAATGTCCTTAAAAGACGTGTTTAGGTATATTGGCCGATAACTTCAGAAGGGTTTAAGCCACGTCTTTAAAATTATGTATGTCTTATTTTTCCAATAGTTGGAGTTAAATGTATGATTATGAAGAAAATCCTATTAGTCCTTCGTGTAGCTGCCATAAAATGCATTCGCTTAATTTACGAAACTCACTATAACTCAAGTAATCTTTTAGCTATGAATTGGAAATTTTGTACAAATTAGTTTTTTGTAAAAACGAAGTTCGAGTTAACTAATCAGCGAAATCCTTTTACTCCTTCTGGTAGCTGCCATACAAAATGTCCTTTAGACACGTGTTCAACAAGATTTTTCGATAACTTTTGAACGCTTCAAGCTACGAATTTGAAATTTTGTACACGTTCATTTTTAAATGGTTCCAAGGAAAAGGCTAAATATGTAAGAAATCGAGTGAGTCCTTCCTGCACCTCCCATGTGAAAGTCCTTCAAAAAGGACATTTTTTTTCAATGACTTACCCAGTTCAAGATATGAAATTAAACACTGACTATTGTCTTTTAGTTTTGAGTAGCAATCTAATGGCAGTCCTTAATAAAGGACATACAACATGCACACACGTAATTCTACTTTATCCCCAACTACAATATAAATCGGAGTTCAGTATTCATCTAGAATATTATACGATTGGCTTGCAGCCGATCGTGACTGCAGTATGTTTTTTTTAACTTTATTGGGTCAAATACATGAATGTACTTCGTTTTAAGATTGTTGAAGGCTTCATTTGGAAAAGACTGACAGTATAAATTGAATTTTGAAGAATCTAACAGTTGAACAAATTTTAATTTTTCCAGAGACTTATATCTTGAACTCATTTGAGTAAGAATCGTATCTATTATCTCATTAAAAATTTGTTTATAATAAATATTAGCATCAACATTTCTCTTATTTTCAGGGGGACCAGATTTTACTTTAGCAATTTCATAAATTGTGTCAAATTTATTCCTGATCAATGAAATGCTATCTTCTGCCATTTTTACAGAGTTGATGCAATATTCTATATTTATCGACTTCTTTTGGAGAATATCAAAAAGAATATCATTAAAAAAAAAAATTGGAGAAAAGATTTCCAGTAGAAAGGTTGTTTCGAAACATCGCAAAAAATGTAAAAAACCTCGGGCAATTATAGTAGTATTACTATGCCAGTCATGAGGATTTTCAACAATGCTACTGAAAACTTCGATTAATGCTTCTCGAAAGTTGAAACATGTATTTACCAGCCTTGACGTAAAATTCCAACGAGTTGGAGCTACTGATGGTAACCTTTTTTTGACAATATTATCCAATAAATTGATCCTTTTTGTTGAATGTTTAAAAAATGAAGAAAGTCCTGAAAGTGTGTTGAAAAACATTTTCGCCTCCTTAATAAAGCTTACGGACTGCGATAATACTAGATTTAGCACATGTGCTGTACAGTGTACAAATTTGGCATGAGGACAAACAGAGCGAACTAATGCTTGAGTCCCTCCTTCTGTTCCAGCCATCACCGCTGCTCCGTCATAAGCTTGGGCTACAAGCTTGGTTTCTGAGCGAAGGACTTTTATTATTTCGAGGATGTGATCAGAAAATGCTTTTGCTGAGCGATCACTCCTTACATCAAGGAAACAATAAAACCTTTCTACTGCAATTCCACTGCTTGTTGTATACCGAAACATAACAGATAACTGAGATTTCGAAGAAATATCGGATGTCTCGTCCATTAACGCGGATAAAAATGGTGTGTCCAATATTTCAGAATGAATGTGCCTAGTGAGAACATTACTGATACATTCAATCAATTCATTTTGAATTGTTGCCGAAGTACCCTGGAAAATAGTAGACGTTCTCATATGTGTCGCTAGCAATTCATCATATCCAGAAAGTAATGTTAAGAGTTCTTTAAAATTACCGCGATTTGAAGACAATACACCCTCTTCATGACCCCTGAAAGCTAAATTTTGCACCGCGAGGAAACATATACAGTCTATTAAGCGAGTTAATATGGCTCTGTTTCTAGAAACCTCTTCGTTGTGCTTCGTGATCGATTGAGCAGTAAGACGATCTAACTGTAACTCAATTCGGATCTCACCAAACAATTTCAAGGAAAGACAGTTTCTTATATGACTTTCGGACTTTCCTTTTTAATTTTAGCTTACGAAAAATGATGCAAATCAGAATATCCTTCGCTGGTCCAAATAGTTTTAACACTACCTGAAAAAAGTATACATGGCCAGCAATACAATTTGTTCATTTTCCTACAACCTGCTAGCCAGGAAGAATTGTCATAATAACGACAATCAAAATGGCGAGTATATGATTTCCCCGCAGACGAAGATTTTGATGTTAGCTCCGAAAGAACTGGCATCGGGCGACCGCTTAATACTATTTCTTTTTATACTCTAGATGAAATCATATAGAGTATTATAAGTTTAATCCAGCCGAAAAGTTTGTAACGCATAGAACCAAGCCTCGGACGAAAAAAAGTTATATATTATTTTTTGTTTATTTGTGGCCAAAAACCTCAAATCCGCCTGACGTCCGTCCGTCCGTCCGTCCGTCTGTCCGTTAGCACGATAACTCAAGAACGCCTTCACCTAGGATCTTGAAATTTTGAATCTGGATGTTTGGTTGAATTTGTAACGTTAAGTTCGTTAACGGGCAAAATCGTCCTACTCTTTCGGGTAGCTGCCATACAAAATTTCCTTAAAACACGTGTTCAAGAATATTGGTCGATAACTTCAGAAGGGTTTAAGCTACGACATTGAAATTTTGTTTGTGTTATTTTTTCAATAGTTCGAGCTAAATGTATGATTATGAAGAAAATCCTATTAGTCCTTCGTGTAGCTGCCATACAAATGTCCTGTCAAAATGTATTCACTTAATTTACGGAACTCACTATAACTCAAGTAATCTTTTAGCTACGAATTCGGAATTTTTTACAAATTAGTTTTGAGTGAAAACGAAGTTCGAGTTTACTAGTCAGCGAAATCCTTTTACTCCTTCTGGTAGCTGCCATACAAAATGTCCTTAAAACAGGTGTTCAAGAATATTGGTCGATAACTTCAGAAGGGTTTAAGCTACGGCATTGAAATTTTGTATGTGTTATTTTTCCAATAGTTGCAGCTAAATATATGATTATGAAGAAAATCCTATTAGTCCTTCGTGTAGCTGCCATACAAATATCCTGTCAAAATGTATTCACTTAATTTACGAAACTCACTATTACTCATGTAATCTTTTAGATACGAATTCGGAATTTTTTACAAATTAGTTTTGAGTAAAAACGAAGCTTGGGTTTACTTGTCAGCGAAATCCTTTTACTCCTTCTGGTAGCTGCCATACAAAATGTCCTTAAAATACGTGTTTAAGAATATTGGCCGATAGCTTCAGAAGGGTTTAAGCTACGTCTTTGAAATTTTGTACGTAGTATTTTTCCAATAGTTGAAGCTAAATGTATGATTATGAAGAAAATCCTATTAGTCCTTCGTGTAGCTGCCATACAAATATCCTGTCAAAACGTCTTCTTTTAATTTACGGAACTTACTATAACTCAAGTAATCTTTTAGCTATAAATTGGAAATTTTGTACAAATTAGTTTTGAGTAAAAACAAAGTTCGAGCTTACTAATCAGCGAAATCCTTTTACTCCTTCTGGTAGCTGCCATACAAAATGTCCTTAAGACACGTGGTTAACAATATTTTTCGATAACTTTTGAACGCTTCAAGCTACGAATTTCAAATTTTGTACAAGTTCATTTTAAAATGGTTCCAAGGAAAAGGATAAATATGTAAGAAATCAAGTGAGTCCTTCCTGCACTTCCCATGTGAAAGTCATTCAAAAAGGACATTTTTTTTCGATGACTTACCCAGTTCAAGATATGATATTAAACACTGAATATTGTCATTTAGTTTTGAGTAGCAATCTAATGGCAGTCCTTAATAAAGGACATACAACATGCACACACGTAATTCTACTTTATCCCCAACTACAATATAAATCGGAGTTCAGTATTCATCTAGAGTATTATACGATTGGCTTGCAGCCGATCGTGACTGCAGTATGTTTATACTCTAGATGAAATCATATAGAGTATTATAAGTTTAATCCAGCCCAAAAGTTTGTAACGCATAGAACAAGGCCTCGGACGAAAAAAAGTTATATATTATTTTTTGTTTATTTGTTTATTTGTGGCCAAAAACCCCAAATCCGCTTGACGTCCGTCCGTCCGTCCGTCCGTCTGTCCGTTAGCACGATAACTCAAGAACGCCTTCACCTAGGATCTTGAAATTTTGAATCTGGTTGTTTGGTTGAATTTGTAAGGCTAAGTTCGTCAACGGGCAAAATCGTCCTACTCCTTCGGGTAGCTGCCATACAAAATGTCCTTAAGATTGTGTTCAAGAATATTGGTCGATAACTTCAGAAGGGTTTAAGCTACGTCTTTGAAAATTGGTTAGTGTTATTTTTCCAATAGTTGGAGCTAAATATATGATTATGAAGAAAATCCTGTTAGTCCTTCGTATAGCTGCCATACAAATATCCTGTCAAAATGTATTCACTTAATTTACGAAACTCACTATAACTCAGGTAATCTTTTAGCTACGAACTCGAAATTTTGTACCAATTAGTTTTGAGTGAAAAGAAAGTTCGAGTTTACTAGTCAGCGAAATCCCTTTACTCCTTCTGGTAGCTGCCATACAAAATGTCCTTAAAACACGTGTTTAAGAATATTGGCCGATAACTTCAGAAGTGTTTAAGCTACGTCTTTGAAATTTTGTAGGTGTTATTTTTCCAATAGTTGGAGCTAAATGTATGATTATGAAGAAAATCCTATTAGTCCTTTGTGTAGCTGCCATACAAATATCCTGTCAAAATGTCTTCACTTAATTTACGGAACTTACTATAACTCAAGTAATCTTTTAGCTATGAATTGGAAATTTTGTACAAATTAGTTTTGAGTAAAAACGAAATTGGAGTTTACTAATCAGCGAAATCCGTTTACTCCTTCTGGTACCTGCCATACAAAATGTCCTTAAGACACGTGTTCATCAATATTTATACTCTAGATGAAATCATATAGAGTATTATAAGTTTAATCCAGCCCAAAAGTTTGTAACGCATAGAACCAAGCCTCGGACGAAAAAAAGTTATATATTAGTTTTTGTTTATTTGTGGCCAAAAACCTCAAATCCGCCTGACGTCCGTCCGTCCGTCCGTCCGTCCGTCCGTCCGTCCGTCCGTCCGTCCGTCCGTCCGTCCGTCCGTCCGTCCGTCCGTCCGTCCGTCCGTCCGTCCGTCCGTCCGTCCGTCCGTCCGTCCGTCCGTCCGTCCGTCCGTCCGTCTGTCCGTTAGCACGATAACTCAAGAACGCCTTCACCTAGGATCTTGAAATTTTGAATCTGGATGTTTGGTTGAATTTGTAAGGCTAAGTTCGTTAACGGGCAAAATCGTCCTACTCCTTCGGGTAGCTGCCATACAAAATGTCCTTAAAACACGTGTTCAAGAATATTGGTCGATAACTTCAGAAGGGTTTAAGCTACGTCTTTGAAATTTTGTATGTGTTATTTTTCCAATAGTTGGAGCTAAATATATGATTATGAAGAAAATTCTTTTAGTCGTTCGTGTAGCTGCCATACAAATATCCTGTCAAAATGTATTCACTTAATTTACAAAACTCACAATAACTCAAGTAATCTTTTAGCTACGAATTCGGAATTTTGTACAAGTTAGTTTTGAGTGAAAATGAAGTTCGAGTTTACTAATCAGCGAAATCCTTTTATTCCTTCTGGTAGCTGCCATACAAAATGTCCTTAAGACACGTGTTCAACAATATTTTTCGATAACTTTTGAACGCTTCAAGCTACGAATTTGAAATAGTTCCAAGGAAAAGGATAAATATGTAAGAAATCGAGTGAGTCCTTCCTGCACCTCCCATGTGAAAGTCCTTTAAAAAGAACATTTTTTTTCGATGACCTACCCAGTTAATGATATGAATTTAAACACTGAATATTGTCTTTTAGTTTTGAGTAGCAATCTAATAGCAGTCCTTAATAAAGGACATACAACATGCACACACGTAATTATACTTTATCCCCAACTACAATATAAATCGGAATTCAGTATTCATCTAGAGTATTATACGATTGGCTTGCAGCCGATCGTGACTGCAGTATGTTTAATTATAATTACAGTCAAATTGACTTTAACATTTCTGTTCAACAGTTAAAATCGGCTTTATCAAATAAATAATGTAATATTATATTTAGGCATTTATGAGTGTACGGATATAATGATGTATTTTTGTACTTATTTTTTATTATACTCTAGATGAAATCATATAGAGTATTATAAGTTTAATCCAGCCGAAAAGTTTGTAACGCATAGAACCAAGCCTCGGACGAAAAAAAGTTATATATTATTTTTTGTTTATTTGTGGCCAAAAACCTCAAATCCGCCTGACGTCCGTCCGTCCGTCCGTCCGTCCGTCCGTCCGTCCGTCCGTCCGTCCGTCTGTCCGTGAACACGATAACTCAAGAACGCCTTCACCTAGGATCTTGAAATTTTGAATTTGGATGTTTGGTTGAATTTGTAAGGCTAAGTTCGTTGACGGACAATATCGTCCTACTCCTTCGGGTAGCTGCCATACAAAATGTCCTTAAAACACGTGTTCAAGAATATAGGTCGATAACTTCAGAAGGGTTTAAACTACGACTTTGAAATTTTGTACGTGTTATTTTTCCAATAGTTAAAACTAAATATATGATTATGATGAAAATCCTGTTAGTCCTTCGTGTAGCTGCCATACAAATATCCTGCCAAAATGTATTCACTTAATTTACGAAACTCACTATAACTCAAGTAATCTTTTACCTACGAATTCGGAATTTTGTACAAATTAGTTTCGAGTGAAAAGAAAGTTCGAGTTTAATAGTCAGCAAAATCCTTTTGCTCCTTCTGGTAGCTCCCATACAAAATATCCTTAAAACACGTGTTCAAGAATATAGGTCGATAACTTCAGAAAGGTTTAAGCTACGACTTTGAAATTTTGTACGTGTTATTTTTTCAATAGTTAGAGCTAAATATATGATTATGAAGAAAATCCTGTTAGTCCTTCGTGTAGCTGCCATACAAATATCCTGTCAAAATGTATTCACTTAATTTACGAAACTCACTATAACTCAAGTAATCTTTTAGCTACGAATTCAAAATTTTGTACAAATTAGTTTTGAGTGAAAAGGAAGTTCGACTTTACTAGTCAGCAAAATCCTTTTACTCCTTCTGGTAGCTGCCATACAAAATGTCCTTAAAACACGTGTTTACGAATATTGGCCGATAACTTCAAAAGGGTTTAAGCTACGTCTTTGAAATTTTGTATGTGTTATTTTTCCAATAGTTGCAGCTAAGTGTATGATTATGAAGAAAATCCTATTAGTCCTTCGTGTAGCTGCCATACAAATATCCTGTCAAAACGTCTTCACTTAATTTACGGAACTTACTATAACTCAAGTAATGTTTTAGCTATGAATTGGAAATTTTGTACAAATTAGTTTTGAGTAAAAACGAAGTTCGAGTTTACTAATCAGCGAAATCCTTTTACTCCTTCTGGTAGCTGCCATACAAAATGTCCTTAAGACACGTGTTCAACAATATTTTTCGATAACTTTTGAACGCTTCATGCTACGAATTTGAAATTTTGTACACGTTCATTTTTGAATGGTTCCAAGGAAAAGGATAAATATGTAAGAAATCGAGTGAGTCCTTCCTGCACCTCCCATGTGAAAGTCCTTCAAAAAGGAAATTTTTTTTCGATGACTTACCCAGTTCAAGATATGAAATTAAACACTGAATATTGTCTTTTAGGTTTGAGTAGCAATCTAATGGCAGTCCTTAATAAAGGACATACAACATGCACACACGTAATTCTACTTTATCCCCAACTACAATATAAATCGGAGTTCAGTATTCATCTAGAGTATTATACGATTGGCTTGCAGCCGATCGTGACTGCAGTATGTTTTTCGATAACTTTTGAACGCTTCAAGCTACGAATTTCAAATTTTGTACACGTTTATTTTTGAATGGTTCCAAGGAAAAGGATAAATATGTAAGGAATCAAGTGAGTCCTTCCTGCACCTCCCATGTGTAAGTCCTTCAAAAAGGATATTTCTTTTCGATGACTAACCCAGTTCAAGATATGAAATTAAACACAGAATATTGTCTTTTAGTTTTGAGTAGCAATCTAATGGCAGTCCTTAATAAATTACATACAACATGCACACACGTAATTCTACTTTATCCCCAACTACAATATAAATCGGAGTTCAGTATTCATCTAGAGTATTATACGATTGGCTTGCAGCCGATCGTGACTGCAGTATGTTTTTTTTGTAAAATCGAGCCGGTTGCAGGGATTGAGGATTAAGGATTGAGGATTGAGGATTGAGGATGTAGGATAGAGGATGGAGGATGGAGGATGGAGGATGGATGACGGAGGATGGAGGATGGATGATGGAGGATGGAGGATTGAGGATTGAGGATTGAGGATTGAGGATTGAGGATGGAGGATGGAGGATGGAGGATGGAGGATGGAGGATGGAGGATGGAGGATGGAGGATGGAGGATGGAGGATGGAGGATGGAGGATGGAGGATGGAGGATGGAGGATGGAGGATGGAGGATAGAGGATGGAGGATGGAGGATGGAGGATTGAGGATTGAGGATTGAAGATTGAGGATGGAGGATGGAGGATGGATGATGGAGGATGGATGATGGATGATGGAGGATGGATGATGGAGGATGGAGGATTGAGGATTGAGGATTGAGGATTGAGGATTGAGGATTGAGGATTGAGGATTGAGGATGGAGGATGGATGATGGAGGATAGAGGATGGATGATGGAGGATGGATGATGGA